>FXXK01000360.1:0-71355 GCA_900184695.1 Betula pendula
GGATTGCCGAGCCATCCTTTGAGAGTGGCTCGACCCATCTCTCAAAAAAAAATTTTTCTTCAGTTTTTTAATAAAAATATAATTTATATAATTTTTATATATTTTTGAGTTTGGTTGAATAAAATATTGAGTTTGAGTTTAAAAAAATTTGAGTTTGGTTAAAAGATTGTTGACTTTGAAGTAGATTGATGTTAACGGTAAATAAAAGATAAGCCTGGCTGAAATGAACATCATTCAGCATGCACATAAACAGTGTTTTTGTGCGGCCCCCCCATGCATTAAAAATAAATAATTTTTTTTGTTATTTTATCTCATCCAGCCCAATGCTAAAATACTTGTTTATTTCAGCCTAGCATTGTATATCACATACTTTTGAGTTAACAAAAAAAAATTCAGTTACCCAAACAAGCCCTATTAGATAAGAATTCCCAACCACACATGATATGGAATTTGCTGATGCACCAAACTTTGTCCAAAAATTTCAATCCACATTTGCGGAGGCGTACATATATTCCCATGGTTGTGCTTTGGGACAATGATTTTGTGTAATATCTATTTGTCTTTAATAATAAATTATTTATGTACTTACATTCCCAAAATAAAAAACAAAGCACGGGTTTGGAGGACTAGTTACGTATTTGAATTGATGATCGGGATTTCTTTGTATATCTATATTTTTCTTTAATAATAAGCTTTTTATGTTACTTTCAAAATTAAATTGAAAAAAAAAAAATCAAGCACTGGGTGAGGAACAGTTACATAATTGAATTGATTACCCCCCTCTTTGACGCTGATAACAATGTGTGACAATTATAATTTATGAAAAAGAAATTAGGACAATTTAAAAATAAAAATAAAAATTAATGGTTAATTTAAGTATATTAAATTGAGATATATCAAATATATTTAATACTTTATTAAAAATGCGTATGAAAATTATATATTATTTAGAACTACATGGTTAGATATAAAGTGATTCAACTCAAATTTTTTTAAAAAAAAATACACTTTGGTTGAAGGTATTATAAAATATAATTAACATATAAGTGTACGCGGAAGTGGAAGATAAATAGAGAAAACAATAATGACTACATCTTACATTATTAAATTGTGTAAATTCTATTTACAATGTATGATATTTATAGAGGGAATTTGGGTATGTAAACAAGGAAATGTAGACAAAATAAGGCAGGAAGATTGTATGAGGGTGATAACCTAGAAAAAAACTAAATCCATGCTAATCATGGAAAATTAGTCTAACATTCCTTCAAACCCCTCAAACTCAAGGTGAAAGTTTGAGTTTGGAAAGAGAAGGGATTGATTTTTTTTAATTTTTTGAAAAAACAAAAATTCTGGCCGAAAAGAATGCGGAATAAACAATTCATAAATATGAATTAGAATATTGCAATGAACAATTATATCAAACCACGATAAAGAAAATCATCAACCATAATATCAACACAAAATTGTTGATAAAGATAAAAACCTTGAGCACCTTAAGGAAGAAACAGCTAAACTCAAGAATTCACCACAAATAATAATTACAATGACATAGACACTTACTACATGTAACACTAAGACTCCTTGCATAAATGAGCTCCTCACTCACTTCCTTGCCTCCTCAGTAGGCCTCCTCAGTAGGCTTCAGCTTCTCACTAGTCAGACTTCTCGTAAACTCTTTACTGATCCATCGGTAGACTTCTTGTTGATGAATGAACGTGCAGCAACATCGTGCTTTGACCTCAAACTCCAATAGTGTAATGCCCTAAAATATTTAAAAGAATTACTCAAATCGTTTGACAAAGATTTTTTAAATACATATTTCTCTTGTAGAACACATTAAAATAATATTTTATTTTAGAAAAAACAATCATCAAATGTTCGATGAACACCATCAAACGTTCGATGAACACCATCAAACGTTTGACGAACAGTAAAGTCACATTTTCTGCAAAGCCTGCACATGCACAAAACAGGTGTTAGTACGGTACATCAAACGTTTGATGCTTTTATGGAACGTTCGATGATTTTATAGAACGTTTAGTGCTTTTATCAAACGTTTGATGAGAAACCCTAGATTATTTAGATAAAAATAGATCAAACGTTCGATGACATACATAGAACGTTCGATCAAATCCTAAAATGGATTTTGGTGGGAGGACTAGCAACTCGCCCCATTTCTATAAATTGTACCTACCCTTACCCAAACCATCTTTGCCTCGGTCCAAACACTTAAAGAAAACATATTTTAAAGTCTTGGAAGAAGATTTTTTTATGAAGTTTAACTTGAAGAAGGTCATCTTCTCCAAAAGTGAACTTCGAATCCTTACTCCTACTTATGTTATATTTTGTTGACTAGGAATAAGATGGAACTATGTGTTGTTTTCAAGAGGTGTTTTGTAAAGATTTAAAGACTTTGTGTTAACTTTTCAAAGGTTTAATGGAAGGATTACCTTATGTTTTACCTCTAAAAAATGCATGTTTCTTAATAATACATGTTCCTTGACGTTGCTTTATCTTAGGAGAGTCGTAGATAAGTTTGGTAGAAGTTTTTATACATTCATGCATTCTAGACCTACATTGAACGTTCTACTATTATTGATCAAACGTTCGGTCTCCAATGAAATGTCAAATTAGGGGTTTTAAGACAAAAAATATACACTATCCCACGTTTAGCAAGTAATTACATTCTTAGCATATTGTGTTGGAATATTTTACAATTAACTGGGGGATACGAAATGTTTGAGCGCATCGGATGAGACAGTTGAGATAAGTACATAACTGAGTAATGAAATTGTAAATTTATGAGTACGATATGTCAGTTG
This sequence comes from Betula pendula, assembly GCA_900184695.1. Lineage (NCBI taxonomy): Eukaryota > Viridiplantae > Streptophyta > Magnoliopsida > Fagales > Betulaceae > Betula > Betula pendula. The sequence goes on from FXXK01000360.1 coordinate 2,826, forward strand.
ACTGAGCATGTTTTTCTTTATGATCAAGTTTATCGCTTTCATAACATGATTTTATTTGCTTACATAACGATCCTTATTTTGAAATAAATGAACAATATCTGCATAGTAAGGTTACGGTACCACCAGTACATGCGTAGAACAGTCATGATCTTACTATTAATACAAGTTGATTCTATGATCAAATGTTTATGTTATGATGAGAGCTTAGATCCAATAGTTAAGTTTAGTGACCAACACAACATTCTTTGTGTGGTCACTTTTATTACGACTTTGCTAGTCAGTGTGAGCCACCCGAAGTCGGATGCTAATATAAGATCGTATGTTTGGCAATGTCTGGGGTACCGGAGTTGTACCAGAATTCCTTATGGACGCGGATACCTTTTAAATATCCGCCTACATCCCTATTTGCGTCATGTTTTTTTTACTAATCGCATTCGCGCGATTATTGCAGTTATTATTGCTATTGCATATTAGGTAATGAGCCTATTTTAGTCTTTTGGACCTTCTTTGGGGTCTCTCTTAGGGCTTATTTTAAACTATTTTAAATTAATTTGGGTTGATTTTTAGTGAATAGGCTTGTTTTATTTTTTTAAGCACTACTATTTTGGAAATATATTAATTTCACATTACTTTTACTTTTTGATCAAGTTGTTACACCAAAAAGCAACACAGCCAACCAAACCATTTATAGCACATGTTGCACATATATATATATAAAGGAAAAATTTCACAAAGGCCCCCCGAACTTTCACGCGATTTGAATAACCCTCTTCAATGTTTGATTTCTTTCAATTTGACTCCTTAAACTTTCAATTTGTCTCATTAAGCCTTCATACATGTTGCACATATATATATAAAAGAAAAATTTCACAAAGGCCCCCCGAACTTTCACACGATTTGAATAATCCTTCTCAATGTTTGATTTATCTTAATTTGATCCTTCAAACTTTCAATTTGTCTCATTAAGCCCTCATCCGATAGAATTTTCTGTTAAATCTTAACGGAGTTTAGCAAAAATTATCAAAATACTCCTCATTTTATATTTTTTTTATAATTCTTTTCGCTTAAAATACAGAGGTATTTTGAGAATTTAAAAAAGGTTTGACAGTGAAAACAAATGGAAATGAGTAAAATGAGACAAATTGAAAGTTTGAGGAGTCAAAGTGAAAGAAATCAACCATTAGAGAGTTATTCAAATCACGTGGAAGTTTAAAAGGCCTTTATGAAGTTTTTTTATAAAAAAAAAAATAGAAGAAACTTTACAAAGGCCTCCTGAACTTCCACTTGATTTGAAGAACCTCCAATCTTTGATTTCTCTCAATTTCACCCCTTTAACTTTCAATTTCTATCAAAAGACCCCCTTCCGTTTATTTTCACCGTTAAATTTTTTTAAAATTTCTAAAATACCCTTGTATTTTAAACAAAAAAATTATAAAAAAATATAAACCCTAAAATTAGGGGTATTTTGGGAATTTCAAAAAAATTTAACGGTGAAAACAGATGCAGGGGGTTTTTTGACATAAATGAAAGTTTGGAGGGGGTGAAATGTGAGAGAAGTCAAAGATTGGGGGTTTTTCAAATCGTGTGGAAGTTCAGGGAGCCTTTATGAAGTTAATCCAAAAAAATATAAAAATAAATAGGGTTAACTTCACAAAGGACTCTTGAACTTCCACGCGATTTGAAGAACCCCCTAATCTTTGATTTTTCTCAATTTCCCTATCGAACTTCAATTTCTATCAGAAAGCCCTCCTATTAGTTGTTTTACCTTTAAAATATTTTGAAATTTTCAAAATACCCTATATTTTAAACAAAAAAAATATAAAAAAAAAATCTAACCCCTAAAATGAGGGGTATTTTGGGAATTCCAAAAAATTTTAACGGTGAAAATAGACGAAGGGATGTTTTCTGATAGAAATTGAAAATTCAAGGAGTGAAATTGAGAAAAATCAAAAATTGAGAAATTCTTTAAATCGCGTAAAAGTTCAGAAATATTTTGTAAAATTTTCTCAGATAAATATTACACATAAAAAATATATGAATACGGTTAATAACCGTATTTAATTATTTATATCCACATATGCGAATAATAATTTTTGATAATGCTATCCACACACACAAATAGCGGTTAGCAAATAATTGTGAATAAAAGATGCGGGCCGTTAATTCATCCGCATTTACACGCTATGATAAGTCTTTTGGACAAGTTACTGTTGAGTCATGACGGTACCCAACAGTGCATTTATTGTAGGATCCACATGCACGTCAGGTGAATGGAAAGGAAAAAAAAGGATATTCGTAGAATAAGAATCTGAAATTAAAAAAAGAAAAAATGAAAAAAGAAAAAGGAAAATGTTCTTTGGAATTTGTCGAATATGGTAGAAGTCTTTTGAATTGGTCACTTAAGTCTCTAATTCGTTGTTTTCAACTTTGGTGGTAGACTACGAGCCTGTGCGGTCACTTTCTAATTTTTTTTTTCTTCTTCTTTTTTTTTTTATTTATTTTTTATTAAAAATTATTGGTCAAAAGATCATTGTCCTATTCACCAATTTCAACATTTGGGGCTTAAAGTGGGCCATTGAAAAAGTCCTTTTCTGCGCTAACATTTAATTCTTTTATGAATTTTTTATAGTATAAAAATTTTTAACAAAATTGGTGAAAAAAAAAATCATTTAATAAAGTTTTTAAAAATGTCATGCATATCTTTATCTGAAAAATATATATCTATTTTTTAATAACATTTGCTTCTAATATTGTTTATTTTTTATAAAAATTCTCCTATACATTTTTAATGATATATATATATATATATATATATGTATGTATATATATATATATACTACTCACATATTCAATACTCAATAAATACATGATACTTTTAAGAGGCCGATTGAAAGAATTCTTACGACTACTGTCGAAAATTTATATCTTCTCTTTCTAAAGAGTTGCTTGATCAGATCATCCATGCTCCAAAAAGTTTTTGACCACAAATTTCAACGGTTGCAAAAGAACGAATTTCAACTATTCCAGTTTTCTGCAGAAATAGCGTTGGCACAAAACTTGAAGGCCCAGCGTCGTGGAAACACCCGAGGAGGCAAACCAAGAAAATATATATGGAAAAAATACCTACAAATAATTATATGGAGACTAAAATTTATATAATCACATAGAATTGGTAGAAATTCAATACAAGATCAATAGCAGACAATCTGCACAAACAAAACTACTTAACACCTATACAAGCCAAGTCAAAACACGTCACAGAATTAAGAAACAAAAACCAGCAGACAAATTAACCGAAAATCTTTTGTGAGAGGTTCCACATTCGACTTAGCTCCAGATTCGATCTGAACGGTCAACTTAAATCTTTCTTTTGCCACAATTTTTCCACGAATCTCCGACCTTATTCAACATTCACTTCTTTTGCCTTTTTTGGATTTTATTTTTTTTTTGGTGAAAGGTGTAGTCGGGAGGTGACATTGAAAAAGGCTTAATAATTCACAAAGCAAGTTAACAACTTGAAAAACATTTTATGTGAACTAGTTTTATTTTTTATTTTTTATAAGCTAGTTTTGTGAACTAGCTTAAAGCTGGTACCATAAGTTTAGCATGAACTTATGGTACCAGCTTTATCACAACCACCAAACCACCAATTTTCACTTCTCCGCTGGTACAACATCGTTTCCTAGCATATTCTCAATCAACTGTCCAAGTGAAGCAAAAGAAGATCCACCATTAACCACAGCCTTCCTGCTCTTTTCACTTATCTCTTTCACCCTCTTCCTCACCTCACTCTCACCATCCATCACACATTTCACCGCCTTTTCAATCTCCTCAGCCGTCACAAGCTGATCACTACCGCTCCTGTAATCCAACTTCAACTCAACCGCTAAACCCAAATCCCTCACCATTTGGAAGGCATTGATTTGCTGCTCCGCGTAAATGGGCCACGCAGCAATAGGTACACCGTGCCACAAGCTCTCCAAGATCGAGTTCCACCCACAATGGGATACAAACCCTCCAATCGCTTTGTGGGCCAGGACCTCCACCTGTGGAGCCCACCCACATATCATTCCGATTTCTCTCGTCCTTTCCAAGAATCCTCCCGGCAAGACCTCCTCAAGATTGTGGCAATCTGGAGGCCTGGCAACCTTATCACTTGGTGGGGATGCCAAACGTACAGACCAGATGAACCGGTGCCCACTCCGCTCAAGCGCAAGTGCGGTCTCTTTTAACTGCGGCGCACCGAAGCTCCCCCAGCTCCCAAAGCATAAGAACACCACGGATGATGGAGGTTGATCGTCGAGCCACTTCATGATCTGATCACGTTCCGCCTGATTTTTCTCTGAATTTGTCTGACCCTTTAGGTTAATCAACGGCCCCGCTGCGTAAACAGGAGGAATTCCATCATCCAAAAACGAGCCGAACGCATGGGATTCCAGCTCATGGAATGAATTGACGATAATACCATTCGCCTCTCTGCTCTTTCTACCATGGTTTACCATGGAGATGTACCCACCTTCTTTGTGGAAAGCAAATGCAGGCAAAGCACTAGAAGGAACCGGGTTGACGTAACTCGGTATGACTGACTCAGGATCCGACTCACTAAACTCGATACCGACCTGATCATGCCGGATCGGAAGGTGGAGCATGTAGCCAAGAAAGGCTGCATTGCAAGTGAAGAACACATAAGAAGGGACACCGAGTTCATGTGCCACGTCAATCATGGAGGTGCAAAACATATCCACCACCAACCCGGCAAGAGGAATCGATTTGGATAAAACGCTGCTGATGATAGCTTCTTTGACATGGGATTTGTGGCTGTCAATGAAATCGGTGACATATTTTTCAACAGAGGTACGGAAAACCTCTGCTGGAGGCGGATCTACTTGGGGAAGATAAACACATTTTATACGGGTGTGGGAGGTAGCAATGGATTGAATGTAGGGATTTAAGGTGTCTGAAAATGGTGGGTTTATGACTAGAACAGTGATTGAGAAACGATCCTCTCGATCAAGTAAAAGCTTTGCAAACTCGATTATGGAAACGAGGTGACCCACTCCAGGGCTAGGGATGAACACAAGCTCTGCCCTCCTCATCTTCCACTCTTAGTTGCTGTTCACGATCTGATGCTCTTTGGGATCTCTTTTATATATTTTTCTTGTATATAGATCCGGAAAAATAACAATATTTCTCAATAATCTGAAAAAGAAGATATGAAAAAGTTGGCAGATCAGACAAAAAAAAAAAAAGTGGTCCTTGTCCCGATTAAGGGGTTAGCTGAAGGGTCTTAGTTTTTGAATAACTTATAAATTGTTATGACAAATTAGTAATTAAATAATTAAATTGATAAGTTATTTTTTTTTGTTTAATTATTATTTTTATACAATAAGAAACTTTATAGTGAACATTGTGCCACCAACAACAACAAATTTATAATATATGAAGTTAAAAAAAAAAAAAATTATAATATATGAAAGTTCAACTATTTCTAATACCACTCAATATGTAATATATGGTAATTTCAAAAAACCAAAAATTTGTAAAACACGATAAGTCTTTTGGATAGGTCACTGATGACGCAACCCGTCCAATTACTTGTTGGACCCACATTCTAGGAAAGATGATATGATAAACAAGTTGTTTACAAAAATCGTTGGTCTGAACTTTTCAATGCCGTATAGTAGTTGCCTAGTTGGCTCATGGCTGCTAGCCTGTCAGGTCACTCTCCATTTTTTTTTCTTTTTTTAAAATTTTTTTTTCGGTCAAAAGATAATTCTCCAATTCACCGATATCCATGCAGGCTAGGATCCTTTTCTGCACTAACTGGGTGGTTTAATTTTTTTTTTTTAATAAATACTAATTTCAATTTCATTCAATGATAATGAAAATAGATCATTACTCTAACAAAACAATGTCACAAATACAATTTGAAATATCTTCCAACCAAATATCATTTATGACATATTTAACTGTAGCTCTGGCTAATCCATGAGCTGCAAAATTAGCCTCTCGGGGAAAATGAACAATTTGACAACTAGATAGAGATGCACTAATCATCTGAGTACCAAATATGCTAAGGCATCGCCCTAAAAAATTCAACGCCTTCACCACTTGAAGCGCATCGCCTTCCAATATGATATCTTGCAAACCCAACTCTATGCTAAATTCAATAGCCTGGAAAGCTGTCAAAGCCTCAACTGCAATTGGTTCTAGACACCCCATTTTAGTTTGACTTCTAGCTGCAACAATCAAGCCATTGTGATTTCTCACGATAATCCCAATACCCAATCGCCCGTTAACCGTATCCACAACAGCATTCCAATTGATTTTATACTTGCCCTCCGGTGGGGGAAACCACCTGACATGATGAACTTCCCTCACATCCACGACAATGCTCATGTCTGAACTATTTGCCCTTCTGAATTCTGCATTAGCTTCAATAGCTCCCTGTAAAAGAGAATTTGGGTGGATGAAAACCCCACCATGGATCACAGAATTGCGACGGAACCAAATCTTTCTCGCTATCCCCACAAACAGCTCAAACTCCTCCATATCACACTTACGGACCATCTCTTCAACTACTTGGAGGAAATCAGACCCCCAGAAACTGCTTTTCTGAAAATTTTTCCGACTAGCACCCTAAACATCCATAGCCGAAGGACAGGTCCATAGAATATGTACCAAACTTTCACTTTCCAGCTCGCAAAAGGGACAGCTAGAACTCTTCACAGCACCCCTACGCAGCAAATTAACTCTAGTTGGGAGAATATTATGGCATGCCCGCCACAAAAATATTTTCACTGCATTAGGCACTGCCATTCTCCAGGTCATCCGCCAGATGCCACTATCTGATTGTTGGTTAGAACATTCCCCATGCAAAGAATCATTCCTTCCCTTCTCCAAATGATAAGCACTGCGGACCGAAAATTCTCCATTATTCGTTCCCTGCCAGATTAAAATATCTTTCTGGTCAGAGCTACTTACCGGTATTGTATTAATGACCGCCACCTCCTTCGGTGAGAATATTTTTTCAACCAGATCCCGGTTCCACCATTTTGTATCTTGATTGATCAGCTCATAAATTGTCGCATTCGCCCCCAAAAAGTGGACAGGTGATTGAACAGTAAAAGTTGTTGGTGTAGGTAGCCAGGGATCCCCCCAAATCTTGACCTCGGATCCTGTTCCGATTCTCCAGATCAATCCTTTCTGTAACAGTTTACTAGCCCCCTGAATGCTTCTCCATGCAAATGACGACCTCTTGCCAAGAGGAGCCGTCAGAATTGTGTGCCCAGGGAAGTACTTAGGTTGAAGAATTCTTGCTACAAAGCTGTCTAGATTTTTGAGTAATCTCCACACTGCTTTGCGAGAAGCGCCTTATTGAAAATCACGGGATCACGAAAACCCAAACCACCCTTTGCTTTAGACACCCCCAACTTCTCCCAGCTCATCCAGTGAATTTTTGAATCATTGTCTTTATGGCCCCACCAGAACTTCTGCATAAGTGAATTAATTTCCTTGCACAGCATTTTAGGAATTAGGAAAACACTCATACTATACGTAGGTATTGCTTGGACCACCGCCTTCAGAAGGATCTCCTTCCCCGCCTGCGAAAGAAATTTCAGCTTCCAATCTTGAAGACGTTTCCAAACCCGATCCTTAATGCTCTTGAACGCTTGGGTTCTAGACTTGCCAACCAGGGTCGGGAGACCCAAGTATTTGTCAAAGTGTTGAGTAGCCTGGATACCAGAGAGATCCAAAATCACCTGCTTTGCTTGAGGGCTGGTATTACGATTGAAGAAAATAGCCGTTTTCTCCTGATTCAGTTTCTGCCCTGAAGCTTTCTCATAAATGTCCAGCAATCTATTCAGCCTTCGCCAATGGAGATGATTTCCCTAACAGAAGAGCAGAATATCATTAGCAAAAAATAAATGATTAATTCGAGGCCCCCTCTTAGAGGTAGGGACCCCAGATAGCGTTCCATCCTGCTCCGCCTTGTAGAGAAGGGAACTCAATGCCTCCGCACAAATGATAAACAGATAAGGAGAGATAGGGTCGCCTTGACGAATCCCACGTGAAGGTGAGATCTGTCTAGTTGGAGATCCATTCACAAGAACAGCATAGCTAACACTTGTAACACAACTCATAATGAGAGCTGTCCATCGTGGAGCAAAACCCAACCGTCCCATAACCGCCTTCAAAAAACCCCACTCCACCCTGTCATAGGCTTTGCTCATGTCGAGTTTTAAGGCCATATAACCCTCCTTCCCCCATAATCTCGTCTGCATCGAATGTAAAGTCTCGTACGCCACCAGGATGTTATCAGTGATCAACCGACCCGGAATAAAAGCGCTTTGATTATAGGATATAATATCTGGAAGCACAGTCTTCAATCTATTTGCTAGGACCTTCGAGATAATCTTATATAACACATTGCAGAGACTAATGGGCCTAAAGTCACTCACCCGGCTAGGGTTGGGCACTTTGAGAATAAGAGCAATATACGTGGAATTCAAATCTTTATTCATAATACCAGAATTAAGAAAGTTGAGAATAACACCACATACCTCCTCTCCCATAACAGCCCAATTTTTCTGATAGAAGCATGCCGAAAAACCATCTGGACCTGGAGCTTTCAGCGGCGGCATCTGATTCAGAGCAACACCGATTTCTTCCAAAGTGAAAACCCTCAGTAGTCCTTGATTCATCTCATCTGTGACTCGCCGCTTCGTAGCCCCGAGACACTCCTCCATACCGCTCGAAGTTTCTAACGTAAATAAATTCTGGAAGTAATCTATAAACGCCTGACCGATATCGTCCTGAGTCTCACACAACCGGTTACTCCCATCCAGAATACTGGCTATCTGGTTGGCTTTTCGTCTCTGATTGGCACACGCATGGAAATATTTTGTATTTCTATCTCCCTGTTTAGGCCAATTTTCCTTAGCCCTTTGCTTCCACTACAAATCATCCTGTTCCATGAGACTACGTAGCTCCTGTTGGAGAGTAATAATATCTTCCAAATCAGACGCATCCCCGGCCCCTTGCAAATTTGCCAGCTGCTGGGTCTTTTGTTTAATAAGGGCCTTTGAGTGGTTCACATTAGACTTCTTCCATCGCACCAGCTCCCTTCGACATTGGGTGAGCTTTTGTTGGAAAATTTGCCACTTATCCTCCCGTCTATCCTTAACTCGCCATACTCGTTTAACCAGCTGTTTGCATTCGGACTGTAAAGCCCAACTAGCTTCAAAACGGAAAACCCATTGTTTTTGCGCTATTTTAAACAGAGGCTATTTTTTAATCTCTCGTCAATTTTTTAATTATTTGTATTCATATTTTTTTATAAATTTACAATTATATTTATAAGACTCGCATTTGATTCAGATCCAATAATAAACTTATTTATGTACTTTCCAAAATTAAAAAAAAATAATAAAGCACGGGGTTTGAGGACTAGTTTACGTAATTGAATTGATTGATTGGAATTTTTTTTTATATCTATTTTTTTCTTTAATAGTAAGCTTATTTATGTACTTCCCAAAATAAAAAATCAATGAAAATGATAAGATCACTTAGGAAAGAGAAAATACTATGTTCTTGCTCCTGAAAGAGAACCTGCCGTATTTTGCTCAAGGAGGAGGCTAGTGGCAAAGACAGGAAATCATTAATATAGGAGTCGAAATTAAAAATATGACAAACATAATTTAAAATATAAATAAAATAATTTATCACATAACATGTATATCACAAAAAATATATGCCACAATTGATATATTAGTATCGAATCTGAATTGAAGCTCTTAACAATTTCCCTTTCAATATAGACAACTAAATTATTTGCAAGAAATTCATTCTCCATTTTGTTGCGAAGTCTTGTTTTAATAACTTTCATAGCAGAAAATGCACGTTCAGTAGTTGCCGTAGACACTGGAAGAGTCAAAACAAGTCGAATCAATCTATCAATAAGATAATATGTTTTTAATTTTTCTGTCTTTGCCAATTCTTGACATAAATCTGCAATTGAAGACAAATTTTGTAATTTCGAATTATTACACACGTCAACTTGAAAATACTTCAACTAAAATCTCAAATTAATTTTTTCCTGCTCTGAAAAATCAAGAGGATAATACTTCTCCAAAGATTACATATATCATCAACTTTAAAGGATTTATAAGCATCTTTTGGATCCAAAGCTGAGCTCAGTGCCAAAATGTCAAAATGATAATAATGCTCCACTGTAATGTGATTCCGTTGATTACGACCTCAACCTGCAATATAACGAGCACTCAAATCTTGAATGTTAATTTCAAATTTCTTCTAGAAAGAGATGACGTCCTCAAGCAAATTATCCCAACCATCATCTCTCAACTTTTGGATAAGTTCTTTTGCAATAGAAACTGAATGAAAAGCATTTAAAATGTCTTGAGATTTTTGTTAAAAAGCTTGACAAAGAACATCAGTAATACCCATGATTTCTTCATTAAATGTAAAGTAAATATGAATTCGAATTATGTAATCATGTTATAAGCAGCATTAGCATCCCCGCGTTGAAAGTAAGTGGATCCTTTTTTTGTGATTATTTCAAGTACTGAACAAGTAGTATCACACATCCTTATTAGGCTACAAATAGAATAAAAATGAGAACCCCAACGAGAATCACTAGCTCGTTTTAAAGTGCCAAGTTAGTTAGCTCATTTTCTAGTTTCAAGTTTATCAATGGCTAGCATATGTTCAATTTGTTCTGCTTGAGCAACTTGTAATTGATCATGACGTTTACATGAGCCACCAACCATGTTAATAATGAAATTCAAATTTGTGAAGAACTCATGAACAGAAACCACATCTCTAGATGCAGCAACTAATGCTAATTGTAATCGATGAACAAAACAATGAACATAGTATGCACAAGGACAATCATTAAGAAATAATGCTTGCAATCCTTTTCTTTCACCACGCATATTACTTGCACCATTATACCCTTGTCCACGCATATTTTGAATATCAAGACAATGACGAGAACGAATATCAGATATTTCATTCTTTAGAGTCAATGCCGATGTATCTTTAATATGAACAATATCAAAAAAGCGTTCTTGTATAAAACCATCTTTGTCAACAAATCTCAAAACAATAGTCATTTGTTCTCTCTTAGACTCATCTCACGCTTCATCAACAATAATGCAAAATTTAGAGTTCCCAATATCTTCACGAATTTTATTTTGCACTTTACTTGCAATGACTTGCAAAATCTCCTTTTGAATTGTATGTGAAGTATATTTTTGTAGATTTAGGAGCATTTTCCAAAACTACATTTGCAACCTTATCATTATATGATGCCAAAATTTTAATCATCTTAAGAAAATTACCTCAATTTTTTGAATCTGAAGTCTCATCATGACATCTAAAAGCATATCATTGAAATGTGAGCCATCGAACAACATCAATAAAAGTTTTTACACATTGTCAGTTATTTCGAATTTGTTCAGTACTTTGTGCATTAAATACTCAATCGATATGTTGTTATTGTTTAAATAAATCCTCACAATATTTCACCGCATTATTATGCGTGAACAAGGATCCTCCCCCAATTGAGTCAAAAAGGCACATATTTTTCCATCATTAACATTTTTCCAATTTCTAAATCCCTTGATAGAAAATACATCACATCTAGGACGTCCAATTGCTTTCAAAGTAAAAAGATAACATGGTAGACAATATGCGGCATCCGTAGTAGGAGAATACTCAAGCCAAGATGAAAATTGTGTGAGCCAAGAAGCTTGAAAACAACGATGATGCTTTTTTGGTCCAGAAAGTGGGTAGTCTGAACGATGAAACTGATATGGACGGGCTTTCAAATACGCCCGTCTTATTTTATCATGTTGATTGACTGGATAGTCCCACATTGGAATCTGTAATCCTAGATCTTGTTCTATAGAAAAATCATCTTCTTCGTTAACATCAAGTGTGGAAGATTTAAAAGGGACTTTTTGAGTTGCCACAACTAGAGATTCAGAAGGATGTTCTTCAGCTTCAGCCCTAGGAGATTTAAAAGGACGCTTTTGGATATTTGAAGTTTCAGTATTAAAATCCAGTGGTATATTACTTTCTGGAATGTCAACTTCTTTTCTTTTGAAGAATGAATTGATATTTTAAACTTCGACATGATTCATAAACCTAAATTTTTTAAATTAAATTACAACTCCATAAGAGACAATCGAAGTTGATAAACAAGTAAACAACAAAATAACCAATCATACAATAGAAGCAATTATATATATATATAATATATATGTATATATATATATATATATATATATTATATATAGTGTAAATATAAAAATCATGTAATAAATCATATATGGCTAAAATTCCAAATTTTTTGCTTTATTTATTAACATTTTTATTGTTATCATGGAAAAGACAGGGTCATGAAGCCTGAAGGAATTATGAATAACTAAATAGTCTAAGTAACATAAAGTGAAGAAATATACATAATTACATACCAGTAAAAAGCCACCTAATATTGCCTCTGTGTGAAGTTCCGTCCAAATCTCAAGAAGAAGATGAATTAAAGAGCCTGAACAGCCTGTGCAAAAAAAGACTATTAGAATTTAAAAACAAAAAATGTGTATAAAATGAATCATTCTTATTTATTCTTGTTTTTTCTTTGCTTGCATTTATTAGTTTACATTATAATTTATAAGTATATATAAACTAAAAAAAAAAAAAATTATGAACTTGTTGTGTTTGTATGTGTGTGTGTATTTTTTTTTTAATTTTTTATTCTGAACTTGTTGTGTCCATGTGTGATGGTGTGTCTATATTGTAGTATTTGAGTTTTGACAGATTTTTTTTTTTTTTGAAAAAAACAAAAAATGGTGGTTTTTAATGTGTAGGACTGAATCAAACTATCAGTGGGGTGCTCAATATAGAAAAAGTCATTAAAAAAACAAAGTAACTCAAGTTAATGAAGGAGAAGTTAGAACTCAAAAGTGTCATACCTATTCAATTTTCTCTGTAGCTTTTGAATCCAAGACTGGGATACTCAGCAGCAATCGGCTGTTTTGAGAAAAAAAAAACAAGTATGAAGTATCTGCAACCTTATCTTAGTTTTCCTCAATTATCCATATGCCATGTGTCATCTTTTAGTCCTTATCTTAATTTCCTTGGGCCATTATAATAAACAAAAAACTGCAGCAAGTCAGCAACCCTATTAGGCTTGGGTGGCTGGGCTTACTTAAATACAATTTTCTTGGGCCCACTTAAATACAAATTTCCTTAAACTGAAAATTGAAGCTAGCCCACTGAAATATATATATATATTGTAACGACCCAGGGAAAAGCGCTAACCACATTTGCGCTATTACCCCAAAAGGACTAGTCAATTTTTGAAATTTCCCTAGAATCATTTATAAAGCCCAATTTCACTTAGTAACTAGGCGATGTGGGACTCAATACTCATGACTCTCTTTATAAATTACCCACTCTATGTGTGCTATTTCTCATCTTCTCAATATGGGACCGGGGTATTACAAACTCCCCCTCTTAAACTCCTGACGTCCTTGTCAGGACCACGTCATGTAGTGCTCCAGTACCACATGGCTTGACATTACTAGGTGGCTCTGATACCATTTGTAACGACCTAGAAAAAAACGCTAGCCACATCTGCGCTATTACCCCAAAAAGACTAGTCAATTTTAGGAATTTCCCTAGAATCACTTATAAAGCCTAATTTCACCTAGTAACTATGCGATGTAGGACTCAATACTCATGACTTTCTTTATAAATCATCCATTCTATGTGGGCTATTTCTCATCTTCTCAATATGGGACCTGGGTGTTACATATATAGTATATATATGTGTGTGTATATATATATATATAAGTTAAAAAAAAAAACCATTGCAGGGGCCATCTAACATTCTTTCCAATTTTCTTCTATACAAATTAATTTTTTTTAAAAAATTTGCAGGGGCTGTGGCCCATGCTGGTCTCCATGACCATCCGCCACTGGAGGAGGCTTCTGCCTCCTCCCTCCTTTCCCCTTTGCTCTCCTTTGCTTCCCACTCCTCCCTCCTCCTTTTTCCGCCTCTTCAGAGGCAAAGCTCGCCTCTTTTGAGGCTCTATTTGTCTCTTTGGAGACTCTATTTGCCTCTTCAGAGGCTCTACTCTAGCACAGCGGCTTTGCCGTCCACTCCACCACCACACAATGGCCGGTTTCCATCTCCTCCGTCCAATCTCAGCCCCGAATTCGCCCCCTTTATGAAGTTTTTGGATATAATTTTTTCAAAGCTAGATCTATCAACTTCAGAAAGCTCCACCACCATACGTGTCCCTCCACCGAGTTTTTGGGTTCCTTCGCTTCACACCGCCACTACAAACGCCATCATCGGACAAGCACGCACTAGAGCGTGTTCCACATGCGCCTGCGAGTAGATCTTACTCGCGGATATGTGATCCTCATGCGCTGGCGCGTGGCCTATGCTCCACTACGCGTGTTGCTCCACCGCCATCACCATTGGCCTCCTAGAGTGAATCATGGCCATCTAGCAGTGACTCTTGGCATTCCAGCTCCCACTGCCGGTGCATAGTCTTCACGCGCCGGCATGTGGCGCGCCCGTCGCTGCCTTCCTCTGCCCAGTACCCCATTGTTGCTGTTGTTTTACTGCTTGTTTATTTTTCCTTGTAATCTTTTCTGTTTTCTGTTGTTGTGTTGTTTTAAACTGAACTTGAATCGGTTGGGCCTCAGGCTCACAATTTGGGTTGGAACCCCTTTTCCATTTTTTTTTTCCTCTTATTTTGTTCAGTTTCCTCGGAAGCTGGACGATATCAAAATTTCTTAGTCTGTTTGGTTTCTTAGGAAGCTGGATTAGATCCAAGGTTTTAGGGGTTTTCGAACTCCCGATGGTTTTATCCATCATATTGTGCCGCGACCTTCCAAAGCTGCATTCGCAGGTTACTTTCACCTTTCGGGGTTTTCTCTCCTGTTGTGAGGTGCTAGTGGTCTGTCTAGTTTGGGTTCTCCAGTTAAGCTTGTTGTTTTCTATTTCTCGTAAGGTTTTAGCCTTATGGTTTCTATAATGTTCTCTTTTAATATATGTAATGATGTACTTACAAAAAAAAATAATAATAAAAAATCAAGCACGGGGTTTGAGGACTAGTTTACGTAATTGAATTGATTACCCTCCTCTTTGACCTAATAACAATTTGTGACAATTATAATTATGAAAATAGAATGAGGACAATTTTTTTTAAAAGAAAAAAAAATTGGTTGAAATTTTGTGTATTAAATTGAAATATATTCAAAATATACTTTTATACTTTATTAAAAATCGTATGAAATCACATATATTTTAAATACATATAAGATTAATCAACTAGATCAACTCAAATTAGAAAAAAAAAAACAAAAAAACCAAAAAAAATTTGTTGATAGTATTTGCAGAAATATATAATAAAATATATAAAATGTAAGAGAGACGGAAGCTGAGAGATAAATAGAGAACACAAGAATAGGGCTAAATTTTTACCATATTGAATTGTGTAAAATTGTATTACAATGTATGGTATTTATAGAGGAATTTAGGTATGGTAAACAAGGAAATGTAGATCAAATAAGGCAGAAGATTGATGATAAACCTAGAAGGAAACTAAATCATTGCTAATCATGGAAATTAGTCTAACATCCCCTCAAACTCAAGGGGAAAGTTTGAGTTTGGAAAGAGGAGGGATTATGTTTTTTTTTTTTGGAAAAAACAAAAATTCTAACCCAACACAATGCAGAATAATCAATTCACAACGATTCATAAATATGAATTAGAATATTGCAATGAACAATTATATCAAACCACAATCAAGAAAATCATCAACCACATCAACACACAAAATTGTTGATGAAGATGAAAGCCTTGAGCACCTTAAGGAAAAAATTCGAGGCAGCTAAACTCAAGAATTCACCGCAAATAATAATTAGGGAAAAGTTCAATTAGACCCTCCGAACTTTAGGTCATTTTGACATGCCCCCCTTAAACTTTATTTTCTCTCACTTTGGTACCCTGAGGTTCTAATGTCTATTACTTATACCCCCTCCGTTAGGATTTTCCATTAAATCCTAACAGATGGGTGCAAAATTTTTAAAATACCAATCATTTTAATTTTTTTTTTTTAAAAAATATAGGGGTATTTTGAGAATTTTGATAGGATTTAACGGTGAATCTTGACGAAATGAGGTAAAGTGAGAGAAGTTAAAAGTTTAGGGTACCAAAGTGGGAGAAAATAAAGTTTAAGGGGAGCATGTCAAAACGGCTGAAAGTTCGGGGGGTCTAACTGAAGTTTTCCCTAATAATTACAATGACATAGGCACTTACTACATGTAACGCTAAGACTCCTTGTGTAGATGAGCTCCTCACTTACCTCCTTGCCTCCTCAGTAGGCTCCAGCTTCTCACTAGTCAAACTTCAAGTAGACTTCTTAATGATCCACCGGTAGACTTCTTGTTGATGAATGAACATTCAACAACACCGTGGTTTAACCTCAAACTCCAATAGCCTTCAACACATGAACAACTTCTTGGCTCACAACCCTAAGATATCTTGTTTATCAACACAATCAAGATACTTGGGACTCCAAAAACTGTCTCTCAACTCCCCTTAAGTTCTCTGAAAATTCGTGTTCTTGAGAGTTGTGAAAGACTGAACAAAATTGGTCTTTTTAAAGACAAAATCTAGTCTTCTCTGCACGGTAGCTTCCAGGCATGTAAAAGGCCTATTCGGACATTATTAGGGTTTCATGCCTAAACCGCCTTCCATGTCCGAACATCAAGGCACATGCAAGGGAACATGAACTCTCGGGTTTGGACCATGTCTGAACAGCTCCAACCATGTTTGAACATCAGTTATCAAAGCTGACCATGTCCACTAACATGTTCGGACACCACAAAAAACATGTTCTTCCTAGAGTCCTTCATATCCGGACATCAGTTGCAGTACTTATCTTCTTGAAGAAATCTTCACCATCTTCCATGTAAACCTAAGTACACAACTACCCATGTCCCAAAATAATAAAAACACAAGTTTTAGACATCGAATGAGCCAATATAAAAACCTAACAAACTCCCCATTTGGCTATTCCCTGACAACTATTATAGACACGTATGAGTTACAATATTCCCCCCAAGATCCAAATCCTAATGTATCAACCACAAGTAGATCAGTCTTCATCTTAAGTGATACCTAAAACACTAAACAAACTCAATACGCGCATGGGGATACAGTACATATTGAAATAGTTTAATAATTATAAATTCAGAACTTCGAATCCAAATTTCAATATTGTTGAGGCAATTTTCGGGTCACTCTTTTATTGAGGGTTGGCGGCCCAAAAATGCTCCAATTAGCCCAAGGTAGTTTGGGCGGTTTTGATAGCTTGCCAGCTGGACTCTGACAAGGTGAGCAAATGGTTAGAGGATCCTTGGCCATAGCCGAGGATGCTCTGACGACCAAGTTAGCAAGGTGCTGGTCGGAGATGAGGATGAAAAACACGATCCAAACTCCAAACAACATTTAGAAGGGGGGTTGAATAGGTGTTCTACATAATAAAGCGGAATTTAAAAATTTGTAACCATCCAAACAATCACCAATAATATAAAAGCAATAAAACAATTAACACTTAGATTTTGGTGACGAAATGAAAACCTTTTGAAGAACCTCTCCAAAAGTAAAACCACTCTGAGGTAGCCAAACACAGGAAATCACTCCACTATAGAAGAACAAGGCATTACAATGTGCTTGTACTTACAAAACCTTTGTAACAGACACACTAGAGTATTAGACAAGCGACCCATGTAACGCCCAAGATTTTTTAATAAAGATTATAAATCACTTTATATAGGCAAGGGCAAAATGGTGATTAGAAGTAAGAAAAATAAACATTTAGAAAAATTCAAGAAAAATCAGAATTTGACCTAGGCGGTCGATTGGTAGTATGTTCGTTCGACCGGGAGAGCTCCAGGGGCATCCGTTCCAATGGCCGTTCGATCGGGTCAGGTCAGAGTCATCCGTTCCAATGCCCATTCCAATGGGTAGTCGACCGGATCAGTTTGAACCAAGGTCAGCGTTGCCCGTTCCAATGGGCGGTCAACCGGTAATGCTTATGTGTGTTAGGCGGTCGACCGGCTTAACTAATCCGTTCAACCGGCGGAGTTATTCCAAGCCTTTTATGTGAAGGGCGGTCGACCGACGGTGTTTGGCAAGCACTATAAATAGCTAGCATCCGATCCTCAGCTCATTTTTCTCTCATTTTCTTCATCTCACTCGACTTTCTCTCCATTCTCTCTCCTAGGGTTTTGCCCAAACCCTAGTGTGTTGATGTTTGGAGGTTCTGATCGTCAATTCTAGCACCAAAATCGTAATCCTCGGTGTCGAAAGGTTGTTTTTACCGATCCTTTCGAGGTAAAAATTCTCAAAACCCTAACTTCTCAATGTTTAAGCTATATTCTTGAATGTATGGCTTATAATTGGTTGTTTCCTTAGGATTCTTATTGGGTTGTGCTTATTTTCCATCAGGTTGAAGTTTCGTAGTTCACGAACTCCGAATTTTTCAAGAATTGAGGTATAAGTCTAAACCGTAGATTTTCTATAGTTAAGTATTTTTAGGGGTTTGTGATATTTAACCCTAGTATAATGCTATGGGTTAACTATATAGGTTATTAGAATGCTATTTGGAACCCTAGAATTCTATTGGGTTGCTTGTAGCTACTTTGACACTTGTACTTTCAAGTACCATGGGTATTGGGTTTATAGTATGAGTATATAGTTGTTGATGTTTTAGCAATGTGTTTATGCAGCGTGCATTGCTTGAACAATTAACCTAGAAGTTAAGTCTCATCAAGTGGAATTGGGTAAGTATTTATACTTACTGAAAATGATACACATCTTAAATGTTTTATGTTTTAATGTTTAGTGGATGTTGTACTTACTAAACAAAATAAATGGTCTTAAAGGAATTTAAAGAAACAATATGATGGTTTAAAGGTCAAACCGGTGATATTTTATGATGTCATATGATTTATGTTTTCGATTACTTTCATGAGTTTGATGAATATTGATAAGTGATTTATGATGAGAATTTGATGATTTATTGTGATTTGTGTTTATGGCGAAGAGATTGATTTGGTCAAGTTTCATGATATTTTATTGATGTTTGTATTGAGAGATAAACTATGGCTAAAGAGTTTGTATGTTATTTAAGAGCATATATATGATGACCATAAGAGAGCATGTAAACCCATGACACAGGGGTTGTAAAAAGCTGTGTGCAATAGAGAAGAGACAAAGAGATAGAGAAAAAGAGTATGTAAACCCAAGCCACAGGGGTTGTAAAATGTTGTATACACCAGAACTAGAGAGCATTGCATATTAACATAATGATTTTATGATTGAATTATGAGATGTATTCTATAATGATTTATTGGACTTTGTTATAGACATATTAGTATGCATATGAGGTTTCATGGACAAGCATATATGTATATTCTTACGGCTAGTTACATATGCTATGATTTATTTGACTTTATTATAGATGTAATAGTATGCATGTGAGTTCGTATCGGATTGAACCTATGTATATCCTTACAGCTAGCTGAATATGAGATTTATATTTTATTGCTTAGATATGCTTTTATACTTGTGTTTTCACCCATAGGAGAAGAAATGTTTGTATATAAGTGTAGCTGAGTTTTATGATATATTTATAATGTAGTTGAACACGTATATTTATAAGTACAAGCGGGAGACTGGAACATACGTATATGTATTCAACTATTATTATATTTCAGATGTCTTATGACTACATGTGATTACTTCATCAGCTGCTTTATGTTTCAAAATAAATGCCATACTTTTAGGAGTTGTTATTGTAAACTCTTATAAACCAACTAATCTGTTCTTTGCGAAAACTCAGTGGATCTTCACTGAATCTGTTAACTCACCAATTTTTCTTTCCGCTTATGTAATCATGGATGATCTCTATGGTTACATAGATGTTGATGTAGGTTTTGAGAGCTTAGATGATGATCCCGTGGCCTACTGTCTCGGCTATTATGACTGATGTCGTGGGATGTTTTATTTTGTATAGAATTGTTGCATCGTCTATTCTTTTGTATATGGTTGTGATATATTCACAAACAGTATTTTTGTATACTAACTAGTGTCGCATGTGACAAGGTTTGTATAGTCATTCTTTTTGTATATGTCACAATGTAAGCTTTAATCATTAGTAATTTCATTGTCAGCTTTATGTGTATTGATTACTCCCATAGTATATGCTTCCACTTAGTTTATATTATATGTGATATGTCATTCTGATGTAATAGGTGTATTCTCATGACACGTTGTGGGATACATGTATGACAGGTGTTTTTATCACCTTATGACAATCGGTCCAGTTCATAATTATATTATGTTTTCAAAAAAAAAAAAATCACTAAATGTAATTATGAATCGGGTCGTCACAACCCACTTGCCCACTACCGCAGTAGTCTTCCTAAAACCTCTGGAACGTTCTTCTACCAATCTTCTTTACCGGAACCTCCAATAGACTTCTTCACATTGACGAACTCTTTGAATGGGTTACAAGATAAAAATTCTAAGAGAGGAAATACATGGAAGATCTGAAACTTAAAAACTCTCTTAGCTCACTTTTTAGCTCACCCTAAGCTCACATAAATTTTTCTCTCAAAATAGTATCTCTAAGCCTAGCTAACTTAAAAATGGAGTCAAGCAGCCTATAAATAGAAGCCAAGTACTTCATGGTGAAGAAAGGTGCTAAAAGCACTTTTTGAAGAAAACAGACAAGTACCGTCCGGACGGGAAATGCCATCTTCCGGACGAAGCTAGGGTTGCATCGTTAAATCAAATTATCCTCTCGCGGCGCGTCCGGACCTTCCTGCGGACGAAGCATACTGCCTGAATATTTTTACCACTGTCCAAACCTCATTGCAGACGGGTTGCGGAAGAAGCTCTTTGGTTGAAAAATTTATGTACCGTCCGGACCTTGTTGTAGACCAAGCACACTGCCTGGATTTTTTAGTCACTATCCAGACCTTGCTACTGACAGAGCACATTGTCTGATTTTTCTAGCTACTGTTCGGACCTTGCTACAGACGAAGCTTTCTATCTGAATTTTCTTGGCACCACTGGACCTTGCTGCAGACGACCTGTGGACGAAGCACACTATCTTAATTTTTAATGTCTCCGTCCGGACCATAGAAGTGCCATCCGGACCTTAGCCACATCACATACTATTTCACCAATTACAACTGTTTTTGGGTCGCTGAATTTAGCCAAGACACCTAAAATAACTAAGAATCTCCCCCTTTGGCAATTCGGTGACAAAACACACAAAAGAACTTGTATTCCCAAAAGAAGAGAAATAGCAAGTTAAAAAGAAGACATTTCTCTAAAAACCCACAAACCATACAAAATTTGGGGAGAGAAAATAAACATCGAAAAACAACCATCCCAGTCATAAAGTTTGAAAAATACAACCCAAAAAAAATACAAGGGAACTCCCCCTTTTTGTCACGAATAACAAAAGAGTAGCAACAAAAGGGCAACAAAAAGAGCAGCAATACACGAAAACGCATCAGTAAGTATCATGGCAGTGCTTGGTTCGAGCCTCATCACCACTGTCATCATCATCTTGGTCATCATCACTATTGCCACTGGCAGCAGCTGAAGACGAGCCATCCTCTGCATCATGAGTCAAAGAAGGCTGCATAGGAGGCATCAGAGTAGACGTACCACCATGAAATGTGATGTAGGTCTCAAACCGAGACAGCCAAGTGTCAAAGGATGGATGCTGTTTCTGAATCTCCACATACGCGTTCTTAAGCTCCACATGCGTCTTCGTAAAATCTAGCTGCATAGATTGTAAAAAATCCATAATCCCCTCAAGCATAGCAGGAGCAGGAGCATGGGGCAGATTGAGGCATAGCCGCTGCAGCAATAGGATCATCAGGGCGACAATGCTTGGTTTGGGCCTTGGAGAGATGAATAGTGTTCAAGGAAAAAGGTCCATGAGGGGTCTGAACCGGCTCTGAAGGCGAGATGGGCACTTGATGCAAAGTAAGAATGGAGGTAATCAAGCCCGAAAAAGTAACACTAGCCTGTTTGTTTTGATTGATCTCCCACATGAGTTGTAAAGCAAAGGAGCAAAAGTCAATCGAAAGGTTAGTCAACACAACATATAGAAATCTTGCTCGAAAAACAGTAATATCTGAATGATGATCAACGGGGTAGATGTTGTTCAGCATGTGATGCTGGAGAGAAGACCAACATGAGGAGCCATATCACTCGTCATATGAGCATTGTTTTGTGGAGGCCAATAACACTCTGAAGAAAAGACACCACCCATGGTCCATTTATCCGGATAATCAGGTGATGGAAAGCGATACTCAGGGTCAACAACATGAGGGATGCCAGTAAACTCACTGATCACTTCAGGAGTAATTTTGATCTCATGACCACGAACATAAGAAACAAGGCGTGGAGGATCACTCGTAAAAGAGACAAGGTTGCAATAGAACTCCTTAACCAGCTCCCTGTAAACAATGGCCGGTGCACTAGAAAAGTATTCCCATTGTCGTGACTGTAAAATAGTAGGGATCAAATCAAAAGGAGCATTAGTAAGTTCAGAGAGAGTTACCCCCCTTTCAACAACCAAGGTTCGTGCCTTGAACTGGGAGTTATAGACTGCTTTGGCCTAATAAAAAAAAAACCGCTCGAATGCAATAGTTTCAGGAACAGTAGTATCCTGTGAAGATGGAGTAGCAGCCTCCTTGCCTTTGCCCAGCACAGCCTAGGTTTTCCAAGCACGCAACTCTCTTCCTGACATATTTGTAAAAGAGAAACAAAGAAAAAAGTAACTAGGTTCTGGAAAATATGAAATGTGCAAATGAATCATAAGAACAATTAAAAGACAATACCCATGAGAAACATGATAGAGTGCTAACAACACAATGGGCATGTGAAAGATTAGAAATCCACACTCATGAAATAAATGGTGACATGTTATCAACTACATGAGGTGCACAAGAGTACAATGAACATATATATGAGAGGAAATTGTTGGAGATCATGCATGAAATCATAAAAAAACATGGCACAGCGGAATATAAAAAATTTTCTATGATCTAGGATCATGAACTTCAAGTATAAGCATACTTTGATCAATTTTAAAAACAAACTAAAAGTAAAGGATGTTTTTACTCACATAGTTCTTTAGCCTCTTCAAGGAGGCTAGGAGATTTTGGTTTATCATCTTCTTGTGATTTCTTCACCTTCTTCATAGTTGATCTTTGAAGGTGAAGAAGCTTTTGCCACGAACGCGAAGAACACCAATCTTGAGAAACTCCAATGTCTTCAAAGGACTTCTAGTTCTTCAAAGAACTTGTTGTAGAACTTCAAGGATTGATGAAGAACAAGATGAACTTCGAAGAACACGAAGAACACTTGTTCTTGAGAATTTTGGATCTTCTTCTTGATGGCTGAATATGACAAAGATTGTAGTCTCTCCCTTTGAAGCAATAGAAAGGAATTTCTCTTCTATTATTTTACTCACTAATCCAAAGAACTAAGAACATAGAGTTCTATTGTGTAGTCACAAGAGTTTGTGAATTTAGAGTGTGAGTAAAATTGCTTCATTGAGTTTCTATTTATAATTGCAAGTCTGCTTGGAGAGTAAGTAAAAGGAAGGTTCTAGAACCCCAGGGAAAACCCCGGGGAATCGGCTACAAGGAGATTTACCCCCCTTGTAGCCGCCAGCCATGGGGAGGTTGAGTGCTCCCCATGAAGTTGGCTAAGGCTAGGGTTAAAACCCTAGCCCACCTCTTTCCTTTTCCCTGCATGAGCTTGGACTGACCTCTGCAGCCTAATACTCATTTCTCTCTGGACTGAGCTCTAGGAATTAAATCTCTTACCCCAAAACTGTCCAAACCAAATAACTCTTAAGAATTAATTCTTAAGCCCATTTTATTTAAAATAAAATAAGACTAAATTAATTTCCAACATTAGTTTATGGTCCATGTCTTATTTAAATAAAAACATATGTATTCAATTAAATAAATAAATAATGAATCATCAAAATTACTAGTCAATTTACAACAGCTCAAGAAGGGACAAAAAAAAAATAGAATTAGCTCCATTAGTCCCGTGAAAACTAGTTACTAAATAATTCATCACCTTAACTAATAATCACAATTAATTTCACTAAATAATTGTAATTGCACTCTAATTCATATTTTGCTGAAAAACAATTAATCATTTGGCAACAATCTTGAAATTACTAAATTAACCCTCTATGGATCATATTCCATAGTGAAAACAAAGATGAATATAACTGTCACTTTGTCCGCTATCTCTTTTTCTTGAGTACCCGGATCCAAACTTCATAAATCATCCCAATGTACCTTATGAGATTCAACTCATCCTTGTACATCGTTTCAGTTAAATACCATTGAAACCACTTAGGCCTAAGATTCAAGATGACCTTATTGATCCTAAAATAAGGGGAATATCCTTATCATTTTGATATCTTACAAAGGAGTTGGATTCCTTCTTGAATAGTGATCTACCACAATGCTACATGATGATTGCCCAACGTACAAAGAATGTATGATCATTGATTTGATCTCACTAAGATACATCAAAGCAATCACCACTTGACATCTGGTTCACACACTTCTCAGGATTTAGAGTAAAATGCAATCAATTGTCTACTATGCTCATCATTATCTATGACAGTTAATAATAGAATAACAATGGCTCATTTGGTCCTGTTCAGTGCATAGCCCCCTAAATCCTTACCTTGCCATAACACCAACAATTTCAACCTGAAGCCACACTACTTCACTTGATTAAGACAAATCCCAAGGTTGACACGTTATAGTCTAGGTGGAATTCCTAATTCCACTTATGACCATGAACAAATATTTAATAAGTTATAAGGAAAACTTTTGACTATGGTCTTCTGTGTGATAAAGATCCATTACTCACACCATAATCAAATTCAATGCAACTTAAGGAATGTCTATATGCACACTACACATTATGCAATTCAAGACAACTATAAAACATGCCTATTGTTTATATATTAGTTCATGGAATTCGATAGAACTCATTACAATGCTAAATACAATATGATTAATTGGAGTTTTGGACACTAGTTCCAACAATCTCCCACTTGTCCAAAATTCTAATTTTGACACATATCTGTAGTTTTCAATCACTCAGTAAAATAGGATTTTACTATGGCAAGTAACGAGTAACCCAGAAACTAACATAATTTAGTCTTTTAGGATTTTACCTTGTCTTTATCTCCATGTGAGATTCCCTTTGAGGGTTTTCTCATCCTTGAGACAAATTTGCATTTGCAAATTTATTACAAAGTATGGAGATAACAATACTTTGTTATTCAAACACCAAGTTGCTATATCTTCTCCAACTCGTTGTTTTCCTTATAAAAAGAAAGACCTCTATGACAATTGTCAATAACCTAATGGATTTTGACTACCCTCTCACATCATTAGCTTATAATGTGTGACCTTTATTAACACTTCATTTCTGCTTTGGTACAACTTCCTTTGCATATGTTGTCTTATCAAGACATTTAATATTCTGACAACCTATGATATTAGCTCAGAGCCATAGATACATTTCTGTATGCTGCTCTAAGGCTATCTGGATCGTTTAGCTAAGCAGTTGTCTAACTGTATCCATTAGATACTCCTGTCATAATGGAAACTTATGACCATCTTAATAGATATTTAAGCATGGTTCTTGATAAGGAATTTTTCTCATAGTTGATCCCATCTTTATGAGGAAAATTCTTTATCAACCATTACTTTGAAGGTTTTATCCTTCCCATCTATTCTTACTTGCACTCGTTGACTCAAGTACAACTTCTGAGCTTAAATGCTTTTAGGCATTCTACAAGTTATTAAACATTAGTTGGTAGTTTAACTAATCAAAGTATTTATCCATATAAAAAATATTGTAGTTTACTATTCTATAGAATATGTATACTCCCACTACAATATGGTATGCACTAGATACTATATCAAAAAAAAAAAAAAATCTGACACCAACCTGAATAATCGATTGATCTATTGGAATCTTATCTCTACTTTTCTTTGAATGTATACATATATATTCAAAAGAAAAAACTTTCACTCTTAAAACATCTATTGATGTTCTTTAAGAACCTAAGTAAGATCAAAAAACTTCTATTACTTATTTATTCTCAGTAATTTACACATTCTATGGTATTAACCAATCATGTTCAAGAGGCATCATTTTGATCAATCTTCAACAGATGTAACTTGTTATTTGGATAACTCTAGGAGCTTCATACGCAAACATCTTCATTTTTCAACAATATATCAAAATTACAACAAACCAAGACACTCATCCTTTTCATATAGATCTTTGTTCAAGGGCTTCCATTAAGGATACTTGGACTAGGACCTGATTAAGATCCAATGGGCTTATAGGGCTCATTCTAACTAGTCCTTGAATCCTTGATGGATGAACAATTCATTAGTATAAAAGAAACCCATGTCTTTCTAGAGTAAATGTGCAGGGTAATAGAAAGATTCTTAATAAATTATAAAACTCTATTTAAAGCAAACTACAAGCAATACTTGAATTGGAGAAATATCAATTCCTTTATTGCAAAAGCGTTTTTACAAAAAATAGTTATAGTTTGATTTAAATATTCTTCATTTGCCTGTGGATATGGATCCACCTTCAAATCCTCAACGTTCATATATTCTTCCTCTTGTTTATCTGGCTCTTTGTAGCCTCTGCAACAAGTTGCATGCTTGTTTAGTAACCAAATCCTCACACTGAATTAAATTCTGTGGGATTTAACTAAATAGCATATAAACTAAGAAAATATTACTTGAACCTTTGTTGTGTCCTTCACATCCGCAAAAGAAACAAATCATCTTCTGATGATTTGGCTTGTTCCCAACTTTAATGACATCCCTAGCTTCTTCATCTCTTTCTTGACCTTTCGGTTCTGAATTAGATGAGCTACCTATCTCTCTGATGCAAGGTGGATAGGTGGCACTGTTCATTATGGCACTCTGTGATCCTGATGAAGAGCAAACCTCTTTGCGTTTCAACTTCATCTTTCTTTCACATGAATCAATGACCGACTGAAGGATCATATCAATACTAGATTGATTATTCACCCCCATTCCCAACATACCGAGTTCTTTCAACTTGACAATTTTATTGTCAGTTGACCCAATATCGTCCTCACTTGTATCATCTGTCTTGGAAGATGAACCATCTTCTCCAAAACATTCTTTCAAATGCTTCAGCATATCCGAAGCATATATTAAGTTTTGCAACCTACCATAAAGCTCTGGGTCCACAGATGTCAAGATATGCTCTCTAACGGTACTATTAAGAAACTCCCACAGAGTATATCTTTTATTCTGTTCTTCGCTGGCTTTAAAGCCTGGATGCTTAAGTCGTTCATCAAGGAAACGACTTCCTTTCCTTGTTAAAGATTTATCGAAAATATTCCTCCACTCATGATAATTTTGGGAGGAAATAATTAAGAAAGGTTCGGCCGATAAATTAGACAGATCATAAGAAGTAAGAACTAAAATTACAATGAATCACAATCAGGCCATAATTTAGCAATTAAACTAGATATGCAAAAACCCAAAAATATAAAGTTTAAAAGCAACGACAACCTAATTCCGTAAATTAAAAATTTACTCCGTAGGGAATGCAAGGCAAAAGGCCAAGTCGAGGAACTTTTAATCACCTTGATTGGGCGAGACATAAGCTCATTATTAATACCAAAAAGATATTAATAAATAGTTGGTTTTCTTCAGTCTCTAACCATAGGATAACATAGCTCATTGGGGAGATTAATACCTGTGACGCCCGAGGAATTCAAATCTCTTAAACATATTATTATACTAAATGATCTATGTTGAGGAAACATTATCATTTAGCTACGATAATGGTTTTAGAGACATTCATGAAGTTTAAGAGAGTTCTAGTCAAAACCCTTTAGAATCTCTTTAGAAAATGATCGTTTTCTAACGACCAATCTTGTAAGTATCAAAACCTGGGTCAAACGAACTCAGTTTTACTCAAACTGAAGCCCGTTATGCTTGTATCGAAACCCTCTACGACATAGTAAATTTTTGATAAAAGTCAATTCGTTGACCTTTTTAAGCATAAAGATGACTATTCATCGCTTACGTGGCACTTTTGACCCGAGCCTTATTTCTAAAATGGAGTTTCACCATTTTGATTTTATGTCATAAATGGACTCTATTTAGTATATAAATGGTTTTTACTTCGGTTTGGTGAAATCGGAATTCAATTCCGAGGCAGTTAACTTTTAGCCTAAAAACCGAGCCTTAAAACCTCAAACTGTCGAATTTAGCTTAACACTGCTAAATTCCTAAGGTAGGGCTGGCTCATCACTGATTTAGGAGCTTAGGATGATGACACTTGGCAGTGAGAGAGGTTGCTGGAAAGAAAGCACAAAAAGCCAAAAAGTCATAAAAAGATCTTGACTTTTGAGGGCATTTTGGTAACTTGCAAGGAAAGGTTGCTTTCCAATGAAGCAAGGCTGGTTTGGACATGTGTGCTGGCTATCTAGAAGCCTTGGCTTCTCCTATAAATGTGAGAAGAGGGGCCAGCACCGAAATCACTCCTTCCATGCACCCAAAACAGAAAAATCCCTTCATTCATCTCACTCACACCCTCTCACGGCACCTAGGGGGTTTTTGAGCAATTCTTCTCCAAACTGTCCAGAACTTATACAAAACCTTGATTGAGGTGTCCATCAGCTAACCCAACCTTTAGAAGTCATTTTGGAGTCCATTTGAGGTATGAAAGCTTCATCCTCCTCAACTAGCTTCAAAACCGGCTCAATAGAGGGGTGTTGGGGAACTTTTGTGGTTTTTCACAACCTGTTTGCATGAGCTGTGTAAGATCACTTAGGAGGGTTCTAAAACTATTCTGTATCATGTTTCCATTGATCTTTGGGCTTTGGAATCATGAGAAAACACCAAGAACTCATCATACACCCATTCGGCCTCTATTGAGTATTTTTGTGGATTTTTTTATGCTAATCTGTTTTGCTTGTGTTCTTTGATGTTATTTGATTTATCTAACATATATTTGATGTATCTAATATGTGTTTGAAGTATGTTTGATTATTGGTTTAGTTCAAGGATCCTAAAGTGCTCAAAAGTATTAAAAATGGAAGCAAGCGGAGCTTGTTTTAAAGGAAAATGGAAAAGGTTTAAAGGACTTGTAAAATCAACCTATATATTGTTTGTTGATTGTTATTTTTAATCTTATAGTGGATAACACTCAATCTCATGTCTAAACGTCATGGTGGCCCTGCCCTTCGACGGTATAAACATGAAATTAAGTGAAAATTGGCTATAAGAGATTCTTTCAATACTGTACATATAACTCATAAATAAGCCCTTACTAATAGTGGGGACGTTTATGCAGTATTACTTCTTGTTTGTTTAAATACTCATCTCGAATTATGCTCTTACTTCGGTGGGGTATTCGAGTGCAATATTGGATGATTTACATTATTGTCAACGGGATCCTTATGGCATGTCCTCACTTATGTGGGATTTCATAAGTTAAATGCTTTGAATAAATTATGGACAATATGTGAGAATACTCACAAATATGACTTGTATATATGTATGAGTATACGTATGGATAGAATCAAGTAATGAAAATGAAGTGATGGATAATAATAAAGGCTAAGAGCAAGGATCCTGAAGACTGACCAATTATTATTGATTGGTCACTGATATATGATATTTGTGTATCCATATTGCTAGGCAGTGGTGGATTACTATTATTCTGCGGGAAGAAGAGTAAGTATGGATGTACTTACTGGGGCTGACGCTGCTTTCTTTTAGATTCAGTATTGCTTTATTCATATGCATGTGTTATGAACTGCCCATACAATACATATGCATACTCTGTGAAATGGTAATGATGTGACATTAAGCTGGTCGTGTGGCGGGGGAGATGGCTGATCCAGTGGACAAAAAAAAAGGGGTCTTGTCCCAACTGGTGATGTGGCGGGGGAGATGGCTGATCCAGTTGGCAAGAGCCTCGTCCCTAAACCTGGTAATAAGAACAGAGACTGGAATGTCGGTTCCAGTGCAAATCAACAATCCGCTAAGTAGGGGAGGTGTAACAGTGCGTTAATCCGGGGTTGGCCCATTATGAGCTGAGTGTAATTTCATGATGCATTAAGACTAAACAAAGCCTTCGCAACGATGCATGAAAAATCATTCATTATATCTGTCATATGCTTGTTCAATAATTCAATTACCTGTTTATATTGGGATGCAGTAGACTCACTTGTTTGCCTATGTAAATGTGATGATGTCATGTTTACATAGACTGTGATGCAGGTAACGAAGGCGGAGACCCCTTCGTTAGCTTTGATGACTATTAGGCACTACTTTGTCGGGATATGCTATATCCCGGAAGAGACAACATTTTGTTATACATATGTCTCTTCGTATTTTGTATGTTTTGGTTTTTATTAATTATAGTTTGTAATATATCTAAATAGTGTGATGTTGCAACTGTATGCCGTCTGTGGCATATGCTGCAACTATCTTTTATTTGGTGCATCTGGTATGCACATGTTTGTAATATTAAAACATCTAGCGTTTTTTAAATCACGAGGTATTTCAGTCAGCTCTATTGTGTAATTTAGTTGTTCCCTAGTGTTTTTAAAAGAAAAAAAATATATCCGCTGTGAGACTGATCTCTGAGGTAGTAATGTCACGTGGAAACCGGAGGTTTCTGCTTACGGTTCTATTGCATAGAAACTGGGGCGTTACAATACCCTAGATTAGTCAAGTGTGTACCATCAATTAAATTCCTAATGATCGTCAAGTGACTCCTCCTCGGAGTGGTGGATGCCCTTGCGTCACAACCATTATTCATCTTATCCTTTTGGAGATCTACCTTATAATCTGTAAAGTGGAGAACATCCTTTGTAGGAAATGCGAGGCTCGAGGCCACGTCGGAGTGTTCTTCCTTTACTACCCCCTTGTAGATATATGATGAAGACTGTGAAGTTCAATATTAAGAATCTCTCTCCCACTTGATATTTTAAAAACATAGGTTTTTATTCTACCTGCATTTCAATCGAATTATTCTCCTAATCCCATAAGTGATCCTAAATGAATTTAGGGCACTTATCTTATTAGGTGTTCTAGTTTCTTTTAGAACATTAAATTCAACATACATATATCTATAGGAAGTTTTACTCATTATGACATGGCTTGTTTTTCAAAAAAAAAAAAAAATTGAATAACCATAATCCCAAAAAGGAATTGTCAGATATTAGATTTTGGAGTCTTAACTCCCACTCCCACTAAGATACTTACAACCCTCATTATGGAGATAATTTTTCCATAATTATTAGGATTCATCCTTCTAGGGTTTATGGATTAGGGTTTGTAATGACCCTACTTATCAAAAAGGCTTGTTGCCCCTAAGGTGTGTGATGCCTTAAGTATTATACTTACGAGGTGGCGACTTGGCTTCTTTTTAACTAGAGAAGCCACAGCCATAGATTAAATCTATGGCTATT
The DNA here is from genome assembly GCA_900184695.1 of Betula pendula. Taxonomy (NCBI): domain Eukaryota; kingdom Viridiplantae; phylum Streptophyta; class Magnoliopsida; order Fagales; family Betulaceae; genus Betula; species Betula pendula. Next base: position 34,508 of record FXXK01000360.1, read on the forward strand.
ACCCCATGCATGGTTATGAGCAAAGTCACGTTTATGCATGCATGGTGACAAAGTCAACATGCAACCAAACATCAAAACAAAAGATGCATGCATGATATTATTAAAACAATCATCAAACATCATGTAATCCATACATCCAAAAACAACTTTGATTTCTTTTCCATGTATTTTTAAACTCAAGAACTTAAGATATCATCCTAAGTTCTTCCCTTTAAAAAATACAAGATTAATCTTGAATAACTATTTTCTTTTGATCATTCATATGTTATATACCACATATGAACACAATCCATAATCAAAGAAATTTCTTTTGATGATTATTTATCAAGAAGAAAATCATACAAGATGAATCATGTACTAGGATTTTTCCAAAAAACTGAATTGGTGTACGTTGGAAAACCTTTTAGAAAACGAGTTTATAAAAGATTCAAAATGCCGAACCAATTTTTCCAATGTGTTAAACATCCTCTTTACATATGAAATCAAAAGTCACTTTAATTTTTAAGCATTATGAACATGTGCAGAAAAATTAAAACAAACAATGTTACTGCTGTCAATCTGAAAACAGATTTTGTCGACGAATAAAAATTAGGTCAAAAACTGTTCGAAGAAAGTTCAAAACTTGAATCCAATTTTTCCATTGTGTCAAACACGATTTTTTCTTGCAGAAAACAATCTCTAAATAATTTTAGAATTTGTTTAAGACACTAGAAAAAATTCGTAATTACCAAAGCCCTTGCTGTAAAACAAAATCAGATTCTGTCGATGAATAAAAATTGGATCAAAAAATGTTTGAAGAAAATTCGAAGCTTAAATCTGATTTTTCCATTGCGTCAAACACGATTTTTTTCTTGAAGAAAACAATCCCTAAATAATTTTAGCATTTGTTTAACACACTAGAAAAAATTCGTAATTCTTACAGCCCCTGCTGTAAAATTTCAGGAATACTGTTTCGCATGGTAAATCATAATAAAAAAACCAAACGTGCTCATATTGAGTTGAAATGTTCCAAATCAGATCTTGACATGTATTTAAACATGTTTAAGGTGATAGAATGATTAATCAATTTCATTGGAGTCGTTGAAATAAAATTCTAACACAACCAACCTAGCATGGCCAAATACTACATGCAGAAAATCAAAACATGTATCTTGAAGAATGGCTTTGATACCAATTGTTGGGGATGATGCATGAAATCGTAAGAAAACATGACATAGCAGAATATAAATTTTTTTGTATGATCTAGGATCATGAACTTCAAGTATAAGCATGCTTTGATCAATTCTAAAAACAAACTAAAAGTAAAGGATGTTTTTACTCACATAGTTCTTCAGCCTCTTCAAGGAAGCTAGGAGATTTTGGTTTATCATATTCTTGTGATTTTTTCACCTTCTTCATAGTTGATCTTTGAAGGTGAAGAAGCTTTGTTAAGAACGTGAAGAACACCAATTTTGAGAAACTCCAATGTCTTCAAAGGACTTCGAGTTCTTCAAAGAACTTGTTGTAGATCTTCAAGGATTGATGAAGAACAAGATAAACTTCAAAGAATATGAAGAGCACTTTTTCTGGAGAATTTCGGATCTTCTTCTTAATGGTTGAATATGACAAAGAGTGTGGTCTCTCCCTTTGAAGCAATAGAAAGGAATTTCTCTTCTATTATTTTACTCACTAATCTAAAGAACTAAGAACATAGAGTTCTATTGTGTAGTTACAAGAGTTTGTGAATTCAGAGTGTGAGTAAAACTGCTTCACTAAGTCTCTATTTATAATTGCAGGTCTGCTTGGAGAGAAGGTAAAATGAAGGTTCCAAAACTCTAGGAAAAACCCTGGGGAATCGGCTACAAGGGGATTTACTCCCCTTGTAGCCGCCGGCCATGGGGAGCTTGAGTGCTCCCCATGAAGTCGGCTAGGGCTAGGGTTAAAACCCTAGCCCACCTCCTTCCTTTTCCCTACATGAGCTTGGACTGACCTCTGCAGCCTAATACTCATTTCTCTTTGGACTGAGCTTTAGGAATTAAATCCCTTAGTCCAAAACTATCCAAACCAAATGACTCTTAAGAATTAATTCTTAAGCCCATTTTATTTAAAATAAAACAAGACAAAATTAATTTTCAATATTAATTTCTGGCCCATGTCTTATTTAAATAAAAACATATGTATGCAATTAAATAAATAAATAATGACTCATCAAAATTACTAGTCAATTTACAACAGCTCAGGATGGGACCAGAAAAGAAAATAGAATTAAGTCCATTAGTTCCGTGAAAACTAGTTACTAAATAACTCATCACCTTGATTAATAATCACAATTAATTCGACTAAATAATTGTGACTGCACTCTAATTTATATTTTGCTAAAAAACAATTAATCCTTTAGCGAAAATCTTGAAATTACTAAATTACCTCTCCATGCATCATATTTCATAGAGAAAACAAAGATGAGTATAACTGTCACTTTGTCCGCTATCTCTTTTTCTTGAGTACCTGGATCCAAACTTCATAAATCATCCTAATGTACCTTATGAGATTTAACTCATCCTTGTACATTATTTTAGTTAAATACCACTAAAACTACTTAGGCCTAAAATTCAGGATGACCTTTCTTATTGATCTTAAAATAAGGGGAATATCCTTATTACTTTGATCTCTTACAAAGGAATTGGATTCCTTCTTGAAGAGTGATCTGCCATAATGCTAAATGATGATTGCCCAACGTACAAAGAATGTATGACCATTGATTTAATCTCACTGAGATACATCAAAGAAATCACCACTTGACATCTGGTTCACACAGTTCTCAGGATTTAGAGTAAAATGCAATCAAGTGTCTACTATGCACATCATTATCTATGACAATTAATAATAGAACAACAACAGCCCATATGGTCCTATTCAGTGCATAGCCCTGTAAATCTTTACCTTGCCATAACACCAACAATGTCAACCTGAAGCCACACTGCTTCACTTGCTTAAGACAAATCCCAAGGTTGACATGTTATAGTCTAGATGGAATTCCCAGTTCCACTTACGACCACGAACAAATATTTAATAAGTTACAAGAAAAACTTTTGACTATGGTCTTTTGTGTGATAAAGATTCATTACTCACACTATAATCAAATTCAATGCAACTTAGGGAATGTGTATATGCACACTACACATTATGCAATTCAAGACAACTATAAAACATGCCTATTGTTCACATATTAGTTCAGGGAATTCAATAGAACTCATTACAATGCTAAATACAATATGATCAATTGGAGTTTTGGACACTAGTTCTAATAGAAATATCCAAATACAAAATGACAACAAATAGAATGGAATTACATGCACAAATCCCTCCAAATCCAAGACAAAAATCACACTAACATCATCTTCAAGTCAAAAACACCACACAACAAAATAATAAACATTGAAATGAGAACATGGTGGGTAGATTGACCTAGACATTTTATTAAACACATGGGATGCACAAATGGAGGATTCAGCAACCGAATGCAAAAACATTAAGAAAAAAAAAAGTCACAGACACGGCTCAAAAGACCATTTTTTGTTTATTTTTTAAATAAAACCGAAAACCTGCAAACCGTAACCAAGAGAGAACAATCAACAAAGAAAACATAGAGAAGATGGCATACTAAATTGACCTAGTGAAAAACTCTAATCACACTAAAATAACCGGAACCAAAAAAAAAAAAAAATCAAACAACAACAACACAAAAGAAAATGAGGGGAGCAACCCATACCTGAATTGAGTGAGATGAAGAGATGGAAGAGATTAGGGATTTGGGTTGAGAGTGAAGTGCACAAGAAAGCCCTTTTTTTTTTAAAAAAAAATGTCTTGAGTCCGGGAGAGAGCGTGAGAGAGAGAGAGAAGAAAAACAAAATAAAAAAAATTTGAGTTCAGAGATATTTAAAGCCATGAAAGAAAGACCACTGTTCGAACGAATAAGTGGTTCGTCTGGACGGAGAGAAGAAAAAAATATTTTAAAAAAAAAAATCTCCCCCTCAATAATACCCCAGTACCAAAGACATATAAGGCACACACACATCCAAAATCACCCAATGAATACCAGGGAATCCCATCACATGAGATACACAGATGTTGCAAACCATAGATAGGAAGCAAAAGATGTTCCACTTAACCAATGCTTGTGTGAGTGTGTGAGCAAACTATTGAACAAGCTTAAGACCTTATTTGATGAGGAGAAAAACCATTAAGCAACAGCTTATATAACCAAATGAGAAAAATAAACAAGCATCATAAGTCAAAAGTCAAACCATAGTATGCTAGGGCCTAGTCATCCTCATCCTATACACTCTCCCTGAGAAATAGCACATACCTGAACATAGTCATTTGGTCATCATCTTTTTCCACAATGACTTTGTCATCGACTTTTTCTATAAGGACATGTTTAAGCACAAACAGACACATGAACTTTAGTTCACCTTTTTCTATGAAAGAGAATGTCATTAATCATTTAAGGCTTATATCTCATGAAAGACTGCATGAGTTTTTAGATGCTAGGTTCAACTAGCGGATTGGTCAATTTGACTCAAACACGAGTTAACCTTTCTCACATGGTGACTTATCAAACACTCACCCTCGCAGTCAAACTTAATGCAAATAGGAGCAGAATAGTGCACAGAGATAAGCAAAGGTAAAGGTATCACACATGCTCATGCTCGGTTAACGAGAAACAACTCATTGGAAAAGATAATCATCTCATGTATAGAATGCAAAAATGAAACACAACCAAATAATGGTATTCATGGTAAACACATAGGAAATGAAATGTGTATGACCATATGTACAAGAACATGAATTTAATGAGGAAACCCAGAACAAAACAAACAAAAAATTTTTTCTTTTAATTTTTTTTTTTAAAAAAAAAACAAAAAACCAAAAAAATAAAAAACAACAAAAAGACATGTTACTAGGGGATGACATGATATGCAAGATAAACAACCCTAGACATGATATGCAACCACCTACCACTAAGTGAGTTCACTACCACTCCCCCTCAGTGGATGAATGATATCAAACTTCCTAATCCAAATCTTCTTAACCCTAGGTTTATAATTGTGACTTTTGTCCAACCCATCTTACCTAGTCAAAACCACTCTTATCATTTTGAACAACTCCTCATGACCATTCCTAGAATAGGAACTACCACTTTTATGTTCATGGAGTTTCAATTTGTAACAATTAGGATGAGTATGACCAATTTTACCACAGTGATGGCAAGTGGGAACAAACCTCTGAGAATGATGTTTCCTAGAGGTATGCACAAACATAGATTTAGGTCTAGACTCATAAGAGTCAACATAAACTTTCTTACCCTTATCACTTGAAGTAGGAACAAACTTCATCTTCTTGTCGCAAGCATTTATCACATCAGAAGTAGAAGGCATAGAAGAACAATTGTCCACAAAACCAAGTCCAGATTTATCACCATGATTCTTTTGATAACTCAACATTTTATTCAACTTATCACTAGAGAATTTATTCAATTGATATTTAGATTCAGTTAAAGCATTCTCAAGAGATTTGTTCTTTTCATTTAATTCAACAATGTCAAGTTCAAGTTTACAATTCAAAGCATGAGAATCATTCAAAGTGACAAACAAATTTTCTTTTTCAAGTTCAATCTCCTTGATTCGCTTAACAGTCTTTTTATTCAACTTTTTCAATTTAGTGAATTCCACAAAAATATTGTTATATGCAGCTTGTAGGTTATCTTCCTCATGTTCATTCTCAGAAGATTCATGCAAATCAGGAGTAACATTCTCACTAGAGTCATGAGAAACTCTCGTAAGATGCCACAAAAGCCAAGTAATTAGAAACCTCATCATGATCATCTTTGTCAGATTCATTACTATGAGTAACATTTAAAGCCTTACCTTTCAAATTACCACAATTTGCATGAATGTGACCAAAACCACTACATTCATGACATTGGACCCCACAGGGGTCTTTTTCTCTTTCATTCCTACCTTGGATGATAGCATTGGTATCACCCTTGGTTTTCTCACTAGACTTATAAAAAGTATTCTCGACATTCCCTTTCTTGGTTTGAAAAACCTCTTAAATCTACTAACAAACATGGCCAGGTATTCTTCATCCAATGATTCCTCATCTGAGGAGTCATTTGGCTCTTTTCTAATAGTATTCAAAGCAATGGACTTGCTTTTTTTAGGTTGAGGCAGAGTGTGTTCATAGGTTTCCAATGAGCTGATAAGAATGCAAACTGTCATATTTTTCTTCCTTAATGTTTAGTATTTTATACTTATTTGGTGCCTAAATGTACTCATTATTCTTTTATTTTGATTTAGGATGCAATTGGAGGCATTAAATGCAAAACAAAGCTAATTGGGCGATTCTGGACAGTTTCGATATCACTTCGTAATCTAGGCATAACTCTCTCATCTGAGCTCCGATTGAGATGATTTAAGATGTTATGGAACATTAAGAAACAGATCTACAACTTTCATTTTTTGAGTTTTGAGAGATACTGGCTGAATCAAGGTCAAAATCGAGCTTGAAGTTGCAGCAGCTGCACTATTGATGTTCTGGAACATTCCTTAGCATGCTATTCTAATCTGCAGAAACCAGCAAAGCTGGTGCACGAAAATTATAGCTGGAAACACCACTTTCCTAGTTATATTAGGACTCTATTTGATTTTTAATATTTTTCTTAATTAATGAGATTTGGATATTGTTATTTTAGGATAATATTTAGAATATCTTTAGGAGATTTTGTAGGCTTCTAATAAGGGGTATAAACGTGTATAAAGGAGAGGGAAATCATAAACTAAAAAACTCTTTTTCTTCCCTCTTCTCTAACTGATCCTTTGAGTTTTCATCATGGCTCTGCGCGGCTAAACTTTTATCATTGGTTGAAGAAAATGGAAGCCTGGGAATCAATAAAGCTATAAGATCTAAATTGTTTTAGTGTTCAATTTATGCTTTAAGTATCGGATATTCTTCTGTGCTTATTTTCATGATTGTCTCGTTTAATTACTAGGAGGCCTACTAATTTATTATTCATTGCAATCTGCTGCTAGATTAGATATCAAATCCGTAATTGTTTGATCCCTCTAATTTGCGAAGCAACTAAGATTTAATGATTTGCTGCGTCAGAAATTATTAGATCTTGGGAAGAATGCTCAATTAAATTAAATGCAACCACTTGCGCTTGTGTTGTTTAACTTCATCGATCTCTCTAATTCTTAAGGTTGCTACTAGATTAAACCTTTAGCGCTCGTCTTGGGTTGTTTAGTAGTTAAGGTTAATTAGATCGCTTGTTTTCTAATTAACTGCGACTAAGGAGAGATAGGATAATAATTCCAACGATGAATATTCAAAGTATGAATTAACATATGTTTGCATCGATGATCAGTTGTAAAATTCCAATGATGGATGTTGACTTTGACCAAGGTTTGTTCTTTTGATTGATTTTGATACTTTAAATTGAATTGTTCCTTAGTTCTTCTTAAAATTGTTTTCGTTTTACTCAAACCCCCCCATCCTTGTTCACGTAGCATAAAACTAGGCTGAATACTTTCCGTGGGAATGATCCTTACTTGCACCACTACATGTATTTTTAGGAGTATAAGTTTTATTTTTGGTTGCCTGCGACAGCACACCATGAGCCAACCAGCTCTTCCACTTTTATGGTGTTCAAATTTCTGCTCTCTTGAATAGCAGTAATCTTAGATCTAAACCGTTCAGGAAGAGACCTCAAGATTTTTTTAACAATTTTAGCATCATACATTTTCTTGCCTAAGCTTATCATGGAGTTTCTGATTAAAATGAGTTTGGGGTAGAAATCATCAAATGTCTAATCATCCCGAATCTTAATTTCTTCAAATTTTGAAACAAGCATTTGAAGTTTTGATTCTATTACAATCTCAGTCCCTTCATGCGTAATTTGTAAAATGTTCTATGCATCTTTAGCAATTTCGCACTGGGAAATACGAGAAAATTCATCTGGAGCCGAAACAGCTAAGAATATAGAATTCATGGCTTTGTCATTTGCAATGGCTGCATTCTTTTCATCCCTAGACCATATGGCCACCGACATTTCTGGGTGTTGCCATCCAGACTCAACGATAGACCATACGTCTATGGATTTAAGATAAATTTTCATACGTATTTTCCAGAAGGTGTAATTATTTCCATCAAAACCAGGAACATAATTAGGAGCATATGACTGAGACATTTGAAATGAGTTTTAGAATCACACTAAGGAAACTAATCCACACAGAGTGAACCTACTCTGATACCAATTGAAAAACACGATCCAAACTCTAAACAACACCTACAGGGGGGTTGAATAGGTGTTCTACAGAATAAAGTGGAATTTAAAAATTTGTAACCATCCAAGCAAGCACCAAAAATATAAAAGCAATAAAACAATTAACATAGAGATTTTGGTGACGAAGTGAAAAACTTTTGAATAACCTCTGGGGCAGCCAAGCGCAAGAAATCACTCTACTATAGAAGAATAAGGTATTACAATGTGCTCATACTTACAAAACCTTTGTAACAAACATATCAAAGTATAGACAAGCGACCCACTTGCCTGCTACCGCAGTAGTCCTCCCACAACCTCTAGAACGTTCTTCTACCGATCCCCTTTACCGGAACCTCCGATAGACTTCTTTACATTGACGAACTCTTTGTATGGGTTACAAGATAAAAACTCTAAGAGAGGAAATACATGGAAGATCTGAAACTTACAAACTCTCTTAGCTCACTCTAAGGTCACATAAATTTTTCTCTCAAAATAGTATCTCTGAGCCTAGGTAACTTAAAAACGGAGTCAACCAGCCTATAAATAGAAGCCAAGTACTTCATACTGAAGAAAGGTGCTAAAAGCACTCTTTGAAGAAAACAAACAAGTACCGTCCGGACGGGAAATGCCATCGTCCGAACGAAGCTAGGGTTGCATCGTTAAATCAAATTATCCTCCCGCGGCGCATCCGGACCTTCCTGCAGATGAGCTACGGATGAAGCATACTGCCTGAAGATTTTTACCACCGTCCGGACCTCACTGCAGACGGGCTGAGGAAGAATCTCTTTGGCTGAAAAATTTCTGTACCGTCCGATCCTTGTTGCAGACAAAGCACACTGCCTGGATTTTTTAGTCACCGTCTGGGCCTTGCTACAAACGGAGCACACTACCTGGATTTTTTAGTCACCATCTAGACCTTGCTGCAAATGGAGCACATTGTCTGATTTTTCTAGCTACCGTTCAGACCTTGCTGCAGATGAAGCTTTCTGTTTGAATTTTCTTGGCACTATCCAGACCTTGCTGCAGACGACCTATGAACGAAGCACACTGTCTCAATTTTTAATGTCTCCGTCCGGACCATAGAAGTGCCGTCCGAACCTCAGCCACATCACATACTATTTCACCAATTACAACTGTTTTTGGGTCATCAAATTTAGCCAAGACACTTGAAATAACTAACAGAGGAATTGTATGAGTTTCATGAGATGCAGTTTGAATGTTTCGAGTTAAGAAGTAGAGAATCAAAATGTAATAAATGGCCCCAGTTAGGAAAGGATGATGAGAGTTGTGTTTTAGCTGTGCACGGCCTACTTCTGCTCATGTGCCTTTTCCTACGTGGTGGCTCTGATGAGAATCAGTAGTTTCTGGTTGGTGGCTCTAGTTGATGAGCTTACTTACAGTGCTTTTTGTTTGTGTTTGTATGATTTTTTCTTGTCCCCTTGAACTATCTCATTCTTCTATTTATAGCCGAATTATGCCTTGGATGGGAAGTTCTCGTCCTTCGTGTGCTGATGATGTGACTTGTCTGTCATGTGTTGGTTTGGAGTGGTGTCCGTATTTCGCGTGGAATGCTTTCGTTGGACTTAAGGTTGATGTGATGTGTACTTTCTTTAACAGTGAAAGGCTCGAGATAGACTAGATCAGATACACATGATCCTTCTTAGGACACTGAGCTATTAGAGGCTAGCGAGTTGAGATCGCCCATGACAATTGTGAGAATGCCAGTTAGGAATGAACCCTGAGAAGGACTTGAGCTTCCCAATTGGGGCTACCCGAAAGATACGAGGGCAAATCCTAGCAGGGGCACTATTCCTTGTAAAAAGATGACCTTCAATCTTTGTGTTGCCCGCCACGTGGCAGGATTCTCCTGACTCATTTGACTCATTTTCAGGGGTGTCAAATCATTTCGTGAATCGTGACAGTGTTCTCCGATCGAGAGTACGAGATCGGAAGGGTGAAGCCCTTTGTCATTTAGATCAGGCCCGATGTGCCTAGGCCTTTCTTTTTGGGCCGCAGCTACCCACTGGACTTCTTAAGCAGCCTTCATGAGTTGAAGCGATCAATTTTTCTAATAGTTACCCTCCAATTCCTTCTCCCGAGACAATGCTGTGGGTGATGAGAATTTCAAGTGAAGCGCGAACGCTCCTTGGAAATCTCACCTTTGGGTGTGTCGACTTAAATTCTAACTTGAGATGACTCGTGCTACGTGCCTAACCGCGGGCCACTCACCACATGTCTAATCGTGGGCCGCGTGTATCTGGTTACTTAAACGCATGCTTTCCCATTATCACCTTCTTCCTCCTTAATGGCAATCAGCTCCCTTCAACCTTCGTTGTGTTAAATTTTCGCGACCCTTTTGTAACATCAATGGATAAGGCTATTGTTAGCACGACTAGAGATCCCAGTGGGGCATATGCAGCAGCACCCCTGAGGACTTCAAAACCCAGCCATTGGCACTATTCGAGCTAGCGGTCTTCTCTTACGCCGCTGGATGCCGACATATTGCGAGGCGAAATTGAAAAAAATTGGAAGTTCGAAACGCTAAATTGAAATATTTTGAACTTTGAAAGAATATTATAAAAGATGTGACAATTTATGGGTAAGTGAAATTATCCCTAATTTTTTTTTTTAAAAAAAAAAATTGCAATATATGATATGATAAGTCTTTAGGATAGGTTATTGATGAGTCATGGTGATACCCAATAGTGCAATTATTGTTGGACCCACATGCACGTCAGGTCAGTGGAAAGGAAAAGATTCATAGAATAAGAATAAGAATTTTTTATTTAAAAACAAAAAGGAAAAAGAAAAAAATGTTCTTTGCAATTTGTCGAATATGGTAGAGGTCTTTTGACTGAGTAGTGATAAAGCTCACACCAACGTGATTGAATAGTAATCACGTTGGTGTTTAATTTTTTTTTCCTACATTAAAAAAAAAAAAAATACATGTATTGCACACCAGCATAATTACTATTGCTCACAAGCTGGTGTGATTTAAATCATTACTCATTTTGAATAGGTCACTTTAACGCCTAGCAATATAAAGGACGACCTTAAGTCTCTAATTCGTTGTTTTCAGCTTTTGTGGTAGGTTACTTGAAAAAAAAATGAAAAGAAAAAGAAAAGGGCTTTTGTGGCAGGTAGGGGTGGGCAAATTAATTGTTAACCGCCTACTGACCATCTGCCGACTGCCTGTCGACGGCCACCGAACCGTAACCGACTGTTTTCGATTTGGTAGTCGGTATAAAAATCTATACCGAAATTTGATTAAATTGGTTAATCGGTATAAATTTCATTTTATCGATTAACCGAATTAACCAAACCCACATATATATATTTTTAATTTTTTTTAACCAAAACGACATCGTTTTGAAAGTTTATAATTTTTTTTTAATCAAAACGCTACCGTTTTGACTCTTTTTAGTTTTTTTTTTCACTTTTTGTAACCCTAACCCTACACGGTTACACCCACCCACCTGTTGTCTCAAACTCTCAATCTCCTCATTTCCTCGCGTCGCACTAGTAGGTCCAACTCTAGTACGCACTAGTAAGTACAGGCCGTCCAACACGCACCAGTAGGTCCAAAGACTCTAAACTCTCTCTCTTAGTCTCTCACAGTCACGGATCATGGTCTCTCTCTCTCTCTCTCTCTCTCTCTCTCTCAATTTCAGTGTCTCTCACGGAGTCATAGTCTCTCTCTCTCAACACGGTCTCGACTGATAATTAACCGCTTAACCGAAAATTTCAGTTCGGTAGTCGAAATAGGCTCTATCGATACCGAATTAACTGATACCCAGTCCTAGTGGTAGGCTACGAGCCTGTGAGGTCACTTTCTAGTTATTCTTTATTTTTTTTCTTTTATTTTTTTGTTGCTTTTTTAAAGATTTTTGGTCAAAAGATGCAAGATCATTGTCCAATTCACCCATTTCAACATTTGGGGCTTAAAGTGGGCCATTAAAGAGGTCATTTTCTGCACTAACATTTAATTATGTGGGTATGTTAAATTTAATTCTTTCATGGATTTTTTTAGGATAGAAATTTTTTAAGAAATTGGTGAAAAGAAAATTCTTTGAATGAAGTTTCTAAAAATGTCATGTATCTCTTCATATGAGAAATACATATTTTTTTTTTAATAATATGTGCTTCTCATATGTTTTTTTAATAGTATTAATAAAAACATATGTGCTTCACTTGATTTTTTTTTTTAAGGGAACTTTAATTCTTTCATTCATAAAATTAAATCATACATCGGTCAGAAACAACAATGTCATGAAGGAAAATAGGTATTCTTCCACCCAAATTTTCTCCGTAGGGGTTTGAAGAGCCGCCTTCACTAGCAAATGTGCTGCCATGTTTGCCTCACTTCTAGTATGCATTACAGCCCAAGACTGGAAACAACATAGCATATTCTTCGAAGCCTCAATTAAATTACCAAACCTTTGCTATGACTGGTCTTCCTTCTAAGAGCGTGTACTATCATCAGAGCGTCGCCTTCAAGTACAACCTTAAGTAGCCCTAGGTCTCTGCCAAACTATACTGCCTTCCAAGTCACGTAAGCCTCCGCTGATGACGGATCAAGAAGGTACATATGAGAGGAGTGCAAAGCTGCCAAGACTTCGCCCTCCCCATCCCTGATAATAACACCCAACCCATCAATTTCTTGGACTTGTCAATAGCCGCATCCCGGTTGATTTTATACACCCCATTAGGAGGGGCCTTCCATCGGTGGATTACACTATCGGGCATAGGCACCATGAGATTTTGTTCCTTAAGATTAGCCTCATAGAATTCTTCCTAGGCCTCCTTTGCTTGTTTAAGCAGGCAGACAAGGTTTTGAAAGTCACCCCCAAAGACCATGGAATTACGACAGAGCCAAATTCTTCAAGTAGTGGTACAAAGTCTTCCTTATCCAGCTTATGCAGAAGTTCTTCTAATAGTTGAATAAAGGCAACACCCCCCTTGGAGCACTTCTAAATTTTAGTAGGACAGATCCTCCATACATCAGAAGACAATGGACAATACCACAAGATATGACAATTAGTTTTGGCTTCCAATGCATAAATCGGGCACAACGGGTCTAATGTCACATTTTTTTAAAAAAAATAAATTTTCTTTAATTGGGATCAAGTTATTGCATGCCTTCCAAAGGAAAACTTTCATCATCTCATGGACATTCAATGTCCACAAAGTAGTCCATAGTTTGCTAATCTTGAAGGCTCTTGAGCATTCTCTTGAAGATTGCACAGATAAATTATTGCCTATATGGTAGGCACTTTTCACTGAAAAATTCTCATTTGACATGCCGCACCAAATTAGTCTGTCAGTTGGTCCAGATGGGGGGGTAGTCTACAAATTTCTTTATCCTCTTTTGAAGTAAAAGTCTCCATAATAAGCGGCACATTCCACCCTCCCGAATCTTCCTCAATAAATTCCTTGACCTTTGCTTGCCTATTCCAATCCCGAATTGGTGACTTCACGAAATCACGAAATTAGGAGAGGCTGAATTGAATGAATTCTTACGACTAGTAGAAAATTTATTTCTTTTCTTTTTTAAGAGTTGCTTGATCGGATCATCCATGCTCCATTCATTTGCTGACATATCATAGGAATCTAGGTACTTAGTAACTTATACACATGATTATAGCTTCCCACTTTTCCATATGCTGCTGCGCAAAATTTTTGTCCACAAATTTCAACGGTTGCAAAAGACCGGATTTCAAAGCGTCGAGGAAACGCCTGAGGATCTCGTGTAAGGCTAATCAAGAAAATATAAATATGGAGAAAATTAAAAGAGTAATTCTTCTCTGGCTTCTATTTTTTTTTTTGTTAGATTATATTAGTATATATTGTTCCTTGTCCCACATGGCTTATTGATATGTACAGCTCTATTGTATTCCTTCAGATTATGCTTGAACTTGATCGTCTGAAGCAGGAACCTGGACAGACTATCAATGATTTCTTTGCTCCCATGCAATTCTTATGGGATCAGCTTGCTCTCTCAGATCCCATTTGGAAGGATCCCACTGATGCTCAGATGTATGCTGCACACATGGATCAGCATCGTCTTTACCAATTTCTGCTGGCTCTACATGCTGATTTTGAATCTGTTCGTGGGCAACTTTTGCATCGCACTCTTCTTCCAACCTTGGACCAGGCTGTTTTTGAACTGGTTTGCAAGGAGACTAGGCTGCAAATTATGCGTTCTCAACATAGCCATACAGTCTTGGCTGCTCCATCCTCTGGTTCTTCATCAACCCAGCCTGAGCAATTTGACAAGTCCGGTCCTGCTCGATTGTCTTCTAATCGACCTTCTCATAAGACTCGCAACAACAACTTTTGTCGTTACTGCAAACGGCCAGGGCACACTATTGATAAATGTTGGCGTAAGGGCAGATCTCAACAACCCAATGTAGCGGTTGCCACTACTGAGAGTGATACCTCTCCAGCTGCTCCCTCTGGCGAGTCTTCAGGATCCACTTTCACTTTATCTACAGCTGACTTAGAGGCTATCGTTAGCCAGGTCCTAGCCCGTTCTAGTAATGCATCTTCCTTTATCCTCTCAGTCTTACCAGGTACATCTTCCTCTTGGATTTTTGATTCCGCTTGTTGCAATCATATGACACCTTCTCTCTCTTCGTTTACCACATTTGCACCTTCACCACACTACCCATTCATTCGCACAGCTGATGGCTCAACTATGACTGTTAAAAATATTGGCACTATCAATACCCCTTCCCTTTCTGTTCCTGAAGTTTTTCATGTGCCTAAATTGTCCTTTAATCTTCTCTCTGTTGGGCAACTGTGTGAACTTGGTTATAGACTTATTTTTGACTACTCTGGTGTGAATGTGCAGGATCCTCGTACGCAACAGACCCTTGGGACCGGGCGTAGAATTGGGAGAATGTTCAAGATGTCATCCTTACACCTTCCCAAATTCGGAGTCTCTGCTGTTACTTCTTCATCACCACCATCTACTGCACTTTGGCATTCGCATCTTGGTCATGCATCTGTGTCTCGGGTACAATTATTATCATCTAAGTGATTGTTAGGTCCAGTGTCCACTAGTTCTTTTGATTGTATTTCTTGCCAACTTGGGAAACAATCGGCTTTGCCCTTTAATAATAGTGAGTCTATGGCAACTGCCTCTTTTGATATAATTCATTCTGATGTTTGGGGACCTTCCCCTGTTCCTACTATGAGTGGCTCACGTTATTTTGTTATTTTTATTGATGATTTTTCCCGTTACACTTGGGTGTTCTTAATGAAATCACGTTCTGAATTATTAAATATGTATCTCAATTTTGCAAAAATGGTTGAGACCCAGTTTTTAAAGCGCATCAAAGCATTTCGTTCTGATAATGCCTTAGAATATACTCAGCATGCTTTTAAAGATATACTCCAACACTATGGCACTGTTCCTCACTTGTCTTGTCCGGCACCTCTCAACAAAATGGGAGAGCTGAACGGAAACTTCGGCACATTCTAGACACTGTTCGTGCGCTCTTGCTTTCCTCTTCTGTGCTTACCCTATTTTGGGGTGAAGCCACTCTCACAGCTGTTTACACAATCAACCGGTTGCCTACTCTTGTTATTGATAATTGTACTCCCTACGAGAGATTGTTTGGCACTTTGCCCATTTATAACCGTCTTCGTGTCTTTGGATCCGCTTGTTTTGTTTTACTCCAACCACATGAGCACACCAAACTTGAGCCTCGTTCTCGATTGTGTTGCTTTCTTAGGTATGGAGTGGAACAAAAGGGCTATCGGTGTTATGATCCTGTGTCACATTGTTGTACAAATATCCACCTAAATAAATAGGCGAATAAATGCACGTTTTACTCGCAAGTGCACAAGATCAAAACGATAGTATAGACGGCAAATACGAGATCATTTACACGAGGATTGGTAAACTATGTTTAAAAAGAAATTCCTAAAAAGATATTGTGAATGAAACGAGATAAAATATTGAATTGAAATAGTAAGAATAAAGGGCTAGGGCTTCGATATCCACCGCTAATCATACTCAAATAAGGTAAACAATATGCACAATGCTACAATCATGTCAAGATACTCAATGTTTGCCAGCCTAAGGGCATGGGTGTATACTCCAAAAGTTATTGATCTCCCTAAACAACGAGATTAGGCATGGGTGTATACTCTAACTCTTTTCTTTCTTGAGGGATTTAGCATGGGTGTATACTAAGTTGTTCCTCAAGAAAGCAAAAATTTATGGAGATCGACAAACACACTAAAACCTAGAACATGGTGTATATTCCGGTCTTTCATGTTGATTACCCCAAGAACCCGCAATTGGTTCTTTTGTCACTCTACTAGGCCCAGGACTCGGTCATCCAAATTGACCTAGATAACACTCTACACATATTATATGCATAAGATGATCAAACCCATACATAACCCATATGAAGAACGAACAAAAACCGGAGATAAATCAATTAAGCATCAAAACATGAATTGTAGCAAGACAAATTGAAACCTTAAAGAGACATGATTAGGGCTTCAATCGAGCCCTAACTAAAGTATTAGCTACATATAATTTGGATGAAAATCATCCCCATAAGAAAATAACAAAGAAAAACTAAAAAGAAAGAAAGAACTAAGAAAAACCCTTCTTTGAAGCCTTTGATTCTTCTCCTCAAGCTTGTGTATTTGTTTTGGAGGACTTAGGGGAGTATTTATAGAGTTTAGGAACAACCCTAGTCAATTTCGTGCACCCTAGGAAGTCCAAAATCGAGTTGGAGTAGGTTTAGAATCTTTCCAAATCGGGTTTTGCTGACTTTACTGTTCAGCGCCCAAGATGGCTCGAGCCAAACATGGATATAGCTCGAGCCAAGTGATGGCTCTAGCCAAATGTAGATATGGCTCTAGCCAAAAGATGGCTCTAGCCAAATATGGATATGGCTCTAGCCAAATTCTTCAGCTTTTCTCCAACATCTCTTCTAAGCCCGAAACTTGATGGAATTGAGTGCTTTTCTTCCAAAACCTACAAAATAAGGGAAAAACACAAAAACAACACAAAACACCATATTATAATGAAACTAAGAGATTAACATATGTGAATTAAGGGGCTTGAATGTGTAACATTCAGCACTTATCACACATCGTCTTCGTATCTCTCGTCATGTAGTCTTTTGGGAACATTGGTTATTTCACGAAGTCGGCAAATTCTGCATGCCATCTTTTCCTCCTGTTACCACACTCTTGGATATTCCTTTGTCCCCTTCTCCTACAGCACCATCCTCGCTCGAGCAGCACTCATTTGAGGCTCTTGATATCACTCCACTAGCACCATCTTCCTCCGAAGTTCTAGATCCAGCACCATCTTCACTCGAACAACACACATCTGATGCTCTCGATGCTCCTCCCCTCGCGTCTCCAGGTCCTGTTCAGTCCGAGGTTCCTGCTCATCCGCCACCACATGACCTTCGTCGATCCACTCGAGTAAGATCTTTCCCATCCCATCTCCAGGACTTTCATTGCTTTCATGCCTTAGCTACCTTACATGAACTTCACTCTTTTCGTGAGGCCTCCACTAACCCTCTTTGGTAGGTTGCGATGAAAGAGGAACTTGATGCTTTACACAAGAACAATACATGAGATCTGGTTGACTTACCTCTAGGAAAGTCTATTGTTGGGTGTAAGTGGGTCTACAAAATTAAGACTTGTTCCGATGGTACTGTTGACAGATACAAGGCTCGACTTGTGGCGTGAGGTTTTACTCAAGAATACGGTGTGGACTATGAGGAGACCTTTGCTCCTGTTGCTCGCCTCTCTTCTGTGCGTGCTTTGCTGGCTGTTGCAGCCTCTCGCCATTGGTCACTTTTTCAAATGGATGGTCAAAATGCCTTTCTTAATGGGCGATCTGGAGGAAGAAGTCTATATGCAGCCACCTCCTGGACTCTCTCATCCTCCAAACAAGGTTTGTCGTCTTCGTCGAGCTCTCTATGGACTTAAGCAAGCTCCTCGAGCATGGTTTGCTATATTTAGCACCACTGTCTCTCGCCTTGGATACTCCATCAGCTCTTATGAGTCAGCCTTGTTTCTTCGCCGCACAGATCGAGGCACCATTCTACTTCTGTTGTATGTAGATGACATGATTATTACTGGAGATGACCTCACTGGTATTCAGGAGCTCAAGTAGTTTCTCAGTCAGCATTTTGAGATGAAGGATCTTGGCCCTCTCAGCTATTTTCTTGGTCTTGAGATTTCCTCTTCTTCTGATGGCTACTATTGACACAGGCCAAGTACATCTCTGATTTACTTTTACGGGCCAATCTCACAAACAGTAAGATCGCTGACACCCGAACTGAACTTAATACTCGTCTCACTCCTCATGATGGGGAACCTCTTCGTGAGTTTACTTTGTATCAGCATTTGGTTGGCAGTCTTGTCTATCTTACTGTCACTCGGCTAGATATCTCATATGCTGTTCATCAGGTGAGTCAGTTCATGGCTGCTCCTCACTCCATTCATTTCTCAGCTGTCCTTCATATTCTTCGCTACCTAAAAGGGACATTATTTCATGGGCTCCACTTCTCCTAACAGTCCCCTCTTCAGCTACATGCCTATACTGATGCTGATTGGGCAGGTGATCCTACAGATCGACGTTCTACCACAGGTTACTGTTTTCTACTTGGCACCTCTCTTATTTCGTGGCGAAGTAAGAAACAGACTGTTGTTGCTCGATCTAGCACTAAGGCAGAATATCATGCTCTAGCTGACACCACCTCAGAGCTTCTTTGGTTACGCTTGCTATTACAGGATATGGGTGTTTCTCTTTCTTCTCCTACTCCTGTCTACTGTGATAACATAAGTGCTATTCAGATTGCTCACAATGATGTTTTTCATGAATGGACCAAACATATTGAGATTGATTGTCACTTTGTCTGTCATCATCTTCTTCAGGGCTCATTTTCGCATACTTTACTCGTGGATTAAAATTTAATAAAATTAATTTTAAATTTAATGATAATTTTAAAAATTAGATTCGACTTGAGTGATGTAAAAGAAAATAACAACACATTTGCTGTCAATGAAGGAGTCAGGAATTTGTCCCGGTAGGATTGGGATAAAAATAAAACAAATGTAATGATAAGATAATTTTTTTTTGTTTTTTTGTTCTCTTTACATTCTATATTTTTATTATAATATATAAAATGAAGGTCACAAAATTCAAAATATAAATTATAACACAATATATGTATCATAAAAAGTATGTCTATAGATATGTCACAATATTTATGACATACTTCATAAATATGTCATAATTGATATATCAATTAGTTAACATGTAAGCACTAATACCAAATATATATATATATAAAATACAAAATACAAAGTGTTTAAAATAACGTACTTAAAATTGTTAAAAATTTACTGAAACGTGTTGACAATTGGAAAATTTCAAAGTACAAAGAAAATCTTATATAAAATGTCAATATTGTTCTTATTAGAATAAGAAAAAAAAAATTATAACAAAAACAAACTTGTCATTGAGAAAATGGGCATTGAAGCAATTTTTTTAAAAAATTTGTTGTTTAGACCGTTTATTTTGTGTCTCTCGGTAGCACCTTAATTTATGTAAAAAAAAAAAAAACTAATACATTATGATACTTAGAAACTATGTGCAGTTGACATTGTAATATCAAGACTTTTGACATTTTTTTTAATGGCTACATGGCATTAACATATTTTTTTAGTGACCATTTAGTGGCAAATATTTAGAAATTGTTAACTATGTGCAACAATTGGCATTTTTCTTAATGAGTTAGTGGCCATATTTTGAGCATTATATGAAATGCTGCAAATGCAAACTATTAAGTAATGAATTCATGCCGTTTAATGCTGCAAAAGTCTAAAATGATAGAAGCAAATTCCCCGGAAGAGAGCTTAGAGAGGGCTGAAAAAGGAGAAATACAAGAATCAGATTGGGTCCCAATCAGAGTGAAGACAGCATTTTAATAGGATAGATAGTCTCCACTTTGGGATTAACCACAATTCAGTTTAATGTAAAAAAACTCATAGTCCCAAAGCAGCAGAGTTCTCCACGTCCTCTGTTTCAAGTTCGAAAAACAGAGCATGACAACACCCTAGTGCCGAAGCAGCAGAGTCCCTCTCAAACAGCAGAAGACAAGTTCATCTCAAAACAGCAGTTATTGAAGCTGTCTACGATTACAAAATCTCAAGTGATAGAGTTGTAGATGATGAGAAAGAGTAGTCGTTGATAAAACTGTATTCAACCAAAAAAAAAAAATACTGATAAAACTTGTTGTAAATTGTATAGCTTATCCAATCCAATCCTGTAACCAGAAGTCATTGCAGATTCGCATGAGACACAAAAGCAAATTCATCGTGTGTTCAACTCTATTAAGTTTGTTGAATTATAGAGGAGGAGAATGGAAGAAAGGTGGGCTGAAGCGTGAGCGGGATGACATTCACGCATGCCTTTAAACAGTCGTGACTCGTGAGTTTGGAATTATTAAGCAAAGAAAGAAAAAAAAAAACGTTAGTGCCATTTAAAACATTAGTTAGTTCCTTTAAAAGGACGACGTCGTATGTATTCAAAATTCTGCCAAGCATGTCTTCATCGACGTCGTGTCCAAAAAAAAAATAGTAAAAATGGGTGTAGCATTCTTCAAATTAAAAATTGAACATCCGCACTTTAGGAACTTTCATGTAGATTTAACAATGAAAATATACATGTAGATTCATCGTCTGCGTTCTTCAAATTAACAATGAAAATCATCATTACTCCGAAATATACATGTAGATTTATTCAAAATCTAATAACAATTTACACTACCACTTAAAAAAAAGGTAAGCACTCGAAATTATTAGTATTTCTCAACTTGAAAACGAGCACCAATTTTCACTGCTTCGTTGGTACGACATCGTTTCCTAGCATATTTTCAATCAACCGTTCAAGCGAAGCAAACGAAGATCCACCATTCACCACAGCCTTCTTGCTCTTTCCACTCATCTCTTTGATCCTCTTCCTCACCTCACTCTCACCGTCCATCACACATTTCACCGCCTTTTAAATCTCCTCCGCCGTCACGTGCTCACCACCGCGCTTGTAATCCAACTTCAGCTCAACTGCTAGACCCAAATCTCTCCCCATCTGGAAGGCATTGATTTGCTGCTCCGCGTAAATTGGCCACGCAGCAATAGGTACACCGTGCCACAGGCTCTCCAAGATCTAGTTCCACCCACAATGCAATACAAACCCTCCGATCGCTTTTTGGGCCAGGACCTCCACCTGTGGAGCCCACCCACATATCATTCCAATTTGTCTCGTCCTTTTCAAGAATCCTACCAGCAAGACCTTATCTGTAGGCGTGGCAACCTTATTACCTGGTGGGGATGCCAAACGTACGGACCAAATGAGCCGGTGTCCGCTCCATTCGAGCGCAAGTGCAGTCTCTTTCAACTGCGGTGCATCGGAGCTCCCCAAGCTCCCAAAGCATAAGAACACCACAGATGATGGAGGCTGACCGTCGAGCCACTTCTTGATCTGATCATGTTCTGCCTGATTTGCTTCTGAATTTGTTTGACCCTTAAGGTTAATCAACGGCCCCACCCCGTAAACGGGAGGTATTCCATCATCCAAAAACGAGCCGAACGCATGGGATTCCAGCTCATGGAACGTATTGACGATAATACCGTTGGCCTGTCTGCTCTTTCTACCATAGTTTACCATGGATATGTACCCACCTTCTTTGTGGAAAGAAGCTGCAGGCAAAGCACTAGAAGGAACCGGGTTGACGTAACTTGGTATGACTGACTCAGGATCCGACTCACTAAACTCGATACCGACCTGGTCATGCCGGGTCGGAATGTAGAGTATGTAGCCAAGGCAGGCTGCATTGGAAGTGAAGAACACATAAGATGGGACACCGAGTGCATGTGCCACGTCAATCATGGCGGTGCAAAACAAATCCACCACCAACCCAGCAAGAGGAATTGAATTGGATAACACGCTGCTAATGATAGCTTCTTTTGCATGGGCTTTGTAGCTGTCAATGAAATCGGCCGTGACATATTTTTTCAGCAGAGCTAAGGAAAAGCTCGCCTGGAGGAGGAATCCTACTTGGGGAAGATAAATACATTTTATACGGGTGTAGGAGGCAGCAATTGATTGAATGTAGGCATCTGAGGTGTCTGCAAATGGTGGGTTTATGACGAGAACAGTGATTGAGAAACGATCCTCTCGATCAAGTAAAAGCTTTGCAAACTCGATTATGGATATTGGTGACCCACTCCAGGGGTAGGGATGAACACAAGCTCCGCCCTCCTCATCTTCCACTCTTAGTTGCTGGTCACGATCTGATGCTCTTTGGGATCACTTTTATATATTTTTCATGTATATAGAGCCGGAATAATAACAATATTTCTCAATTTACCTGTACAAGAAGAAATGAAAAAGTTGGTAGATCATATAAAAAAGGAAAAAAACCTGTAAATGGTCATAAAAAAATGTGGTCCTTAGGGACAGCTCAAATGGTGAAGGTCTTGATTGATTTGGGTGGAATTTCTAAAGTCTGAATCTTTGTAAGTACAAACAATTCATTGGATTACGCTTGCCGACGAAGCTGAAATTTACTCGATTCGTGTGAAAAATGCACTTTATACGGGTTTAGATTTACCTTACAGAAATATGTACATGAAATAGCACTGCCTTGTAGGTTTCCAATCATTATAAAAAATAAAAGTGTGGTCCGCATAATTAGTTACAAAATGTTTGGAATAAACAATCAGTAAGTAGTGAAATAATTAGAAGTTTATAGTTTGACAAATTAGTTATTAAATAATTCATCGATAAGTTATATTTTTTTTCTTATTTTTTATTTTTAATGAAGCATAGCTAAGTGTCGGTTTTTTAAAGTAACATGTGGACTTTCGTTAAATTTTTGAACAAAAGATTGATAGAGTTATTTGTTGGGGTTGTCCCACATTGGTTGTGGAAGGGGCTAGCGGTCAGTTTATAAGTGTGAGGGAAAGGCTCACCCCTTAAGCTAGCTTTTGGGGTTGAGATAGGCCCAAGACCACCTAACACTGGTATCAGAGCTTTTTTTGTTCGAGTGGGAGCGATGGTAGGAGAAGATAAAAAATCAAAAAAAAATTTATGGCACAGATTTTGCATATTGGAAGATGCAGATTGAAGATGTACTTTATGGGAAGGAACTACATCTACCTCTTTTAGAGGAACAACCAGACGATATGTATGATAGCGATTGGGCCCTACTTGATCGAAAGGCCTTGGCAGTTATCAGATTATCGTTGTCAAGATCAGTAGCACATAATGTTGTGAAGGAGAAGACCACTGCAGGTCTGATGGCTGCTTTGTCAAGTATGTATGAGAAACCGTCGACAAACAACAAGGTGCACCTGATGAAGAAGTTGTTCAATCTAAAGATGGCTGAGGGAGCCTCGGTAGCACATCATCTCAATGAGTTGAACACAATCACAAATCAATTATCCTCAGTAGATATTGATTTTGATGATGAGATTTACGCTTGATTGTGTTGGCGTCGTTGCCAAATAGCTGGGAAGCTGTGCGGATGGCTGTGAGCAATTCTGCAGGGAAGAGCCAGCCCAGTTATGAAGACATACAGGATTTGATTCTAAGCGAGGAAGTTCGGGGAAAAGACGCCGGTGAAACCTCGACTTCTGGTGCAGCCCTAAACCTTGAGACAAGAGGTAGAGTACAAGATAGGAACTTTGGCGGGGGCAGATCAAAATTCAAAAAGGGTAGAAGCAAATCCAGATCTGGACGACAGCTAGAGTGTTGGAATTGTGGCAAGACTGGCAATTTCAAGAAAAATTGCAAAGAACTAAGGAAGAAGACTGGTAAAGACTCCNAAGAGCCAGCCCAGTTATGAAGACATACAGGATTTGATTCTAAGCGAGGAAGTTCGGGGAAAAGACGCCGGTGAAACCTCGACTTCTGGTGCAGCCCTAAACCTTGAGACAAGAGGTAGAGTACAAGATAGGAACTTTGGCGGGGGCAGATCAAAATTCAAAAAGGGTAGAAGCAAATCCAGATCTGGACGACAGCTAGAGTGTTGGAATTGTGGCAAGACTGGCAATTTCAAGAAAAATTGCAAAGAACTAAGGAAGAAGACTGGTAAAGACTCCGCAAACGTCGTGACAACAGAAGAAATACAGGATGCACTAATCCTCTCTGTTGATAGTCCTCTTGACTCTTGGGTCATGGACTCAGGAGCCTCTTTTCATACCACTGCGATCCGTGAAGTACTCGAAAACTACGTTGTTGGAGATTTCGGGAAAGTGTACTTGGCTGACGGAACGCCTCTAGATATCATGAGCATGGGCGATGTTCACATCAGAGTCCACAACGATTCGGTATGGAAGCTACAAAAGGTCAGACACGTCCCATAGCTGAAGAAGAACCTGATTTCAATGGGACAACTTGACGAAGAAGGGCATGCCATAAAATTTCACGGTGGCCAGTAGAAAGTATGCATGGGAGCCAGACTCTTGGCTCGAGGATATAAAATAGGTACTCTCTATTTGACTACTAATCCGAGAGATACAGTTGTAGTTGTAGTTGCAAAGGGTGACTCTAAACTATGGCACCTAAGGCTTGGGCATATGAGCGAGAAAGGGATGAAGGTGTTGCTGTCAAAGGGAAAACTACCAGAACTGAAGTCAATTGGCAGAACTCCGAAGCCTGAGAAATTGGAGTTGGTACACACGGATTTGTGGGGTCCCTCTCCAGTGGCATCTCTTGGAGGCTCGCGGTACTACATCACATTCATAGATGATTCAAGCAGAGAGGTATGGATTTACTTCTTGAAGCAAAAATCTAATGTATTTGAAGTTTTTAAGAAGTGGAAGACCATGGTAGAGACAAAAACTGGTCTGAAATTGAAGTGCCTAAGATCAAACAATGGAGGAGAATATGAAGACGGGAGATTTAAATAGTTTTGCGCGGTAAATGGGATTAAGATGTAGAAAACTATCCCAGGGACACCACGACAAAATGGCGTCACGGAGCGCATGAACAGAACCCTCAATGAGCGTGCAAGGAGTATGAGGTTGCATGCTAGGTTGCCAAAAACCTTCTGGGCGGATGCAGTGAGCACTGCTGCTTATTTGATAAATAGAGGACCCTCTGTCCCTTTGGGCCACAGACTACCTGAAGAAGTCTGGAGTGTTAAGAGGGTAAATCTTTCTCACTTAAAAGTTTTTGGTTGTGTCTCATATGTTTACATTGAATCTGATGCTCGTAGCAAGTTAGATGCTAAGTCTAAGAAATGTTATTTTATTGGCTATGGGGATGAGGCATTCGGGTATAGGTTTTGGGATGATCAAAACCGGAAAATCATTAGAAGTAGGAATGTTACTTTTAATGAAATGGCTGTGTACAAGGACGGTTTAAATGCAGAATCAGTCAATGTAGAGTCAGAGGCTGAGAAGCCTGATTTTATCAGCTTGGATGAGATTTCTAATGGTGCAGCTCAAAGAAGAAATTCAGAAGTTGATGAGGATCCAAAAGCTGAACAAGATCCTGAAGTTGAAGAAACTGAAGAACAACAGATTGAGCAGGGAACACCTACAACGACTGTCTGAAGGTCTACCAGAACCATTAGACCTCCACAACGTTATTCACCTTCCTTGTTCTATATTCTGTTGACAGATGGCGGTGAGCCAAAGACATATGATGAAGCCTTGCAGGTTGAAAATTCAACCAAGTGGGAGTTAGCCATGAAGGATGAGATGGACTCATTGATAACTAACCAGACATGGGAGCTGACTGAGTTGCCAGTAGGTAGGAAAGCTTTACATAACAAGTGAGTGTACAGAATAAAGGGAGAACATGATGGTAGCAAGCGCTATAAGGCGAGATTGGTTGTCAAGGGCTTTCAGCAAAAGGAAGGTATTAACTACACCGACATATTTTCACCAGTGGTAAAGATGACAACCATTAGATTGGTACTGGGAATTGTGGCGGCAGAGAATCTACATCTTGAGCAATTAGATGTGAAGACAACATTCCTTCATGGCGATTTGGAGGAAAATATCTACATGAGGCAGCCATAAGGATTCACAGTGCAGGGGAAAGAAAGTCAGGTATGCAAACTAAGGAAGAGCTTGAATGGCCTAAAACAAGCTTCAAGACAATGGTACAAGAAGTTTAACAGCTTCATGGATTCTGCTGGGTTTGTGAGGTGCAATGCAAATCACTGTTGTTATGTTAAGAGTTTTAAGAACTCTTATATCATCCTACTGCTGTATGTAGATGATATGCTCGTTGCAGGGTCCAGCATGGAAGAGATCAAGAATTTGAAGAAACAGTTGTCATCACAGTTTGCAATGAAAGATTTGAGAGCTGCAAAACAAATCCTGGGTATGAGAATCATTAGAGACAGAGCTAATGGTATACTAAAGCTTTCACAAATAGAGTATGTGAAGAAGATTCTCGACAGGTTTAGCATGGATGGAGCTAAGCCGGTAAGCACACCCTTGGGAAGTCAATTTAGACTAATCAAGGATCAGTCACCAAAGACGGATCAAAAGAAACTATACATGAGCAAGGTGCCCTATGCCTCAGCTATCGGAAGTCTAATGTACGCAATGGTCTGCACTAGACTGGATATTGCACATGCAGTGGGAACTGTGAGCAGATATATGGGCAATCCAGGGAAACAGCATTGGGAGTCAGTCAAGTGGATTTTGCGATATCTGAAAGGAACTTCAGATATGTCCCTTTGCTTTACAGGAGCAGATTTAAAGCTGCAGGGCTACGTGGATGATGATCTAGCTGGTGATGTTGATAGCAGGAAGAGTACTACAAGGTTTGTATATACGCTGGGTGGTACAGCGGTGTGCTGGGTTTCAAAGTTACAGAAAATTGTGGCCCTTTCTATTACAGAAGCTGAATACNAATCCAGGGAAACAGCATTGGGAGTCAGTCAAGTGGATTTTGCGATATCTGAAAGGAACTTCAGATATGTCCCTTTGCTTTACAGGAGCAGATTTAAAGCTGCAGGGCTACGTGGATGATGATCTAGCTGGTGATGTTGATAGCAGGAAGAGTACTACAAGGTTTGTATATACGCTGGGTGGTACAGCGGTGTGCTGGGTTTCAAAGTTACAGAAAATTGTGGCCCTTTCTATTACAGAAGCTGAATACGTGGCTGTGACAGAAGCCGGAAAGGAGATGGTCTGGCTAAAAGGTTTCTTGGATGAGTTGGGTAAGAAGAATGAAAAGAGCGTTCTACACAGTGACAGTCAGAGTGCTATTTTTCTTGCGAAGAACCCGGCATATCATTCGTGGACGAAGCACATTCAGTTGATGTATCACTTTATACGTTCACAACTGGAAAGCGAACAGTTGATACTTGAGAAGATTCGCGGTACAGAGAATCCAGCAAACATGTTTACAAAAGGTGTGACTGTTGAGGAACTGAAGCTGTGCGCAGCTTCAGTTGGTCTTCAAGCTTGAGGACAGGTAGGGGAGACGACCTAAGAAGATTTGCTTTTGAGACTTGATGGAATTCAAGTCAAGTGGGAGATTGTTAGCGTAAGTGGCTTTAATTCTTCAAGTCTACCATGGGTCCAGCTCTTCTTCCTTGTTTCCTGCACAAGGTAGTATTTCCTTGTTTGTGATGGGCTTGTTATCCTTCTCCCAGCCAAGCATGGATTTGCTTTTAGCCTTGGTTTTGCTCTCCCTTTACAAACTGGACAAGGACTTCTTTGACCGACTATTGCTCTTATATAAAGAGCAATAGTGCAGTTTTTTTAAAACACATCAAGTCACGGCAGGTTTTTGAAAACAAGGATTCACGGCAGTGAGTGCAGAAAAAAGGGAGGGGAAAAAGAAAGGGAGAGAGAAAAAGAAAGGTGGAGAACGCATGATGTAGTGCGTAGGGAGAATAAAAAAATTGTAGAGTTCCAATTGTTATTTTTTCCTCTGTTGTGTGAGGTTTAGATACGGGTGTATTGGGGCTTTGGGTTTTGAGTGATTTTTCTCCTTGTTACTTTTGTACTCCATCTTTTGATAGTGAATTTCTCCGGGTCGTCTTCAACAGTAGATGTAGGCTTGTTAAACCGAACCACTTAAATCTTGGTGTCGTGTGTGATTATTTTTTGCTTTCTTCTTATTATTCGCATCTCACCGGTCTTGGGGGAAATAAGATATATTTCCTAACATTATTATCTTCATGTTTAGCCACAATCGAGATAGCATTTATAATACAAAATAAAATTAAAATGTCAAAAAATAAAGTCGTTAAACCACATACAACAAAAACATATTTAAGCCTAAAAAAACAAAAACAAAAATGGGTGTTCTTTACACCTTTGTCATATATGGTAGGTGTCTTTTGAATGGGTCACTTTTTTTTTCCTTTTTTTTTTAGGCAAAGAGGTAAAAGGTGCTACGAATGGGTCACTTAATGTCAGGTAATCGACCCTAGAGTCGTTGGTTTCAAATTTTCAATGTCATATTAGTGGCTGGCTGCCAGCCTCTGAGGTCACTCTCTATTTTTTTTAATATTTTTTTTTCTTTTTTATTTTTGGTCAAAAGATCCTTCTCCAATTCACCCATTTGAACATTTGGGGCTCAAATTCGGGCATTAGCTGGATATTTTAATGCAGGGTCCTTTTCTGCATTTGTGATGATGCTATATTTAGTTTTGAGTAGTGCTACTCAATTTTCATTCCATGCCATTCAGAGACCGAACTAACAGGGTTGGTAGGTGCATGGCCGCTCGCCAGCCCGACTTCAAAAATAAAAAATAAAAAATACTCTTTAATCTTTAAATTTGTTAAGAAAGAAAAATTTAGGTTAGTCTTTTTCTTATTTTGGTCCCTGAAATTTTTTTTTTATAGTTTAACTCCTTCAAAATTGAATTTATAATTTTGTCCTTAATTCCATCCATATCTTAATGTTGATGTGTCAGTGCTTATCAGCCCTTATATCAGTTTTTATTAAAAAGAAATTAAAAATTGTTGAGCATTGTCACATCAACACTATGATAAAGGTAGAATGAGAGTTGATTATTTATAAGAGTTGAGTAATGATAGAGGGAAAACCTAAGCTCTCAAAATTGATGTGGCTTTTAAAATCCTAATTAAATTTGTGATAGTTGACTATTGAATTTTGATCTAATGATGACTTTAAAAGCTACATCAATTTTGAGAGGACTTAGGTCATTTTTAGGTCTTCCCTCTAGCATTACTAATAAGGAGTTGAGGTTTATCGGATCATCAATTCTACATGAATATATAATGCTAGAGGGAAGACTTAGTTCTTCCTTATGTCATCTTAAATTTGATATAGTTTTTAAAATTATCATTAGATTAAAATTCAATAGTAATCTATCACAAATTCAATGATGATTTTAAAATTCACATCAATTTTGAAAATACAAAAAAAAAAAAAAACCTTAATAATTCTTAGTAGCATTTCTCATGCCCCCATTCATTGGCTGACATATCATAGGAAGCTATGTACTTGTACAAATGATTATAGTTTCCCGCTGTACTCTAAGCTCATGCACCAAATTTTTGTCCAGAAATTTCAATCCATGTTTGTGGAGAGGTACATTCCATGGTGTGCTTTGGGACGACGCTATGATTTTGTTGTATATCAATTTTTTTTTAATAAGCTTATTTATGTACTTCCAAAAAGAACAAAAATCAAGCACGGGGTTTGAGGACTAGTTTACGAAATTGAATTGATTACCCCTCAATGACCTGATAACAATTTGTGACAATTATAAAGGTAAATGGAATGAGAACAATTTTTTTTTTTTTTTTGTTTCAATCGGTTGAAATTTAGATACGTTTAATACATAAAATAACTATTTCATTAAGAAAAATTTTTTTTATTAAAAATAAAATGTGATAGAATGAAATAACCTTGAAATAGTCATTCTCATTGTCTACGAGGGAATGCTTATTCTTTAAATTGAGGAGTATGCATTTTCTCCGGAGTAATGGGAATGACTATTTCAAGTGTTAGAGCCTTATCATATATTCTAACACTAAAGCTATTTTATTCAACTTCTTCTGTTTTTAATAAAAGCTATTACTTTTTTATAATGAAATAGTTATTCCATGTACCAAACGTACCCATAGTGTATTAAATAGATATATATTCAAAATATATTTTATTAAAAAGGAGTATGACGATCAAATGTAATATAACTGCATATTAGATTAATAAACTGCATCAACTCAATTTAGAAAAAAACTTTTTTGATAGTATTTGTAGAAATATATAAAATATAAAAAGGAGAAGGAGAGACAGAGGAAGCGGATAGATAAATAGAGAATATGATAATAGGGCTATATTTTTACTATATTGAATTGTGTAAAATGGTATTACAATGTGTGGTATTTATAGAAGAATTCAGATATAGTAAACAACGAAATGTAGACTAAATAAGGCAGAGATTGATGATAGACCTAGCAGGAAACTAAATCATCGTTAATCATGGAAATTAGTCTAACATCCCATCAAACTCAAGGTGGAAGTTTGAGTTTGGAAAAAGAATGAATTGATTTTTTTTTTGAGAAAACGAATTCTGAACCCAAACAATATGAAATAAACAATTCACATCAGTTTATAAAGATGACTTAGAATATTGCAACAAACAATTATATCAAACCACAATAAAGAAAATCATCATCCACATCAACACACAAAATTGTTGATAAAGAGGAAACCTTTGAGCACCTCAAGGAAAAACCTCTTTAGGGTAAATAAACCTAGGAATTCACCACAAATAATAATTACAATGACATATAGACACTTAAAGCCTGTAACGCTAAGACTCCTTGCATAGATGAGCTCTTCGCTCACGTCCTTGCCTCCTCAGCAGGCTCCAACTTCTCACTGGTTAGATTTCTCGTAGACTTCTTACCAACCCACTGGTAGACTTCTCATTAATGAATGAACATGCAACAACATCGTGGTTTGATCACAAAATCCAATAGCCTTCAACACATGAACAGCTTCTTGGCTCACAACCTCAAGATATCTTGTGTATCAACACAACCAAGATACATGGTACACCAAAAACTATCTCTCAACTCCCTTTAAGTTCTTTGAAAATTTGTGCTCTTGAGAGATGTGAAAGATTGAACAGAACTGGCCTTTTAAAGACAAAATCGAGTCTTTTCTACATGGCGGCGTCTGAACATATAAAAGGCATGTCTGGACATGATTAGGGTTTCATGCCTAAACCGCCTTCCATATCCGAACATCGGGGCACATACAGTCTCGAGTTTGGACCATGTCTGGACATCATTGCCTGTGATGCTTACTAACCTGATCATGTCCACAAGCATGTCTAGATAGTTCAAAGAACATGTACTCATTGGATCTCCACATGTTCAAACAGCTCCAACCATGTCCGAACATGTCACTCTTTGGGGGTCGTTTCTGCTGGCCACCCCAATTTTCCTCTTTGATGGTGGCCAAACCACCCCCAGACCAGCCCACAACCACCCCTTAGGGTTGCAAAGGGGTGACTCTTTGTTTGTTTGTTTGTTTTTGTTTTGTTTTTTTTTTTTTTTAATCTTTTAAGTTTTTTAATTTTTAGTTTTGTATTTTTTTTTTAATGAGGCATAGCCACGTGTTAGTTTTTTAAGTTGACAAGTGGAATTTCGTTAAATATTTGGACGGAAAAGGAGCAACATTTTTCACTGCTCCGTTGGTACGACATTGTTTGCTAGCATAGTCTCAATCAACCGTCCAAGTGAAGCAAACGAAGATCCACCATCAACCACAACATTCCTGCTCTTTCTACTCATCTCTTTCACTCTCTTCCTCACCTCACTCTCACCATCCATCACACATTTCATCGCCTTTTCAATCTCCTCAGCTGTCACAAGCGACAACCTGCAGGCGTGGCAATGTTATTATATCATAGTAGTACATGCCATGTGAATTAATGGTACAGGGATCACCACCATTCCTGTAATCCAACTTCAGCTCAACTGCTAAACCCAAATCCCTCACCATTTGGAAAGCATTGATTTGTTGCTCCATGTAAATTGGCCACGCAGCAATAGGTACACCATGCCACAAGCTCTCCAAGATCGAGTTCCACCCACAATGTGACACAAACCCTTCAATCGCTTTAGGATCTCCACCTGTGGAGCCCATTAACATATCATTCCCTCTTCTATTGTCCTTTCTGAGAATCCGACCGGCAAGACCTCCTCAAGATTCTGGCAATCTGCAGGCGTGGCAATGTTATCACTTAAGGATGCCAAACGTACGGTCCAGAGGAACTAGTGCCCACTTCGCTCGAGCCCCAAGTGCAATCTCTTTCAACTGCAGTGAACTGAAGCTCCCCCAGCTCCCAAAGCATAAGAACACCACTAAAGACGGAGGTTGATCGTCAAGCCACTTCTTGATCTTATCATGAATTTGTCTGACCCTTAAGGTTAATCAACAGCCCAACTCCGTAAACAGGAGGTATTCTATCATCCAAAAACAAGCTGAACGCATGGGATTCCAGCTCACGGGACGAATTGACGATAATACCATTGGTCTCTTTTAACTTTCTACCATGGTAAACCATGGAGATGTACGCACTTTCTTTGTGGAACACAAATGAAGGCAAAACACTAGAAGGAACCGGGTTGAGTTAAACTTGGAATGACAGAGTCAGAATCTGACTCACTAAACTGGTACCAAGCTGTCATGCCGGGGTCGGAAGGTAGAGTAAGAAGCCAAGACAAGCTGCATTATTAGTGAAGAACAATAAGATTGGATACCAAGTTCATGTATGTTGTACAAATATTCACCTAAATAAATAAGCGAATAAATACACATTTTACTCGCAAGTGCACAAGATCAAAATAATGTATGAGACGGCAAATACGAGATCATTCCCACGAGGATTAGTATAAATTATGCTTAAAGAAAATTCCTAAAAAAAATATTGTGAATAAAACGAGATAAAATATTGAATTGAAAATAATAAGAAGAAAGGCTAGGGCTTCGATATCCACCGCTAATCATTACTCAAATAAGGTAAAGAATATGCACAATGTTACAATCATGTAAAGGAACTCAATGTTTGCCAGCCAAGGGCATGGGTGTATACTCCAAAATCTATTGATCCTCCTAAACAACGAATTAGGCATGGGTGTATACTCTAACTCTTTTCTTTCTTGAGGGAATTTAGCATGAGTGTATACTAAGTTGTTCTTCAAAAAGCATAAATCTGTGAAGTCGACAAAATACACTTAAACCTAAACATGGTATATATTCAGGTCTTTCATGTTGATTACCCCAAGAACCCGCAGTTGGTCTTTTGTCACTCTACTAGACCCAGGACTCGGTCATCCAAATTGACCATAATAATATACACATGTTATATGCATAAGATGATCAAACCCATACATACCCATATGAAAAACGAACAAAAACCCGAGATAATCAATTAAGCATCCAAAACATGAATTGTAACAAGACAAATTGAAACCTTAAAGAGACATGATTAGGGCTTTAATCAAGCCCTAACTAAAGATTAGCTACACATTATTCGGATGAAACCATCCTCATAAGAAAATAACAAAGAAAAACTGAAAAGTAAAAAAGAAAATAAGAAAAACCCTTCTTAAGCGCTTCAATGTCCTATAATAATCTACACATGTTATATGCATAAGATGATCAAACCATACATAACCCATATGAAGAACGAACAAAAACCCGAGATAAATCAATTAAGCATCAAAACATGAATTGTAACAAGACAAATTGAAACCTTAAAGAGACATGATTAGGGCTTTAATCAAGCCCTAACTAAAGTATTAGCTACACATAATTCGGATGAAAACCATCCTCATAAGAAAATAACAAAGAAAAACTGAAA
This sequence comes from Betula pendula, assembly GCA_900184695.1. NCBI lineage: Eukaryota > Viridiplantae > Streptophyta > Magnoliopsida > Fagales > Betulaceae > Betula > Betula pendula. Next base: position 68,693 of record FXXK01000360.1, read on the forward strand.
GATAAAAAAGAAAACTAAGAAAAACCCTTCTTTGAAGCCTTTGATCTTCTCCTCAAGCTTGTGTGTTTGTTTTGAATGACTTAGGGGAGTAGGACTAACCCTAATCAATTTCGTGCACCCTAGGAAGTCCAAAATCGAGTTGGAGTCAGATTAACATCTTTCCATAACAAGTTTGCCGACTTCACTGTCTTCCAGCGCACGAAGACGCTCGAGCGCCAGGGATGGGCGCTCGATCACAAGGGTGCTCAATCCTCTTAGTGATGCGCTCGAGAACAAAGGGCGCTCGATCCCCTTGTCTGGCAACTTTTCTTTTTTTTTCTTTTTTTTCCAAAATACCTTCTAAGCTTGGAACTTGCCGGAAATTGATTGTTTTTCTTCAAAATCCTAGAAAATATAAGAAAATACAAAAACAACACAAAACATCAAATTATAACCAAATTAAGAGATTAACATATGTAAATTAAGGGGCTTGAATGTGTAACATGAAGCACTTATCACACTCCCAAACTTACATATTGCTAGTCCTTTAGCAATACAAAACTGAAAATAAAAGACAACTACTCTACCTCCTCTGTCGTGGGAAACACGATTGCATTTAGCATATGCAACAAGCCTTTTAAACCCCTAGACATCCCTAGTAGGACGAGTGAAGTTTCGTGAGGGTTTAACAGGAATGACACCCACAAATATTATGCACAATTCATGTTATATCCAAGACTAAAGTATCACAAACAACCATGATTCTTATTCATTAGCAAGCTTAAAAGGATAAACTCGATCTTCAAAATGAATTGGATTTTTAAAGTCTAACCACTCACAATTGATAAGCTAAGATTTCACAGTTTCAATTCAGTGTAAAGTGAACCAACAAATAATCATGAGGTTTCAAATTAATTCTAATGTGCAATGACTCAATATCTCAAAGTTGACTAAGTGATAAGTGCTGAATGTTACACATTCAAGCCCCTTAATTCATATATGTTAATCTCTTAGTTTCATTATAATATGATGATTTGTGTTGTTTTTGTGTTTTTCCCTTATTTTATAGGTTTTGGAAGAAAAGAAGTCAATTCCATCAACTCGGGCTCAAAACACATGAACTGTGCAAAGTTGCTGAAAATCTGACCTTTGTGCACTATTTTGGCCATAACTCTTAGCTCAAAACTCGGATTAAGGCAAGGTTAAGTGCGTTGGAAAGAGGACTCAGAGAGGAACAAATCATCAAGAAAAACCTAAAGCAGATAAGGTTCTCTCGAGCGACTTATCAAGATGGCTCGAGCGACCTTGCGCGGTGAACAGTAACGTCGGCAGACCCGATTTGGAAAAATCCTAAACCTACTCCAACTCGATTTTGGACTTCCTAGGGTGCACGAAATTGACTAGGGTTGTTCCTAAACTCTATAAATACTCCCCTAAGTCCTCCAAAACAAACACACAAGCTTGAGGAGAAGAATCAAAGGCTTCAAAGAAGGGTTTTTCTTAGTTCTTTCTTTCTCTTTAATTTTTCTTTGTTATTTTTTTATGGGGATGATTTTCATCCAAATTATGTGTAGCTAATACTTTAGTTAGGGCTCGATTAAAGCCCTAATCATGTCTCTTTAAGGTTTCAATTTGTCTTGCTACAATTCATATTTTGATGGTTAACTTGATTATTTCCGGTTTTCTTGAATTCCTCACATGTATGTGTTTGATCATCATATGCTTGTGGTATGGATATGTTATTTAGGTCAATTCGGATGGCCGAGTCCTGGGCCTAATAGAGTAACAAAAGAACCCCATCACAGGTTCTTGGATTAATCAACATGGAAAATCGGAGTAGATGCCATGCTCTAGGCTCTATATGTTTGTCGATCTCCATAGTTTTATGCTTTCTTGAAGAACAACTTAGTAGATGCCATGCTAAATCCTTTGAGAAAGAAAAGAGTTAGAGTAGATGCCATGCCTAACTCGTTGCTTAGGGAGATCAATAGCCTAAGGAGTAGATGTCATGCCCTTAGGTTGGCAAACATTAAAGTATCTTGATATGATTGTAGCATTGTGCATATTGTTTACCTTATTTGAGTATGATTAGTGGTGGATATCGAAGCCCTAGCCCTTTATTTTATTATTTCAATTCAATCATTTATTTCGTTCCATTCAACAATATCTTTTTAGGAATTGCTTTTTAAACATAGTTTATCAATCCTCGTGGGAATGATCTCGTATTTACCGTCTATACTATTGTTTTGATCTTGTGCACTTGCAAGTAAAACGTGCATTTATTCGCCTATTTATTTAGGTGGATATTTGTACAACACTAGGGTCCCCATCGAATTAAATAACTATGGCATTCGTTTTTTTTTTTTTTTTTTGGTCAGGCTGTGCAATGCTCAGTTCCCTTAAGCTTTCTAATCGACCCTTTTAGCGAGTCTTAACTCGAAGTAAAAAAGGCTACAGAACTAATCTAGCCATGACTTCAACCAATCCAAAATTCTCACCTTTTGACATAAACATTCATTGCTTGGTGAGGCAAGAAGTCTAGTTACTCAGTGAAAGCTTCAAAAATGGTCTCTACTTGAACCAATCCAAAATTCTCACATTTTGACGTGAACATTCATTGCTTAATGAGGCAAAAAGTCCAGTTACTCAGTGAAAGCTTCGAAAATGGTATCTTTTTTTTTTTT
>FXXK01000363.1:0-13993 GCA_900184695.1 Betula pendula
AGAGAAGAGATATTTTAAAATCACACACATGTACACAAAAATTTTATGGATACTTTACATAGTAGAAGCAGTTTAGCAGATTTTGTATAACACAACCAACAAGTTTATTCATCCCTTGCAGGAAAAAGAAACGTTACAATAATCTTTCAACTATTCTTGCAGGATCAACTTCAGATTTGGGCACAAGCCTATCTTCAAACCCAACAAACATATTACGTTGAGTTATCATACTCAAATTAGGGATAGGTCTCAGGTCTATGTGAACTTCAAAAAAACAAAACAAAAAAAAAGGACGAAAACTTCCAAAATCCAGGAACCACGGAGCACAGTACCAGAATGACGAAAGCTTAGGCTCCGTTATAGCACATACTATTTATAAACAAAACATTAACAAACAATCCACATAAACATAAAACTACTTAAAACTACAAAATATTTTTTACATTTATGTCCATTAGAATCTTTTCCCAACCCAAAAACAAACAACACTCAAAACTCATTAACAACAGAACATTATGTTTCTTTAAGTATAATACAACTTTTCAATAAAGGCTGGTAACCAGGAACATCTTTGCAAGGGTTACCAAGTATCTATGAAAAAAAGAATCAATGAAACAACAAACAAAGGGGAAAGCTTGAAAAAAACAAAAAAGAAAGTTGGAATTTGAAAAGGCCTCTTTGTAAAGCATACAACCTTATTGGGTATTGGCAGCAACACTTGATGAAATAAGCAGGAATTCATTGTATAGCTAACTTCAGGCAATAAATAGTACATAAAAACACAAAATGCCCATTTCATGTTATAGCCATAAAAACAAGTAAAGCACATCAACAAGCTGAAAAAAGAAGATAAAACACCTCCTCTTGATGGTTGGGAGAGTGATAATTCCGTTGGACTGAGCGGCGAACCGTTTCGGGCAAGTCCTCCGCACTCCCGGGTAAGTAAGAGGTGGCACTTGCCTTTTTCTTTCGTCCTGAGACTGAGAACAGAGCCATTTAGCGCCCAAACCCCCAAACTCCGGAAGCCTTTACAAAGTGAGACAGACAAAGACAAAGAGAGAGAGAGAGAGAAGAGAAAGGGTGAGATATTGGTGTGATGGTGAGAGGTGTTTTGGTTGCGTTGAATTCATATACGCCCAGGAACCGTGTGAAACATGCCGTTTTTTTGTTGCTGTTGAGTGCAAACATGCCTTGGGAATACCAAGATGGTCAGGCTAATGAGGGCGTGGATTGTGCCCATTCTCCTGACCAACCACAATAGCGTAGACCAAATATTTTCCACGTTCGAAAGCGTATATAATTATGTCGGTTGCTTGTTTGCTTTGGACCGGACCTTCAATTTAGTGGGACTTATCTTCCTATTTCCTTTCTATTTTTTTTTTTTTTTCTTTTCGAACTAGTGGACTGCTCTTTCTATCTCAAATTTCAAAGCCCCTTTCAACCATTTGGAATAAAGAATTTTTTTTGAAGACTTGGAAATTAAAGAATTTGGTTGTCGATGAAAATTTACTTTTTTTGTTAAGCGAATCGTGATGGGATGGCGCAGATTGAAAGTTATTTCCATATATTATTTCTCATAACCAAAGTGCCTTTATTCCGAGACGGTGATTACTGATAATATTCTTGCGGCATATGAGACTTTTGCACTCCATGCATACCCAAATGTGGGGGAAGACAGGTTTTATGGCAGTCAAACTTGATATGAGTAAAGCGTACAATCGCTTAGAGTGGGATTTTCTAAAAGCTGTCATGAACAGACTATTGGATTAAGCTTATCATGAAGTGTATCTGGTTAGTTACTTACTCTATCCTCGTAAATGGCCAGCCAGTGGGGTGAATTTTTCCTACTAGAGGCATCAGATAAGGGGATCCGCTATCTTCCTATTTATTCATTCTTTGTGCTGAGGCTTTGAGTTCACTCCTTCACAATGCGGAGCAAACTGGGTATTTGGCGGGAGTTCCGACTTCAAAGTACGGCCCTCGGTTAAATTATTTATTTTTTGCTGATGACAGTTTATTTTTTTGTAGGGCGAATCGGATGGAATGGCGCAGATTGACAAAAATTTTGGATCGCTATGAAAGGGCTTCGGGGCAAAAATTAAATAAAGATAAAACTGCTATTTTCTTTAGCAGGAATACCAGCCCGGAAGCTAGGAAAATTATTCTCCAACTGTCAGGGGTTCTAGATTCTCAGAATTTTGATAAATATTTGGACTTGCCAGCTCTTGTGGGAAGGTAAAAAATTCGGGAATTCCATAATATCAAGGATAGAGTGTGGAAGCGGCTAAATGACTGGAAGACAAAATTTCTCTCACAAGTGGGGAAAGAGATTTTATTAAAAGCTGTAGTCCAAGCAATTCCAACCTACAGCATGAGTGTCTTCCTGTTACCGAAGGAGTTATGTCGTGCCTTAAATTTCATGATGCAAAAATTTTGGTAGGGTCATAAAGAAAATGACTCCAAAATTCATTGGATGAGCTAGGAAAAAAATGGGTCGTTCAAAATCTCAGGGAGCGCTAGGTTTCAGAGATTTACTACGTTTTAATAAAGCTCTCTTGGCAAAACAGGTTTGGCGAATTTTGCAGAATCCTTATAGTTTGGCAGCACGAATACTAAAGGCAAAGTATTTTCCGAGGGGTTCGGTGATGAAAGTACCACTCTGTAAAAGACTTTCTTTTGCATGGCGTAGCATTTGTTCAGCACGTGATTTATTGCAAGAGGGGCTCCTCTGGCGAATCGGGGACGATAAGTCAGTTAACATATGGAAGGACAAATGGCTGCCCATTCCACGAACCTATTCTGTCCAATCACCAAGAAGATTATTAGCGGCAGAAATGTGGGAGAATTAATTGATCTGGATACTAAATGGTGGAACGTGGCCCTTATTAAGGAGACTTTTTTGAAAAGAAAAGCTGAAATTATTTACAACATTCCCCTCAGTCGATATACGCAAAAAGATGTTGAAATTTGGTGAGGTACCTCTATTGGGGAATTCACAGTTCGCAGTGCATACCATATGGCCAAAGAAATGCAAGAACAACAAAAAGGAGAGTGTTCTAAAATCCCGGACTACAACAAAATATGGAAGAAACTTTGGAGTTTGCTAGTATCAAATCCGGTCAAGATGTTTTGGTGGCGAGCCTGCAACAATATCCTCCCTACTAGGGAGAACCTAAAATAGAAAGGTATTTTAATGGATTCCTCATGTATTTTCTGTCAATCGGACAGTGAAACCTCTTTGCATATCTTGTGGAATTGCCCTGCTGCACGTGATGTTTGGGGGTCATGTGACAAGAGGATGCAGAAGAGCACTAGTGGGGGAGATTCAATCCTGGAAATAATGGAGGGGTGGATTGACAGGTATATGGAGGATGAGCTCACTTTTTATGCAGTGGTTGCATGTAATTTATGATTCCGTAGAAATACAGTGGTTCATGGGGGAGTTTTCACTCCACCATTAACCCTTGTCCAGAATGTGGTTCTTGCATTGTAACGCCCAAGCTCTTAGTTATAGATTATAAATCATTTTAAATAGGCATGGGTAAAAAGCTAATGAAAAAGTAAGAATGATGGACAAATACAAAGAAAATAAGTTTTAGGAAAGTATTTTGGTGGTTTTCACTTGAATTGATAGTTTTAGTTTTGACCCCGTCGAATTAAAATGATCATAACTTTTGACTCAAACCTCTGATTGAGGCAAACTTTATGTCATTGGAAAGCTAACTCCAAGACCTACGACTTTGTATTTCACAAAAATTTTCCAATTCCAATTTTTGGGGGTCAAAACGAGCTGGCAGTGTCGACCATCTGCAGTAGCATCCGCAGGTCGTCCGAACGGTTGTCGCCCAAAATTGATCGTCCCCAGCAGTGGTTCGGACGGTCCTTTGCTACGAATCAGGCAGTAGCGATCGTCCGCAGGTCGTCTGGACGGTCGCAATTCAAAATGCATCGTCCCCAACAACGGTTCGGACGGTTCATGCTACTATTTAGTCAGTAGCGGTCGTCCGCAGCACCGTTCGCAGTGTCGTCCGGACGGTCCATGCTACTATTCACTCAGTGGCGACCGTTCGCACCACGGTCCGGACGGACCTTGTACACTGTCGTCCGGACAGTAAGAGTTGTCGTCCGGACGGTAACACTGTTCACCCTACTATATAAGGCTGAAACGCGATTTTTTCCGTCATTTCTGATTTTTCTTCTGTTTCTTCACCATTTTCTCTCTTCTCTCTCATAGGGTTTATACCCAAACATTGGGTATTGATCTTAGAGAGCCCCCAAACACATTTCTAACCCCGGGAACACGATTCTTGGCGTTGGAAACCTAACTTCCTCGATCGATTTAAGGTAAATTTCTTAAAACTCTAAACCCTCAATGCTTGGGCTATAATTTCGAATGTATAGCTTAGCATTGATCATTTTCTTAGGATTCTCGTCGGTTTGCGCTCTCTTTTCATCGTATTGAAGTTCCGAAGCTCACAACTCCGGATTCTTCAAGGATTGAGGTAAATGTCCAAAACCCTAGATTTTTTCCCTAGTTGATATTTTGGGATTTTATGATGTCTAACCCTAGTAATTCACTATGGGTTAGTCATATAGATGATTCTTGGCTATTGGGAACCCTAGAATTCTATGGGTTGTTTATGACCACTTTGATGCTTGTGTATTCAAGTGTCCTAATTATTGGGTATGTGAGTTGAGCTAGAATGTGTTGAGTTTTGATGTTGTAGCAATGTATTTCGCAGCGGGCATTGCTAGGGCATTCGGGAATTAGAAATCAACAAACGGAAAAAGGGTAAGTATTTATACTTACTGAGAGTGATACAAATCTTAAACTGTTTTATGTTTTGTTTTCAATGTTTAGCAGATGTTGTACTTGCTAAACAAAACAAATGCTTTTATGAGATTTTGAAGAAACAAATATAATGGTTTAAAAGTCGAACCGATGATATCTTGTGACAATATGTGTTTTGTGCTTTTGACTATCTTCTTGAGAATTAATGATGATTTGATGAGTGATTGATAATGAGTTTTGATGATTTATTGTGATTTATGACTATGGCGGATAAATATATTGATATGTTGAGTTTTTGGTATTTGATTTGCTATTGATATTTGAGAAACGATATATGGCAAAAAGATTGATTTAATCAAGTTTCATGATGTCTTATTGAGATTTGTATTGAGAAAAGAATGATGATAAATATTGATGCATGATCATAGAGCATATGTGTGAAGAACAAAGAATGCATGTAAACCCATGACACAGGGGTTGTAAATATCTTGTGTGCTAAACCCATGACACAGAGGTTGTAAATATCTGTGTACAACTAAATAAGAGATAAAGAGATAAAGAAATCATTGCATGAGAGCATGATGATTTTATGATTGATTAATGATGTATTTATATGATGATTTGTGATGTGATTTATGTGAATTTTATCATAGTCGTATTAGTATGCATATGGGGTTGTATGGGCAAGTCCATATGTATATTTTTACGGCTAGTTGCATATGATGATTTATTGATCTTCCTTATAGACATATGTGATTGAATGCTTACGAGTTCGCCACGGGCAAGAACCGATGTATACTTTTATGTCTAGACATATGTGATTGTATGCTTACGAGTTCGCTACGTGCAAGAACCTATGTATACTTTTATGTCTAGTTGCATATGTGAATGTATGCTTACGAGTTCACTACGGGCAAGAACCTATGTATACTTTTATGTCTAGCTGCATATGTAATTTATGTTTTAATTGCTTGGATATGCTTATATACTTGTGTTTTCACCCATAAGGGAAGGGATACTTGTATATGAGTGTAGCCAAGTTATACGATATATTTATAACATAGTTGAGTGCGTATGTGTGCTAGTACAGGCGGGAGACTGGAACATACATGTATGTACCCAGCTATTATGCTATTTCTGATGTTTTATGACCACATGTGTTTACTTCATCAGCTGCTTTATGTTTCAAAATAAAATGCCATATTTGTAGTAGCTGTTATTGTAAACTCATGTAACTAACACTTCGGTTCTTTATGAAAACTCAGTGGACTTTTATTTGAATTTGACTCACTCATTTTCCTTTCCGCCTATGTAATCATGGATGATCTCTATGGTTACATAGATATTGGTGCAGGTACTGAGAGTTTGGATGATGATCCCGTAGCCTATTATCTCGACTATTACGACTGATGTCGTGGGACATGTACATTTTGTATAGACTCTTTATTTAGTCTATTCTTTTGATGTTGTGATGATGTATTCACAACTATATTTTTGTATATATGGCTTGTGTCGCATGTGACACGTTTGTATAGTCATTCTTTTGTATATTCACATGTAAAACTTTAATCATTAGTATTTTTATTGTCAGCTCTACAGGTGTTTTGATTACTCCCTTTAATTATAAATGCTTCCGCTCAGTTTATAGTTGATGTGATATATGAATCTGATGTATTAGGTATTCTCATGATACGTTGTGAGATACAGGTATAGCAGGTGTTTTCTATCACCCTGTGGCGATAGATCCGGTTCATAATTACTGTATGTTTTTTTTTAAGAAAAAAATTAGCTACAGTGTAATTATGGATCGGGTCGTCACATGCATAGAATGATTATCATAAAGCCAATTCAAAGGATGAAATAGCTGTCTCATCCCTAAGGGTGGATGCCATATTGAGGTAGAAAAATCCACTACCGTCTTCTTATAAAGTAAATTGGGATGTGGCTATTGATTCAGCTCATAAACGGTTGGTGGTTGGTATCATTGTCCGGGACCACATGGGATTGGTTACTGCAGCTCGAAGTCACACTATCAATTTTCTAATCGAACCAGTGGTATCAGAAGCAATTGCAGCCTTGCAAGCAGTTGAATTTAGTCGTGATCTGGGTTTACCCAGCATTATTTTGGAAGGTGATTCGCTGTAAGTTGTAAATGCAGTCGCAGCTACAAGCCTGAGCTGGAGCTGGTATGGACAGATTATTGAAGATATCAATATCATCCTTCAAGGACTTGGGAGCTGGCAGATATGTCATACCAAGAGAGAGAATAATTATGCAGTTCATGGGCTAGCAAAAGAGGCACTTATACAGGTCATAGACAGGGTATGGATGGAAGATATTCCTCGTATTTTTGACACTGTAATGTCAGAGCAAAATGCTCTGGTATCATAGAGCTTTTTAGNATAAATTTTTGAGTAAACATGTAATTTGACATCGATTCCTTACTTTTTAATTTTGAAAATTCGATCCCTCCATGAGTTTAGTGTCCATGTTTCATGTACACCATTAATGCCACGTAATAAAATCTTTTTTTTTTTTTAATTTAATTAATTAAAATAAAAACTTAAAATCTTTATTAAAAAAAAAAAAGCCTAAAACTAAAATAAAAAATTAATTAAAATTTTTTAAAAAGGAAGGCCACCCCTTTTGGCTAAATAGGGGGTGGCCGAATGTAATGCCTTGCCGAGTACTAAGGTATGGTTGACCCAAGGCGCCTCCCGAGACTCATTCACTAAGTAAACAAGTCCCAAGGGATCTATAACGCCTCAATAAAATTAGTTAACTGATAAATGACTTACTGGTTCACCTACTAGCCTTAATCCTTTCAGATTAAAACTCAGAGATCATACACTCTTAAAAATATAGAGCATCTACAATAGAAGACTTGTTTCTTACATAAATAGAAATAGCGACTAATGAATCATAAAAGAATATACCATAATAAAAGCATTATCTCATAACATCATAATCATCAATGTCTTAAAAGTATGGCTAAAAGCCAATCATCACAAAATACAAGTTTAACCAGATCACAACATAATTCTACTAACAAATCAAACTCTAATCTCCAAAAGGAAGAGCATGTAGACAATGTCTATCATGTCACAACGAGACTCCCTGCCAACTCTCATTGTTTAGCTTAAGCTTGATCATTTGCGATTTTAGTTGGTGTTTATAGGTTTAAGTTTGTTTGTGATGATTTAAGGAGTTTAACAGCTCAAACCCTATTTTTGAAGTGTGAAACCCCTTAATCTCTCTGGTTAGACTCTTAGGAGACCTTTGGATGAGTGAAAATCCATAAAGGATCGAGATTTGACCTAAAATGAGTTTCTAGACCTCATCAAACGTTCAATTCTCCTGATCAAACGTTCAATGTGCAGGCTTGAAATGTTCGACCCTCCTAGTCAAAAGTTTGATGTTTGGACAAAATGTCCTTTTGGGTTATTAGAAGCTAAGAACTTGTTTAACTCAAGGCATAAGACTAATGGTCAGACTCAGAAAACCTAGTAAGAGAGTACTTGATTAACCCAGATGACACAAGTGAGTAAAAACTCACATGGATACTTGTTATTGTTATACTTTATGCATAGCATAATTATTTTGTTGTATAAAACATGCATATTTACAACTCTCATGAATATGTCTATTTATCCTCAACTGTGAACTCCATTTGTGAAAATGGTTGCGATTAACAAAGATAATGAAATGTTAAGTTGTGAAGAGCATACATATAAAACACACAAAGATTAATGTGCATCGTATAACATGGTTGCACCGTCTTAAACGGAAAAATGACCATGAGCTTACTATTATTATGGGTTGATTCTATGGTCAAAAGTTTTCTTTTATGAAGAGGGCCTTGGATCCAATGGTTAAATTTGTGATAGCGCACCATTCTTTGAGTGGGTCACTAGCTATGGCTTGGTTGGTTAGTATGGGTCACTTAAGGTCGGACTATTAGTATAAGACGGTATATTTGTGCAATGTCTAGGGCATCAAAGTTGTACCAAAAGTTCTTTGGCACGCACAAACCTTACTGAAAAATGGAAATATTTCGAGTAGATCATATTCTTAACATATCACTTATTCTTGATTATATATCATGTATTATAAATTTATTGGATCATGACATGTTTATGTTATAAACTGAGAATAACAATGTTTGTGCTTTATAAACTGAGTTTACAAATGATAATATGTATAATATGTGTATTGTTACTTACTAAGTCGTGAACTTACTCTTGTATCTTTTTCACCTATAATATTATGTAATTCGATAGCTAGCATAGAAGATGGCAGTCTGTGGGAGCCACTTGGTCTGTTTGGAGGATGTCCTCCGAGTGATTTTTGACAAGTTGGAGCCAGTTTGGTTAGCAAGGATATGGTTCGCGGGTTGCGACCCTTATCACGACATGATAGATATAATTTACGAGATGTATCTCGAATTGGAGGACAACTGATTTTGTGTTGATGTTATATTTAGAACTTAAGTTGTAATCTTTATGTTATTTTGATGACTGGTCTTTTGACCTTATTTTGGAGACATCAGAACTTATGGTATTTAGGATATTATGGTTATGTTTCTTATGCTATTCTAGTATTCTTATATTGTGGGTATTAGTTGTTATCTCTACTCTTTATTAGTGAAAAGTCTTCCGCTGTAGACTCTCATCTTTTTGAGAGTGTATGATCATTGAGTTTTAACCCGGAGTTAGGGTTAAGGCTGGGAGGTGAACTGCTAAGTCATTTACAAGTTAAATGATTTTGTCGGGTGTTACAATAATTTCCTAGCCTTGTGCGTCACCTTCTAGGGTTTCTAGAAGGTGATGGAGGCTAGGGTTTTAACCTTAGCTGTGACAACCTGATTCATAATTACATTTAATCACTATTTTTTTTTTTTGAAAACATAATATAACCATGAATAAGATCGATCGTCACAGGGTGATAAAAACACATCTATCATACATATATCTCACAATGTATCATGAGATTACATCTATTGCATCAGAGTCACATGATCAAATATAATATAAACTGAGCGAAAGCATATACCATGGGAATAAACAACATAAATAGAGCTGACAATAGAATTGCTAATGATTAAAGTTTAACCTGTGACATATACAAAAAGAATGGCTATATAAAACGTGTCACATGCAACATGAGCCAAATATACAACAATATTGTTTGTGAACACTGTAATGCCCCAAGGATTTATCAAGTTTTAGGGGTTATTCTTTTGAGATTTGGATGCCATGGAACGTTCGGTGTGCTCATGAAACGTTCGATGTTGAAGATCAAACGTTCGATATATGTTCTGATGCATTGATCATATGAAAACTTCCGATCAATATGAATGTATCAAACGTTTGATGCTTTTATGGAATGTTTGATGTGCTTTTATCAGACGTTTGATGTTTTTATTAGACATTTGGTGGAAACCCTAGAACCGTTGGATAATAGTGCATCAAACGTTTGATGTCATCCATCAAATGTTCGAAACATCCAAAAATCCATCAGTCCTTAACCAGACGTCTCAACTCTATAAATACACCCTCTACCCCTCTTTTGTATTGTTCACACTCGATTTGGATCACCAGAGACTTGTATGTATGTGAGGGAGAGTGTTTGAAGGAGAATGAAAGTGTTTTCACTTGAAGAGGTATATATCATTCCTTAGTTTGTTTCCTGGTTGATTTTGCTTGTTGTTATGTTGCCTAATTGTTGTTATGTCTTAGTTTCTATATTATTTAGTTTAAGATGGATCATTTTGGAATTTTAGTTGGTTTATATAGGGTTTGGATGTTTTGAGATGGTTTAGGAGTTTGATACCTCAAATCCTGTGTTTTTGTAGTTTGAGACCCCTTATTTTCTCTGGTTAGACGTTTAGGAGATCTTAGGAAGAGTTAGAAACCAAAAGGGACCGAGTTGTGGTTCAGAATGAATTTCTAGACTTCACCATACGTTCGATGTTCTTCATCAAACGTTTGATGTTCTTTATCAAACGTTTGATGTTCTTTATCAAACGTTTGATGTATGGGTGTGAACGTTCGACCCTCCTAGTCAAAACGTTCGATGCTCGGTTAGAATGACCTTTTGGGTTAATAGAAACCTAAGACTTGTTTAACTCAAAGCATAAGACTAATGGTAAGATCATTTCTCAAATTCAAAGGTTGGAGACTGCGTGGAGGAATATTTGGTTGATTCATAAAACACAAGTGAGTAAAAACTCACATGGATACTTGTTATTGTTGTACTTTTATGCATAGCATAACTATTTTGATGTATAAAACTTACATATTTACAACTCTCATGCAATGCTTATTTTTTCTCAAATGTGAACTCCATTTGTGAAAACGATTGTGATTAAGAAAGATAATGAAATGATGAATTGTGAAGAGCATAAATATAAAAGACACAAAGATTAATATACATCGTATGACATGGTTGCACTATCTCGTAACAGAATAATGGTCATGAGCTTACTATTATTATGGGTTGATTCTATGGTCAAATAGTGTTATTTTATGAAGAGGGCTTTGGATCCAATGATTTAGTTTATGACAGCGTAGCATTCATTGAGTGGGTCACCAATTACGGCTTAGCTAGTCAATATGGGCCACCTAAGGTCGGACTGCTAGTATAAGACGGTACATTCGTGCAATGAGCTTACTATTATTACGGGTTGATTCTATGGTCAAATAGTGTTATTTTCTGAAGAAGGCATTAGATTCAATGGTTTAGTTTATGACAGCGCACCATTTATTGAGTGGGTTACCAATTACGGCTTAACTAGTCAATGTGGGTCACTCGAGATCAAACTGCTAGTATAAAACGGTACATTTGTGAAATGTCTGGGGTATCGAAATTGTACCAGATGTCCTTTTGGACGCTCTAACACTATTGAGCGGGGGTAATGTCTCAAATAGACTATATTGTTAACGTATTACATGTCCCTATTTACATCATGTATTATAAATATATTGCATCATGACATATTTTATGCTATAAACTGAGATTAAGAATGCTTGTGTTATCAACTGAGTTCACAAATGATAATGTGTATAACATGTGCATTATTACTCACTAAGTCGTGAACTTACTCTTGTATCTTGTCTACTTATACTCTTATGCAATTTGTTAGTTAATACTGAAGATAGTTGTTTATGGGATGCACCTGGTCCGTCTAGAGGATGTCCTCCGGATGATCTTTGATCATCTGGAACCAGTGTGGCTGGCTCGCATATGGTTTGGTGGAGGGGATCGTTGCAGTGATATGATTGACATGATTTATGAGATGTATCTTAAGCTAGAGCCCAACTAGTTTTGTATGGTTGATATGTTAGTATTTTAAGATGTAAGCCTTATGTTATTTTGATGACTGGTCTTTTGACCCTAGTATTTGGAGACATCAAAACTTATGATTATCTATGATATTATAGTTATGTTTTATTGTGCTATTGTACTATTCTTTTATTGTGGGTATTAATTGTTATCTCTATCATTTAGAAGTGACAAGTCTTCTACTGTAGACTCTCATTTTCTCTTAATAAGAGTGTATGATCCCTGAGTTTTGACTTTGGAGAGGTTAAGGCTGGAAGGTGTACTGCTAAATTATTTACAAGTTAAATGATTTTGTCGTTGCGTTACAAACACATCACAACAATATATAAAAGAATAAACTACATGTCCAGTCTATAAAAAAATAATACATCTCACGACATCAGTCGTAATAGCCAAGGTAGTAGGCCATGGGATCATCATCCACTCCCTCAAAACCTGCATCAATATCTATGCAACCATAAAGATTATTCATGATTACATAGGTGGAAAAAAAAACAGGTGAGTCAACAGTTTCACTGAATAAATACCCACTAATTTTTCGCAATGAACCGAAGAGTTAATTTACATAAGTTTATAATAACAACTACTAAGGTTTGTCATTTATTTTTAAAACATAAAGCGGCTGATGAAGTAAACACTGTAGTCATGAAGCATTTGAAATATAATAATAGCTAAATACATATAAGCATATTCCAATCTCCTTGCTTTGAATTATATACATATGTGTCCATCTATGTTATAAGTATATCATATAACTCAACTACACCCATATACAGGCATTCCATCCTCTTTTGGCGAAACAAAAGTATATGAGCATATCTAAGCAATAAAACATAAATCTCATATGCATTTAGCCATACGATTACACATATGTGCTCTTCCATTAAACCTCATATACATACTAATACGTCTATAATAAAGTCCAATAAATCATAACATGAAACATCATATAAATAATCATATAAATTCATCATGTTATACATGCATTGTGTGCTCACAATTCTTAACCCTTGTGGCCGAGGTTATATGCTTACAATTCTTAACCTTTATGGCCTAGGTCATATGTATCATTTATCTCATGCTCTTATCAGGCTTTCCTTTCATATGCTCATAAATATCTTGTAAACACTTTAGCTATAATTCATTTCTCAAAACAAATATCAATAAAACATCATAAAACTCAACATATCAATAAATCCACCATAATCATAAATCATCAATAAACCATTAATAACTTATCATAAATCACTCATCAAATATATCAATCACGTAAAAATAGTTGAAAGCATAAATCATATGTTATCACAAAATCTTATTGGTTCGTTCTTTAACATTCATATTATTTCTTCAAATTCATTTAGAAATCATTTATTTTGTTTAGTAAATAAAATATCTACTAAACAAAAAACATTTAAAGGGTGTATCATTCTCAATAAATATAATTACTTACCAATTCCACTTGATGAGTCTCACTTTTAAGTTAAATGCTCAAGCAATGTCTGTTGCATAATTACATAGCTAAAACATTAACAATTATACACTCATTCTCTAAACCCAACACGCATGACATTTAAAAGTACAAGTATCAAAGTAGTCATATGCAACCCATAGCATTCTAGGGTTCCAAATATAGCATTAAAATAACCTATTAGTTAACTTATAGGGAAATACTAAGGTTAGACATCACAAAACTCCAAAATACATAGCTATAGAAAATTTAGGGTTTAGACTTTTACCTCAAATCTTGAAGAATCCGGAGTTCTTGCACCACGGAACTTCAACCCGATGGAAGGTAAGCACAACTCAACAAGAATCCTTAGAAATTACTTAACATTAAGTCATACATTCAAGAATGTA
>FXXK01000363.1:14068-41698 GCA_900184695.1 Betula pendula
CAATGGAAACTCTCAAAGATCAATACTCAAGGTTTGGGTATGAACCCTAGGAGAGAGAAGAGAGAAAAGGCGTAGAGAGAAGAAAGAAATCGGAAAAGTGGGCTGAAAATCGAGCCAACCCTATTTATAGGTGCATAAAATGCACTGCTGTTTGGAACCTAAAATGAGCCGTTCGGATGCAGTTGCAAGCAGGATCATCCGGACGATGCTGCGGACAACACTTCGAATAAACACTACTGACTGAATAGCGGTGAAGGTCCTTCCGGACTGTGCTACGGACAAAGCTCACTAACTAAACAGTAATAGAGCTCGTCCGGACCTCAACAGACGGAGCTGCGGACGACGCATACTAGGAAGCCACCGTTCGGACAGAAATACTACCGTCTGGACGCCCAGTGTGAAAAATTGATTTTATTATTTTGGGAAAAATGCATTTTACCCCCCCAAAGTATACTCACTTTTGTAATTCGGCCTCCAAAATTTAAAAAGTGACAATGTACCCCCTCAAACTTTTAAAAATTTTCAATGTCGTCATTCTGTCACTCTCAACCGTCTTAACTGACGGAATTAAGGGCATTTTGGTCTTTTCCCAATATATATATTTTTTTTAAAAATAGTAAATTAGGATAAAAAATAATAAATAAAAAAATAAAAGGAAATTTGGGGTGGCCATAGCCACCCCATTGGTCATTTGGGGTGGCCGCCCACCCCCATTTTTGGCCCTTGGGGGTGGCCGAACCACCCCATGGGCCGGAATGGTGGTGGCGAGCACCCCCATGGTCCGTGGGGTGGGTTCGACACCCCCAAGGGCCCAAATGGGGGTGGCCGAAACCACCCCCAATGGGTTTGGGGGTGGCTCGGGCCACCCCGATTTGGCCAAGGGGTGGTTCGGGGTGGCCAACCACCCCCCATCCTGGCCGGAATGGGGTGGCCGAAAACCCCCCAATGGGTTTGGGGGTGGGTCGGGCACCCGGATTTGGCCAAGGAGGTGGTTCGGGGTGGTCGAACCACCCCCATCTGGCCGGAATGGGGTGGCGAGCACCCCCATGGCCCATGGGGGTGGTTCGACACCCCCAAGGGCCCAAATGGGGGTGGCCGAAACCAACCCAATGGGTTTGGGGGTGGCTCGGGCCACCCCGATTTGGCCAAGGGGGTGGTTCGGGGGTGGCTGAACCGCCCCATCTGGCCGAAATGGGGGTGGCTCGACCACCCGAAGGCCAAATGGGGGTGGCCGACCCCCCCATCTGGCTGGAATGGGGATGGTCGGACCACCCCCAAGGGCCCAAATGGGGGTGGCCGAAACACCCCCAAAGGTTTTGGGGGTGGTTTCGGCCACCCCCATTTGGTATAGGGGGTGGCCGACCACCCCCATCTGGCTGGAATGGGTGTGGCCGAACCACCCCCATGGCCCATGGGGGTGGTTCGGCCACCCCCAAGGCCCAAATGGGGTGGCTCGCCACCCCCAAATGGCTAACGGGGTGGCTACGGTCACCCCATTTTTTTTTTATTTGATCACGGGCATTTTAGTCATTTTTACCCCAAAACCCCCACGTGCCGCGCACGTGATCTAAATTCGTCAAAGATGACGGAAAAACTTGACGGAATGGCGAAATTGAAAATTTTTAGAAGTTTGAGGGGGTACATTATCACTTTTTAAACTTTGGAGGCCAAATTACAAAAGTGAGTATACTTTGGGGGGGTAAAATGCATTTTCCCCAATTATTTTTGTTGCATTTTCAAAGTGTTTATTTTTAAGGTGATTTATGATCCCTAATTAAAATCTTGGATGTTACACTAGTCGTTCACCTCCTTGGTGGCAGTCCCATATTGCTTATTTTATTTTTCTGATGCTCTTCTCCATTATATAAATAGAGGACCCTATAGCTCAGTCAAAAATTCTTTAAGCCTTTGCTAAGAATTGTAAGCACTCCTTGAATTTATGATTCGAAGAGCTAAGTTAAAATTTTGAAGAGGTAGAAAGAGCCCACACTCTTGGTTATTTCTAGTCATTGGTGAGAAGATTTAAGGAGTTTTTGAAGTGTTCATCGAGCAAGGATTTATCGCTCATATAGCTAGGGCGTGGCCCTAGTTAGCAAGTAAGTAATTTTATGTTCTTGCTAGTTTAATTACTAATATTTATGTTCTTCGCATGTTCTTCATAGAGTAAATCCTAAGTAGGGAATAGATTTATTTTTCACTGCACAATTCTTTGATTTGCATGTTTATTCCCAACAGATGATCGATCTTGCAGGTCAGAAACTGGCCTAAAGGTCTTTCCGAGCTCTAGAAACCTCTCCAACTAACCCTAAGGTCCAAATACTTCATCTCTTAATTAGGATTAAGGTCACAGTATTACACCCAATCACCTTTATGGCTTTGGGGGTGGTTCGGCCATCCCCTATTTGGCCAAAGGGGGTGGCCGAACTTTTGGAACCAGTGTCCAAAACTCCAATTGATTATATTGTATTAAGCATTATAATGAGTTCTATCGAATTCCCTAAACTAATATAAGAACAATAGGCATATTTTGTAGTTGTCTTGGATTGCATAATGTGTAGTGTACATATAGACATTCCCTAAGTTGCATTGTATTTGATTAGGGTGTAAGTAATGGATCTTTATCACATAGAAAAACATAGTCAAAAGTTTTCCTTGTGACTTATTAAATATTTATTTGTAGTCATAAGTGGAACTGAGAATTTCACCTAGACTATAACATGTCAACCTTGATAATCTGTCTTAATTGAGTGAAGTAGTGCAGCTTCAGGTTGACATTGTTGGTGCTATGGCAAGGTAAGGGTTTACGGGGCTGTGCACTAAGCAGAAGCATATGGGCCATTGTTATTCTATTATTAACTGTCATAGATAATGATGTGCATAGTAGACACTTTATTGCATTTTACTCTAAATCATGAAAAGTGTGTGAACTAGATGTCAAGTGATGATTGCTTTGATGTATCTCAGTGAGATCAAATCAATGGTCATACATTCTTTATATGTTGGGCAAACATCATGTAGCATTGTGGCATATCACTCTTCAAGAAGGAATCCAACTCTTTTATAAGAGATCAAAGTGATAAGGATATTCCCATTGTTTTAGGATCAATAAGAAATCTCATCCAGAATCTTAGGCCTAAGTGGCTTCAGTGGTATTTAACTGGAATGATGTACAAGGATAAGTTGAATCACATAAGGTACATTGGGATGATTTATGAAGTTTGGATTTGGGTACTCAAGAAAAAGAGATAGCAGATAAAGTGACAGTTATACTCATCTTTGTTTACACTACGAAATATGATCCATGAAGGGGCAATTTAGTAATTTCAAGATTGTCGCCAAAGGATTAATTGTTTTTAGCAAAATATGAATTGGAGTGCAGTCACAATTATTTAGTGGAATTAATTGTGATTATTAGTCAAGGTGATGAGTTATTTAATAACTAATTTCACGGAACTAATGAAACTAATTCTATTTTCCTTTCGGGTCCCTTGAGCTGTTGTAAATTGACCAGTATTTTGATGAGCCATTATTTATTTATTTAATTGCATATTTGTTTTTATTTAAATAAGACATGGACCACAAATTAATGTTGGAATTAATTTAGTCTTATTTTATTTTAATAAAATTGACTTAAAAATTATTTCTTGAGAGTTATTTGGTTTGGACAGTTTTGGGCTAAGGAATTTAATTCCTAGAGCACAATCCAGGGAGAAAGGAGCATTGGGCTACAGGAGGTCAGTCCAAGCCCATACAGTAAAAAGGAAGCATGTGGGCTAGGGTTAAAACCCTAGCCCTTGGCCGACTACATGGGGAGCATTATAGCTCCCCATGGTCGGTAGCTACAAGGGGAGTAATTCCCCTTGTGGCCGATCCCCAGGGTTTCCCTTGGGGTTTTGGAAACTTTTTTTTACCTCCTCTACAAGCAAACCTACAATTACAAATAGAGACTCAGTGAAGCAGTTTTACTCACACTCTGAAATCACAAATTCTTGTGACTACACAATAGAACTCTATGTTCTTTGTTTTTTAGATTAGTGAGTAAATTAATAGAAGATAAATTATTTTCTATTGCTTCAAAAGGAGAGACCACACTCTTTGTCATATTCAGCCATCAAGAAGAAGATCCGAAATTCTCAAGAACAAGTATTCTTTGTGCTCTTTGAAGTTCATCTTGTTCTTCATCAATCCTTGAAGTTCTACAACAAGTTCCTTGAAGAACTAGAAGTCTTTTGAAGATCTTGGAGTTTTTGAAGCTTGGTATTCTTCGCGTTCTTGACAAAGCTTCATCACCTTCGAATATCAACTATGAAAAAGATGAAGAAATCACAAGAAGAAGAAAAACCAAAATCTCCTAACCTCCTTGAAGAGGCTGAAGAACTATGTGAGTAAAATCATCTTTTACTTTTAGTTTGATTTTAGAATTGATCAAAGCATGCTTATACTTGAAGTTCATAATCCTAGATCATAGAAAAAATTTTATATTTCGCTGTGCCATATTTTCTTACGATTTCATGCATGATCCCCAACAATTGGTATCAGAGCTATACTTCAAGATACATGTTTTAATTTTCTGCATGTAGTATTCGGCCATGCTAGGTTGTTTGTGTTCGAATTTTATTTCAACAACTCCGATGAAATTGATTAATCATTCCATCACATTAAACATGTTTACATACATGTAAAGACCTGATCTGAAACGTTTTCAAATCAATAGGAGCACGTTTGGTTTGTTTATTATGATTTACCATGCTAAACAATGTTGCTGAAATTTTACAGCAGGGGCTGTAGTGATTACGAATTTTTTCTAATGTCTTAAACAAATGCTAAAATTATTTAGGGATTTTTTTTGCAAGAAAAAATCGTGTTTGACGCAATGGAAAAATTGGATTCAAGTGTAGAATTTTCTTCGAACAGTTTTTGATCGAATTTTTATTCGTCGACAAAATCTGTTTTTAGTTTTACAGAAAGGGCTGTAGTAATTATGAATTTTTTCTAGTGTCTTAAAAAAATGCTAAAATTATTTAGGAATTTGTTTCTGCAAGAAAAAGTTTTGTTTGACGCAATGGAAAAATCGGATTCAAGTTTTGAATTTTCTTCAAACAGTTTTTGATCTAATTTTTATTCATCAACAGAATCCTGTTTTCAGATTTACAGCAGGTACGTTGTTTGTTTTAAATTTTTCTGCACATGTTCATGATGCTTAAAAATTAAAGTGACTTTTGATTTTATATGTAAAGAGGTTGGTTAACATGTTGGAAGAATCGGTTTGGTATTTTGAACCTTTTATAAACTTGTTCTCTAAAAGGATTTCCAACGTGCACCAATTTAGTTTTTTTTTTCTTTTTTGAAAAATCCTGGTACATGATTCATCTTGTATGATTTTTTTCTTGATAAATAATCATCGAAAGAAATTTCTTTGATTATGGATTATGTTCATATGTGGTATATAACATATGAATGATCAAAAGAAAATATTTATTCAAGATTAAACTTGTATTTTTAAAGGGAAGAACTTAGGATGTTGTCTTAAGTTCTTGAGTTTAAAAATACATGGAAAAGAAATAAAAGTTATTTTTGGACGCATGGATTACATGATGTTTGATGATTGTTTTAATTATATCATGCATGCATGTTGTGTTTTGATGTTTGGTTGCATGCTGATAATATCTTTTGTTTTGATGTTTGGTTGCATGTTGGCTTTGTCACCATGCATGCATGAACATGAGCTTTGCTCATAATCATGCAATGGGTAATAGCCATAGATTTAATCTATGGCTATTGGCTTCTCTAGTTAAGTAGAAGCTAGGTCGCCACCTCACACGCCTTAGGGGCGACAAGCCTTTTGGATAAGTAGGGTCATTACAAACCCTAATCCATATACCCTAGAAGGATGAATCCTAATAATTATGGAAAAGTTATTTCCATAATGAGGGTTGGAAGTATCTTAGTGGAAGTGAGAGTTAAGACTCCAAGATCTAATATGTGATAGTTCCCTTTTGGGATTATGGTTATTCAATTTTTTTGAAAAGCAAGCCATGTCATAATAGGTAGAACTTCCTATATATATATATATGTTGAATTTAATGTTCTTAAAGAAACGAGAATATCTAATAAGATAAGTGCCTTAAATTCATTTAGGATCACTTATGGGATTAGGAGAATAATTCGATTGAAAGGCAGGTAGAATAAAAACTCATGTTTTTAAAATATCAAGTGGGAGAAAGATTCTTAATATTGAATCTCACAATCTTCATCATTGGTCTACAAAGTAGTAGTAAAGTAAGAACACTCCGACGTGCCCTCGAGCCTCGCATTCCTTACGGGGGGGTGTTCTCTACTTTACAGATTATAAGGTAGATATCCAAAAAGGATAGATGAATAATGGCTCTGATGCAAGGGCATCCACCTCACCGAGGAGGAGTCACTTGACAGTCATTACGAATCTAATTGATGGTACTCACTTTAGTAATCTAGGGTATTAATCTCCCCAAGGAACTATGTTATCATGTGGTTAGAGACTGTAGAAAACCGACTATTTATTAATATCTTTTTGGTATTAAGAATAAGCTTATGTCTCGCCCAATGAAGGTGATTAAAAGTTCCTCGACTTGACCTTGAGCCTTGCATTCTCTACGGAGGGAATTTTTAATTTAAGGGATTGGGTTGTCGTTACTTTTAAACTTTATATTTTTGAGATTTTATATATCTAGTTTAACTGATAAATTATGCACTGATTGTGATTCATTATAATTTCAATTTTTGCTCCTTATGATCTGTCTGATTTACCGGTCGGACCTTTCTTAACTATCTCCTCCCAAAATTATCATAACTGGAGGAATATTTTCGATAAATCATTAACAAGGAAAAGACGTTGTTTCCTTAATGAGCGACTTAAGCATCCGGGCTTTAAAGCCAACAAAGAACAAAATAAAAGATATACTCAATGAGAGTTTCTTAACAAACCTAGAGCTTTATGGTAGGTTGCAAAACTTAATGTATGCTTCGGATATGCTGAAGCATTTGAAAGAATGTTTTGGAGAAGGTGGTTCATCTTCCAAAACAGACGATACAAGTGTGGATGATGTTGGGTCAACTAATAAGAAAATTGTCAAGTTGAAAGAACTCAGTATGTTGGGAATGGAGGTGAATAATCAATCTAGTATTGATATGATCCTTCATCTGTCATTGACTCATATGAAAAAAAGATGAAGTTGAAAGGCAAAGAGGTTTGCTCTTCATCAGGATCACAGAGCGCAATGATGAACAGTGCCACCTATCCACCTTGCATCAGAGAGATAGGTAGCTCATCTAATTCGGAACCAAAAGGTCAAGAAAGACATGCAGAAGCCAGGGATGTCATGAAAGCTAGGAACAAGCCAAATCATCAGAAGATGATTTGTTTCTTCTACGGAGGCAAAGGACACAAAGCTAAAGAATGCCCTGAATATTTACTCAATAAGGGTTCAGGTAATATTTTTCTTAGTTTATATGCTATTTAGTTAAATCCCACAGAATTTATTTCAGTGTGAGGATTTGGTTACTAAACAAACATGCAACTTATTGTAGGGGCTACAAAGAGCCAGATAAACAAGAGGAAGAATATATGACTAGTGAGGATTTGAATATGGATCCATATCCACAGGCAAATGAAGAATATTTAGATCAAACTATAACTATTTTGTAAAAACACTTTGCAATAAAGGAATTGATATTTCTCCAGTTCGAGTATTGCTTTTAGTTTGCTTTAAATATAGTTTAATAGTCTATTAATAATCTTTCTATTACAATGCACATTTATTCTAGAAAGACTTAGGTTCCTTTTATACTAATGAATTTTTCACCATTAAGGATTCAAAGACTAGTTAGAATGAGCCCTATAAGCCCATTGGATCTTAATCAGATCCTAGTCCAAGTATCCTTAATAGAAGCCTTTGAATAAAGATCTGTATGAAAAGGACGAGTGTCTTGGTTTGTCATAATTTTAATATATTCTTGGAAAATGAAGATGTTTGCATATGGAGCTCCTAGAGTTGTCCAGATACACAAGTTACATCTATTGAAGAATGATTAATCAAAATAATATCTCTTGCACATGATTGGTTAATACCATAGAATGTGTGAATTACTGAGAATAAATAAGTAACAGAAGTTTTTTACTCTTACTTAAAATTCTTAAGGAACATCAATAGATGTTTTAAGAATGAAAGTTTTTCTTTTGAATATATATGTGTACATTCAAAGAAAAGTAGGGATAAGATTCTAATAGATCAATCGATTATTCAGGGTGGTGTCAGAATTAATTTTTGTTTTGATATAATATCTAGTACATACCATATTGTAGTAAGAGTATACATATTCAATAGAATATTAAACTACAATATTTTTTATATGGATAAATGCTTTGATTAGTTGAACTACCAGCTAATGTCTAATAACTTGTAGAATGCCTAAAAGCATTTAAACTCAAAAGTTGTACTTGAGTCTACAAGTGGGAGTAAGAATGGATGGGAAGGATAAAACCTTCAAAGTGATGGTGATAAAGAATTTTCCTCAGAAGGATGAGGATCAACTATGAAAAAAAATTCCTTATCAAGATCCATGTTTGAATATCTATTCAGATGGTCATAATTTTCCATTATGACAGAAGTATCCAATGGATATAGTTAGACAAATGCTTAGCTGTAAGATCCAGATAACTTTAGAGCAGCATACAGAAATGTATCTATGGCTCTGAGCTAATATCATAAGTTTTAAGAATATCAAATGTCTTGACAAGACAACATATGCAAAGAAAGTTGTACTAAAGCAGAAATGAAGTATTAATAAAGGTCACACATCATAAGCTAAATGATGTGAAAGGGTTATTAATAGTCAAAATCCATTGGGTTAATGACAGTTGTCATAGAGGTCTTTCCTTTTTAAGAAATAGCGAGTTGGAAAGATATAAATGTGACGACCAATCATAATTAAACTATAGCTATATATAATTTGAAAACATACAATTAATCATGAACCAGACGATTGTCACAAGGTGATAGATACAACCTGTCATACATGTATCTCACAGACGTATCGTGAGAATATACATCTATCTACAATCAGGAGTCACATATCACATTATATTTTAAACTGAGTGGAACATTTATTAATCAAAGGAGTAATCAATACACATAAAGCTGACAACATAATTCTAATGATTAAATGATTAAATTTTACATGTGACATATAACAAAAAAAATGGCTATACAAACGTGTCACATGCGACATATGCCAATATACAAAATAATTATTGTGAACACCTCATGTGGCGACCCAATTTTCATATAATATTTATTATATATATATATTAAATATGAAACCGCATCATCACAGTGGCGTACATGCGTACAAGTCATTATTATCTCATAATAGTGAGCATGACCAATCAAGTAATTACAACATTGCAGCGGAAACTAAATAAATAACACTGTGGGAGTATTATAACATAAGGAGCTAACATAAACTATATATAACAGTTTTACATTCTAAGTGTGTACATCACTATAAGGGTTATCAAACTGCTGCATACAGCATAGCCAAATACATCGATCAGTTTTACAGATATATAATCACGATGTAAAACAAAAGCTAGACTATACCATAGATATACAAAATGCATCCGGCGTACACCGCCATCAATCATAACCCAAATACGCAGCCACTGGATCTTAATCAAGATCCTCAGTACCTGCAACATCAACATCATCTAAGGCGATCATGGAGTTAACCACATTCGCCCAAGCGGATATATGAGTCCACAGTCTTAGTGGTATAAGAAATCACTAAGTTTTTACAATGAGCCAATCTTTCATTTTCTATTTAGTTTACAATAACAGCTACGTTTGGTTTCTAAAATGCCTATTACAAAAACATGACATAGTTGATAAAGTAAACACTATAGTCATGAAATAGTTTGAAACATGCTACTTAGTCATGAATATATACAAGCACTCCATGTTACGTCTATTCACACATGCATATAAACCTATCTATACATAACTTTTACACGTATGTCTTTGCTACAGAGCTACTCCTGTATTCCGTTCAATATTTGTCACGTTCAACAGGAGTGTCATATAGGCTACTCCTGAGCTGCTCATGTATCCTGTTCATTTGTGTCACGATCAACATGAGTGTCATAAAGCTACTCCTGAGCTGCTCATGTATCCCGTTCATTTGTGTCACAATCAACATGAGTGTCATAAGGCTAAGTTATACTCATGAAATCAGTATATGCAAACCAGTTGTAGACGTATACATAAGTTCTTTTCAATGAAGACTCTTATGCATACCAATACATCTAGCATGGAATTCCATATAAAACATAATACATATACATTCTCAAATCATAAAAGTGCTATGCATGCTTTCACATTTACACATTTCATAACATAACTCTAAACTTTCATCAGGGCATGGACCCCTTTGCATTCATAAGGACATATCCCCTGTCACTTTTATAAGGGCATATCCCCTTTCATTTCTATCAGGGCATATCTCCTGTCACTTTCATAAGAGCATTACATTCCTTCGAAAACATATCATTTTACTATCATTACATGCTCATGCTATAAAACATCTCATTTCCTTTCTTTCATGATCATGCATAATTTAACATCATTTCATAAATCATACTTCATCAAACATTTCTCAACATAATTAAAGGTATCAAGATATCATCATAAAAACATCAACATAACATACAATTGGCTCAAACTTAATATAATCTTGAAAGCATAGAAAAAATAGTATATTTTCTCAGTGAATAATTATGCTCACAATGTTCCGCTCGATGCTCAACAATTGACACCAATGACAAGTCTTAATCACACAAATCTACAATACATCATTGCATGTGATCATAAGGCATAACTTATAGCTCAAAACATACTTCTATACACCAATTAATGCTTGCAACCTTATAAGCACATAGCCCAATTGAGACCCATATCATACATGGAGCTCAAAACACAATTTAAATGCTAACATAGTTAACCCATAGAGAATCTCTAGGATTAACTTATAAAACTCTCAGCAAAACGCAACTAACTTAGCTAACTTGAACACCTACCTCGAAGGTATGAAGCCCGGTCTTTAGAACTTCGATCCAATGCTCAAACTCCACAAATATAACAAATTTCTAGACAAATAATCAAGATTAAGCAACATGCATAAGGTGTATAGCTCAATCTTGAGAAAGTAGACAATGGTTTGAGAATTTACCTCAAATGATCGGTGAAAACGATAATCTAACAACGAGGAAGGTGTTACCGGTGTTAGAAATCACAACGCAAGCCTTAAGAGATTACTCTCTTAAGGTTTAAAGCAAACCCTAGGAAAGAGGAGAGAGCTCCAATTCGTTCCAGTTCAGAAAAATGAGAAAATGAGCTAAAAATTTCTTGTTTTAGCCCATTTATATCGCATTACTATTCACCGTATCCGGACCTTGTTGCGAACGGGCTGCAGACGGAAGTTACTGTCTGAGAGGCAGCAAGGTTCGTCCAAACCTAACTGCAGACAAGCTGCGGACAAGACCTACTGCCAAGCTGATTTGACTCCCAAAATGATGAAATTAGGAAAAGTCATAAACTACAAAGTTGTATAATTTTGAGTTATCTTTCTAATGACATAAATTTTTCCTCAATCAGAGTTTTGAGTCAAAATTTATGATCATTTTAATCCAATAAGGTCAGTCTGAAATTACTGATTCGAATGGCAAATCACTACTGTGACGCCTCTGCGGATGATGCGTACTAGCAAGATAATTTGACCCTCAAAATGGTGTAATTGGAAAAAAGTCATAAACTACAAAGTTGTATGATTATGAGTTATCTTTCCAATGAAACAAATATTTCCTCAATCAGAATTTTGAGACAAAAGTTATGATCATTTTAATCCAACAAGGTCAGTCTGAAATTATTGATTCGAATGGAATAACTTCTTGAAACTTTTTGTGTGTTTTGTCCATTCTTCTTACTTTCAATTACTATCTTACTCATGGTTATTAATTCCACTAAGTCATTTACATAAACAAGTTAATAAAATCCTCTATTCATATCTCGGATATAATTTCCCTCTCTCCTTATAAAAATTTCACCCTCGAAATTGCTTATACACACATGTATTCATACAAGCAATTCAAAACTCATTTCTTATGACATGAAGTATACATAAGCTCATATAGAGGAAATATACCTGATCACATGAACAAGTGTGGATATCCAGTCCATATATCCAATTGAACTCCCATGAAGCTTCCTCAACATCGTGATTCCTCCATAAAATTTTCACAAGAGGGATGACTTTAGTCTTCAACTGCTGTTCTTTGCGATCCAATATCTGAATCAGCTGCTCTTCGTAAGTCAAGTTCAATTGAATATCCAGTGGTTCATAATTAATAACATGCTGTGGATCTTGCACACACTTTTGTAGCTGCGATACGTGAAAAATATTGTGAATATTAGCCAATTCGGGTGGTAATTCTACTCGATAAGCTACAAGGCCAACAGTGCCAATAACACGAAAAGGTTCGACATAGCGTGGACTGAGCTTTCCTTTCTTTCCAAAATGGACCACACCACGCATAGGTGATACTTTAAGATACACAAGGTCCTCAACATCAAATTCCAGCTTGCGGCGGTTTTTATTCGTGTAACTTTTCTGTCTACTTTGAGCTGTGAGCATTCGCTTCCGAATAATTGCAACTTTCTCTTTTGTGTCTTGTATCATTTTTGGCCCGAGTATTTGACTTCTCACCAACATCATCGTAATACAAAGGCGATCTACATTTTCTTCAATATAGAGCTTCATAAGGTGCAATGCCAATTGTAGCTTGATAGCTGTTGTTGTAGGCAAACTCAACTAAAGGCAAATATTGTATCCAATTACCTTTAAAGTCAAGCATACACAACCGTAACATATCTTCAAGAGTTCGAATTGTTCTCTCGGATTGACCATCGGTTTGTGGATGATATGCCATGCTAAAACACAACTTGGTTCCCATTGCATCTTGCAGTCTCAGCCAAAACTTAGATGCGAACCGAGCATCACGGTAAGAAACAATAGAAGCTAGTACTCTATGGAGTCTAACAATCTTCCGAACATACATGCTCGCAAGCTTTTCCATCGAATCTGTGATCTTGAGCGGTAGGAAATGAGCACTTTTCGTAAGCCTATCAATAATCACCCATACTGCATCTTGACCACTAGGTGCCTTAGGCAAACCAACAACAAAATTCATAGCAACTTGATCCCATTTCCACATAGGTACTTCCAATGGTTGAAGTTTCCCAACAGGACGCTCATGTTCAGCTTTCACAAGTTGACACGAAGGACACCGTGCCATATATTCTGCAATAGAACGCTTCATTCCACTCCACTAGAACTTCTTCTTCAAGTCTTGATACATCTTCGTATTACCCGGATGGATAGTGTACTTCAATTGATGTGCTTCATCAAACATTTCATTCTTCAATTCATCATCATTAGGCACTACAGTTCTCCCGTCCTTGGTCTTCAGAATCCCATCAAAGGTGACATGAAATCTTGAAGTCTCATCGTCTTTGGCTTCATCAATTATTTCTGTAACTCTAAGTCATTATCTTGTACTTGCTTGATCCTTGACTTCGACAATTGTTGAACAACCATGTCTGCCATAGTAGGTAATTTCCCCACCAATACTTTGTCAATCTGCACAATGGCAAACTGTTGTGCCCACAAATCAATATCTGACGTCAGCTCATTTTCAGCACTACAAGACTTTCTACTCAAAGCATCAACCACCACATTGGCTTTACCAGGATGGTAAAACATCTCACTGTTATAATATTTTATCAGTTCTAGCCATCTTCGCTGTCTCATATTCAGATTTTTCTGAGTGAAAATGTACTTGAGACTCTGATGGTCGGTGTGAATTTCGCATCGGTCACCATAGAGATGATGCCTCCAAATCTTCAAGGCATAAACTACAGCAGCTAGCTCCAAATCATGTGTAGGATAATTCTTCTCATGGTCTTTCAATTGTCTTGAAGCATAAGCCACGACTTTACCATCTCGCATAAACACAGACCCCAAACCTTTTTGGGATGCATCCGTGCAGACAACATATCCAACGGATTCCATTGGTAATGTAAGCACAGGTTTAGACACCAATTTTTGTTTTAGCTCTTGGAAGCTTGCTTCACATTCATCACTCCATACAAACGGAGCATTCTTCCTTGTGAGGGCGGTTAAAGGCCCGAACAATGTAGAGAATCCATTGATAATCTCCGATAATAACCAGCTAAGCCCAAAAAACTACGAATCTCTCGGACATTAGTCGGTCGCTCCCATTCAATAATAGCTTCAATCTTCTTAGGATCCATTATAATACCATCCTTGGAAACAACATGCCCCAAGAATGATACTTCTTGAATCCAAAACTCACACTTTTTGAGCTTGGCAAATAGTTTCTTTTCTCTCAAAATTTCTATGACCATCTTCAATTGTTCTTTGTGCTCTTGGTGATTTGCTGAATAGATAAGGATGTTGTCAATGAAAACAACAACAAAGCGATCCATAAACATTGATGGTGAATCAGTTAACCCAAATGGCATAACTGAAAATTCATAATGGTTATATCGTGTGCGAATAACTGTCTTTGAAACATCTTCATCTTGCACTTCGAGCTAGTGTTATATCGATAATAAGTCAATCTTTGAAAATACAGAAGCACACTTGAGTTGATCAAATAAATCATCAATCCTTGGTAAGGGGTACTTTTTTTTTTATTGTCACTTTGTTCAACTCCCGATAGTCTATACGCATCCGCACTTGAATCATCCTTCTCTTCACAAATAGGGCTGTTGTACAAATATCCACCTAAATAAATAGGCGAATAAATGCACGTTTTACTCGCAAGTGCACAAGATCAAAACAATAGTATAGACGGCAAATACGAGATCATTCCCACGAGGATTGGTAAACTATGTTTAAAAAAATTCCTAAAAAGATATTTCGAATGGAACGATATTAAGATTGAATTGAAATAATAAGATAAAAGGCTAGGGCTTCGATATCCACCACTAATCATACTCAAATAAGATAAACAATATGCACAATGCTACAATCATGTCAAGATACTCAAATGTTTGCCAGCCTAAGGGCATGGGTGTATACTCCAAAAGCTATTGATCTCCCTAAACAACGAGATTAGGCATGGGTGTATACTCTAACTCTTTTCTTTCTTGAGGGATTTAGCATGGGTGTATACTAAGTTGTTCCTCAAGAAAGCATAAATCAATGGAGATCGACAAAACACACTAAAACCTAGAACATGGTATTATATTCTGGTCTTTCATGTTGATTACCCAAGAACCGCCAATTGGTTCTTTTGTCACTCTACTAGGCCCAGGGACTCGGGTCTCATCCAAATTGACATAGATAACAATCTACACATGTTAATGCATAAGATGATCAAACCCATACATAACCCATTATGAAGAACGAACAAAAACCCGAGATAAATCAATTAAGCATCAAAACAAGAATTGTAGCAAGACAAATTGAAACCTTAAAGAGACATGATTAGGGCTTCAATCGAGCCTTAACTAAAGTATTAGCTACACATAATTTGGATGAAAATCATCCCCATAAGAAAATAACAAAGAAAAAACAAAAAGAAATAAAGAACTAAGAAAAACCCTTCTTTGAAGCCTTTGATTCTTCTTCTCAAGCTTATGTATCTGTTTTGGAGGACTTAGGGGAGTATTTATAGAGTTTAGGAGCAACCCTAATCAATTTCGTGCACCCTAGAAAGTCCAAGATTGAGTTGGGGTCGGATTACCCTCTTTCCATATCAGTTCTGCCGACTTCGGAGGTTCCCAGCGCACGACGATGCTCGAGCGTCAGTTTTGGGCGCTCGAGCGTCAGGTGCCATGGCTCACAGCATGCCAGCGCGCCTGACGCTCGTTTCCAGCACGCCAGTGCGCCATGGCGCTCGAGCGCACCTTGGATGAAAAAACTCTTGCTTGATGATTTGTTCCTCTCTGAGTCCTCTTTCCAACACACTTGACCGTGCCTTAATCCGAGTTTTGAGCTAAGAGTTATGGCCAAGATAGTGCACAAAGGTCAGATTTTCAGCAACTTTGCACAGTTCATGTGTTTTGAGCTCGAGTTGATGGAATTGATTTCTTTTCTTTCAAAACCTACAAAATAAGGGAAAAACACAAAAACAACACAAAACATCATATTATAATAAAACTAAGAGATTAACATTTGTGAATTAAGGGGCTTGAATGTGTAACATTCAGCACTTATCAAGGGCAGCCATTCCCCATGGTGACACACTTGGAAGAATGAACCCTCGGTCCAATAATTCTTAAAGCTATTCTTTCAATTCTCTCAGTTCTGTTGGAGCCAGGTTGATAGGCTAAAATACAACTTCCTTTGCCATACAATCAATACTTGCCCCATACATCGATAGCCAACCCATACCCAAATTGACATTGAATTCAAGCATTACAAATATGGCTAACTTTGCTAGCAAAATTCTACCTCCTATGATAATTGGACAATCTTCTACATACGTTTATTATAATGGTTTCATGCTCAACTTACACAATTTTACATATGAAGATGATATGAAGGAATGAGTTGCACCCGAATCAAATAAAGTTCAAGTCAGGCTATCAAAAAGAAGAATGGTACCTGCGAAGACATAAGCGTTGCCGTCATATAAGTATATGTCAACAACATACAAGCATTTATTAAACTCACCCATGCATGACCCAACTTAGACTTAACAATTTATTTTCTCTTTAAGCTTTTAAGTTCCTATAGCTCCGACATTATACTCTAGACTTAGACAATCTAGACAACCTATCTCTCACAATAGTCCCTAAGAGCAAATTGCTTTGATACCATAACCTATGGCGACCCAATTTCATAACACACACACACACACACACATATATATATATTGACATGAAACCACATCATCACAGTGGCGTACATGCGTACAAGCCATCATTATCTCATAATATGAGTATACCACATTAGAGTAATCACAACATTGCAGCGGAAAACTAAATAAATAACATTGTGGGAGTAATATAACATAAAAAGCTAACATAAACTATATATAACAGTTTTACATTCTAAGTGTTGTACATCACTAGAAGGGCTATTCATCAAAAATGCTGCATACAGCATAGCCAAATACATCGATCAGTTTTACACATATATAACATCACGATGTAAAACAAAAGTTAGACTACCATAGTCTATACAAAATGCATCCGGCGTACACCGCCATCAATCATAACCCAAATACGCAGCCACTGGATCTTCATCAAGATCCTCAGTACCTACAACATCAACATCATCTAAGGCGATCATGGAGTTAACCACATTCGTCCATGCGGATATATGAGTCCATGGTCTCAGTAGTATAAGAAATCATTAAGTTTTCACAATGAGCCAATCTTTCGTTTTCTACTTAGTTTACAATAATAGCTACATTTGGTTTTTAAAATGTTTGTCACAAAAGCATGACATAGTTGATAAAGTAAACACCGTAGTCATGAAATAGTTTGAAACATACTACTTAGTCATGAATATATACAAGCGTTCCATGTTACGTCTGGTCACACATGCATATAAATCTGTCTATACAAAACTTTGACACGTATGTCTTTGCTACAGAGCTGCTCCTGTATTCCGTTCAATATTTGTCACGTTCAACAGGAGTGTCATATAGGCTACCCCTAAGCTGCTCATGTATCCCGCTCATTTGTGTCACAATCAACATGAGTGTCATAAGGCTACTCTTGAGCTACTCATGTATCCCGTTCATCAGTGTCACGATCAACATGAATGTCATAAGGCTACCCCTGAGCTGCTCATGTATCCCGTTCATTTGTGTCACGATCAACATGAGTGTCATAAGGCTAAGTCATACTCATGAAATCATTATATGCAAACCAGTTGTAGACGTATACATAAGTTCTTTTCCATGAAAATTCTTGTGCATACCAATACATCTAGCATGAAATTCTATATAAAACATAATACATATACATTCTCAAATCATAAAAGTGCTATGCATGCTTTCACATTCATACATTTCATAACATAACTCTAAACTTTCATCAGGGCATGGACCCCTTTGCTTTCATAAGGGCATATCCCCTTTCATTTCCATAAAGGCATATATCTCATTTCATTTTTATCAGGGTATATCCCCTGTCACTTTCATAAGAGCATTACATTCCTTCGAAAACATATCATTTTACTATCATTACATGCTTATGCTATAAAACATCTCATTTCCTTTCTTTCATGATCATGCATAATTTAACATCATTTCATAAATCATACTTCATCAAATATTTCTCAGCATAATTAAAGGTATCAAGATATCATCATAAAAACATCAACATAACATACAATTGGCTCAAACTTAATATAATCTTGAAAGCATAGAAAAAATAGTATCTTTTCTCAGTGAATAATTATACTCGCAATGTTCCACTCGATGCTCAACAATTGACACACCAATGACAAATCTTAATCACACAAATCTACAATACATCATTGCATGTGTCATAAGGCATAACTCATAGCTCAAAACATACTTCTATACACCAATTAGTGCTTGCAACCTTATAAGGACATAGCCCAATTGAGACCCATATCATACGTGGAGCTCAAAACACAATTTAAATGCTAACATAGTTACCCATAGAGAATCTCTAGGATTAACTTATAAAAATCTAAGCAAAACCCAACTAACTTAGCTAATTTGAACACCTACCTCGAAGGTATGAAGCCCAGTCTTTGGAACTTCGATCTAATGCTCAAATTCTACAAATATAAAAAATTCCTAGACAAATAATCAAGATTAAGCAACATGCATAAGGTGTATAGCTCAATCTTGAGAAAGTAGACAATGGTTTGAGAATTTACCTCAAATGATCGGTGAAAACGATAATCTAACACCGAGGAAGGCGTTACCGGTGTTAAAAATCACAATCCAAACCTTAAAAGATTACTCTCTTAAGGTTTAGAGAAAGTTCTAGGAAAGAGGGGAGAGCTCCAATTCGTTCCAGTTCAGAAAAATGAGAAAATGAGTTGAAAAATTCATGTTTCAGCCCATTTATATCGAATTACTGTTCACAGCATCCGGACCTTGCTGTGGACGGGCTGCAAACGGAAGTTATTGTCTGAGAGGCAGCAAGGTTCATCCGAACGCAATTGCAGACAAGATGCGGATGAGACCTACTGCTAGGCTGATTTGACCCCCAAAGTGATAGAATTAGGAAAAGTCATAAACTACAAAGTTGTATAATTTTGAGTTAGCTTTGTAATGACATATATTTTGACTCAATCAGAGTTCTGAGTCAAAAGTTATGATTATTTTAATCTAACAAGGTCAGTCTGAAATTACTGATTCAAATGGAAAACCACTACTGTGACGCTCCTGTGGATGATGCATACTAGCAGGATAATTTGACCCTCAAAATGGTGTAATTGGAAAAAGTCATAAACTAAAAATTTGTAGAATTTTGAGTTAACTTTCCAATGAAATAAATATTTCCTCAATCAGAGTTTTGNAGGCAAAAGTTATGATCATTTTAATCTAACAAGGTCAGTCTGAAATTATTGATTCGAATGAAATAACTTCTTGAAACTTTTTCTGTGTGTTTTGTCCATTCTTCTTACTTTCAATTACTATCTTACTCGTGGTTATTAATTCCACTAAGTCATTTACATAAACAAGTTAATAAAATCCTTTATTCGTATCTCGAATATAGCACCTCACAACTATATACAAAAAAATAGACTAATAGTCAAGTCTATACAAAATAACAATGTCCCACGATGTCAGTCGTAATAGCCAAGATAGTAGGCTACGGGATTATCATCTAAGCTCTCAATACCTGCACCAATATCTATGTAACTATAGAGATCATCCATAATTATATAGGCAGAAAAGAGAATGAGTGAGTCAATAGTCTCAATGAATAAAAATTCATTGAGTTTTCGCAAAGAACCGATTAGTTGGTTTACATGAGTTTACAATAACAGCTACTAGAAGTATATCATTTATTTCGAAACATAAGCAGCTGATGAAGTAAACACATGTAGTCATAAAATAATTGAAATATAATAATAGCTGAGTACATACATGTACGTTCCAGTCTCCCGCCTGTACTAATACACATACGTGCTCATCTATGTTATAAGTATATCATATAACTCAGCTACACTCATATACAAGTATTCCTTCCCTTATAGGTGAATACAAGCATATAAGCATATCTAAGCAATAAAACATAAATCACATATGCAGCTAGCCGTAAGAATATACATATGTATTTTTTCATTA
This sequence comes from Betula pendula, assembly GCA_900184695.1. Classification (NCBI taxonomy): domain Eukaryota; kingdom Viridiplantae; phylum Streptophyta; class Magnoliopsida; order Fagales; family Betulaceae; genus Betula; species Betula pendula. The sequence goes on from FXXK01000363.1 coordinate 34,476, forward strand.
AATCTCATATGCATACTAATACGTCTATGATCAATAAAACATAAATCTCATATGCAACTAGCCGTAAAAATATACATATGTGCTTTCCCATTAAACCTTATATGCATACTAATACGTCTATAAGAAAATCCAATAAATCATCATGTGAAACATCTTATAAACGTCATAATAATCATCATGCTATGCATGCAATGGCACACGGACACCGACCCCCGCAGCAAGGTCCATAGGCACACGAACACCGACCCTTTTGGCAAGGTCCATAGGCACATGAACACCGACCCTCGTGGCAAGGTCTATTGGCATAGGCACACGAACACTGACCCTTGTGGCAAGTTCCATTGGCACACGAACATTGACCCTCGTGGCAAGGTCCATAAATCATCATATAAAACATGCAAATTCATATTGTTCTCTTTGGTTCCTTAAGGCTACCCGTTAACGCGAACTCCTTGGATAACACATCATTATTCTCTTTAGTCCCTTAGGACTACCCGTCAACGCGGATCCCTTGGGTTCCTTAGGGCTACTCGTCAACACAGACCCCTTGGATAACACATCATTATTCTCTTTTATCACATGCTCATAAAAATCACGTAAACATAATTGCCATATTCATTTCTCAATACAAATCCCAATAAAATATCATGAAACTTAGTCAAATTAATCATTTCGCCATACATCACTTCTCAAATACCAATAGCAAATCAAATATCATAAAACTCAACATATCAATATATATATCCGCCATGGTCATAAATCACAATAAATTATCAAAACTCATCATTAATCACTCATCAAATAATCATAAATCTCAAGAAGATAATCGAAATCACAAATCACATGTTATCATAAAATATCATCGGTTTGTCTTTTAAATATCATATAATTCTTTCAAAATTCTTTAATAAAATTTATTTTGTTTAGTAAGTACAATATCTGCTAAACATTGAAAACAAAACATAAAACATTTTAAGGTGTGTATCATTCTCAATAAGTATAAATATTTATCAATTCCGGTTGTTGTTGACTTCTAGCCCAAATGCTCTAGCAATACCCGCTGCATGTTTACATTGCTATAACATCAATAACTTTACATACTCTAACTTAAAACCCAAATACCCATGATACTTAAAAATACAAGTATCAAAGTTGCCATGAGCAACCCATAGCATTCAAGGGTTCCAAATAGCATAAAAATGATCTATTTAATTAACTCATAGCATTATATTAGGGTTAACCTCATAAAACTCCAAAATACTAATTATAGAAAAATTTAGGGTTTAAGCTCCTAACCTCAAATATTGAAGAATTCGAAGTTGTGCACCACAAAACTTCAATCCGATAAGTGTAGAGTAAAATCCAACAAGAATACTAAGGAAACAACCCTTAATAAGCTTACATTCGAGAATATAGCTTAAGTATTGAGAAGTTAGGATTTCAAGGATTTTTACCTTGAATCGATTGGTGGAAGAAGGTTTCCAACGTCAAGAATCTTGATTCCGGTGTTAGAAATGTGTTTGGAAGCTCTCCAAGATCAATACCCAAGGTTTGAGTATAAACCCTAAGAGAGAAAATGGCGGGGGAAAGAAAGAGAAATCGAAAAATGAGCTGGAAATCATATCCCAGCTTATTTATAGTCGGATGAACAGTCACTATCCAGATCACTAAATGATCCGTCCAGACGATAGTGCACATGGTCCTTCTGGACCATGTTGCGGACGAGGTGCGGACGGTCGCTACTAAGTGACCAGTGGCAAGGGATCATCCGGACGACACTACAGACGATTGCTACTGACTAAACAACAGCAAGGGACCGTCCGGACTGCTATAGACGGGGCCGCAGACAATCCATTCAATGTGACGACCGTCCGAACGACAAGTCACATGTTACCCTTGACTTTTAAGATGATTTTTAATCTTTAATTAAAATTCTTGGGTGTTACATATAGCAACTGGGTTTTACTGAGTGATTTAAAACTGCAGATATGTGTCAAAATTGGAATTTAGGACAAGTGGGAGATTGTTGGAACTAGTGTCCAAAACTCCAATTGATCATATTGTATTAAGCATTATAATAAGTTCTATCAAATTCCCTGAACTAATATATGAACAATAGGCATGTTTTGTAGTTGTCTTGGATTGCATAATGTGTAGTGTACATGTAGATATTCTCTACGTTGCAGTGTATTTGATTATGGTGTGAGTAATGGATCTTTATCAAACAAAAGACCATAGTCAAAAGTTTTCCTTGTGACTTATTAAATATTTGTTTGTAGTCATAAGTGGAACCGAGAATTCCACTTAGACTATAACATGTCAACCTTGATGATCTTTCCTAATCGAGTGAAGCAGTGCAGCTTCATGTTGACATTGTTGGTGCTATGGCAAGGTAAGGATTTACGGGGCAACGCACTGAACATGACCATATGGGCCATTTTCATTCTATTATTAACTGTCTGATTAGTGTTGAATGTTTCACATTCAAACCCTTTAACTTGCACTTGTTATGCCTTAGTTTGTGTTGAAAATTTAATATTTTGTTGTGTTTAGTGTTTGTCTTATTTTTAGGTCCTAATGGAAAAGACGAGCAAATCATTAACATAGGCTTAAAGAGACATCAAGAGAAAGCTGAGGAGCTGAAGAAATGCCCATGAATCGATCGGCACTTTCTATGGATCGATCCCAGTCTTGGATTGATCGCAGAAAGTTTGGATTGATTGCAGCCTTGGATCGATCGCCAGCAGCTTGAATCGATCGCCATCGAAGCTTCCAGAAACGTAAAAGATCTTTGACAGCAAATGACAGCAAGATGATATTTTTAATCAAAGATTACGGCTTGGTAGGCTATGGTGGGCGCCGAAATCTCTCATCAGAAGTCTCCTAAAAGCTGGATTGAAGATTTTTAGCTTTATCTTATCTTTTAGAAAAGATCAAAGCTCTCTTTCCCTACATATGTAAAAAAGCTATCCGAGAGAGGCAGTGTGTTCTATGTAGTTTATTTCCAGTATAGTTTTTAGCTTATTTTGCATTCTTTTGCTATTTAGACAGTAGGTAGAACACAACCCATAGCTCATAATCTCCTTAGGAAATGGTTTTCTCCAATCCAATAGAGATTTCCAAATCCTTTATGAGGAACTAAACCTTTTATAGAGTTTTGATAGAATTCTTTCCAAGTGCTATGGGTTGATTATGTTTAGCTAGGATCTTATACATTTTGTATAATGATTGTATAGCCAAAGATTTTGATCTTCATGATATATCATTGTGAGATAAACTATCTTTTCTTGTCTATGAGAAAGTGTTGTTGTCTTGAATGAAATTTATGTTTCCATTGTCTTTGATTGAGGGAACATAGGCTATACAATGATGCTATTTGACATGATTTTATGTGACTTTGATGAGTTATGCTAGGGACCACGATTCAATCCACACTTAGTTTAATTTAGTGTAAGTGAAAAGTTTAGTAGGAACCTATGATACCTTATTTTTTTTCCATAGAGTTGTGTAAGCTTTTAGGAGAATTTATATTGCATGCTGGATAACACAAATTACCTCATATGGAAATTGCATGATTGTCATTAATAATACAACAATAAACCAGTGACTTTTATACTTATTGAAATAGTGGAACTCACTTGTTTGTCTATGTAAATATGGCATTACCATATTTACATAGACTATAATGCATGATTGGAGGAAGAGGATTAGGATCCTCTCGCCAGTTTTGATCAATTTTGATAAAGCTACTTGTTGCCTCATTATGATGATAGGCATTACGTTTAATCTATCTCTTGCTATGTACTGCTTTTCTATGACATGTATGAACACTTTTATTTATATTTGCTATTGTGCCATCTATAACACTTATCTTTATTTGATGCACGTAGTGTATTTCTTATGTAATCGCACAATGCTAATATTTATTTAAATTGAGGTATATTCAGTTAGCTCAAATGTGTTATGTAAGGGTTATACCTATTGTTTTAAAAAAGAAAAAAATATTCCTATGCGAGATTCTACCACTGATATCGTAACGTCATGTGAGAAATGAGAGATTACCACTTACGCCTTATTATTTAAAGGCGAGGCCTCGTGCGCGCGCGCGCACACACACACACACACATATATATAAGTAATGATACATGTTAACCCTTATGTCTATCAAAAGTGATATTACTTTTAAAATTACTAATGGATCAAAAGTCAATAATGATCCATCATAAATTCAATGGTAATTTTAAAAATCACATCATTTTTTGTTGACACAAGGTTGACATGGGGATCGATATGTATAATTACTATATATATAAGTAATGATACATGTCGACCCTTATGTCTACCTTGTGTCTACCAAATGTGATATAACTTTTAAAATTACTATGAAATCAAAAGTATATATATATATATATATTCAATGGTGATTTTAAAAGTCACATCACTTTTGATGTACACAAAGTAAACTTGGAGGTTAACGTATATAATCACTATAGATATATGATTAATTCACCTATTAAGTGTTAACTAAATAGATATAATATGTTTTAACTAGTTATAACATATTGAACTGTATAATTATATGCTAATAATTAATGTGGTTTTGTATATTAACTATGGTATATAATATTATGCTATATGGTTAATTAACATATTTAATATTATATACTATATTATATATATATATATATATGACCATTACACATGGTTAATTATAGTTATATTAAAAAAAACTATATATATATATATGAATGTGAATTTCTACTTTTCTATTGATAATAATTCTTGAGCAAAAGCTCTTACAATCAAAAGCTAAGGCAATAAGCCACAAGCTTCGATAACCATAGCCCAAGGCTATGACTAACAAAGTCATAGACAAAGACAAACAAATATCTATGACATAACCTTCCACACACCTATGTACAACTTCGATTATAGATCAGATCTACAACAAGTAGACAAATATGAAGACATAGGCAGTCCAATTCACACCAACATTATTAAAACTTCCTCAACCCGAAAGCTAGGAAAAATCACCGCCCTCAACCTGAAGGGTAGGGATAAACAGTAATAGAAATAAAATTAAAACAAACAAAAGCAAGCAACACTAAGCAGATCCACCGACTGAGAGCAGAGGGAGGCTGGCCGGCGTGAGAGAAAGAAGTGTAGGAGTCCTAGAACACGGTGGAGGGGCGCAAGAGGGGGAAAACTCTCTAAAAGTTTCAGATCTGGTTTTGAGAAACCAAAATGAAAACTTTCAAAAAATAGATCCGGGGCCATGGATGACGGAGAAGGTAGAATCCGGCCATTGATGGGGGAGAGGACGTTGGCAAAATCTACTGTGCTCATCACATGAGGAAGACGAGGGGAGGAGGAAATAGGGAAGAGATCCCTCCTCCCCCGGGCGTCGCTTTTTTTTATTTCTCTCTCTAGAGCAGCTAGGGTTTATGGCTGAGCCTCAACTATATTTATATGCTATACTTATATTATAGTTAATTAGTTATATGTAGTATACTAGAGTTACTACATACTCACACTATACATATATTATAGTATTTACTCTTTAATTATATATAATAACATATTGTTACCTATAAACAAGTGTTGTATATTATATTATAATATGCCTTATATAGTTACACATTATATATTTATACTATAGTCATCTATAATATACTAGTATTAGTTACTTACATATTCATGTATGACGTATACTATAATTTATAGTTATTACTTATTAGTTAATATTAATATGTTAGTACTAGGCAACTGAACCACTACCCTTGGTGTATATATATATATACCCAACTATAAAATAGAAGATTGTAGACTTGTAGAGTATAAGTATTAACATACTAAATAGTAAATATTGACTATAGTTAAGTGTTAACTAAATAGTTAATACTTTAACTAGGTATAACACATCAACTATATAACTATATTCTTAATAATTAATGTGTTAGTGTATTTTAACTATAGTATAACTATTGCATATAATATTATGACATACAGTTACGTTGTTAACGAACATATTTAATAGTACGTAGTATATATAAGTATCTCTATACATACAAAATAATTTAACATCACACATTGTTTAACTATTGTGGCATGGGACGCATAGGGCGATTTTGTAAGTTTTAGGCGATTTGGTCCTTTGTTTTTCCGCTAAGGTTTCTTAGGGTAAAATGGCTGCCGCCAGGGGCTCTAAGGGCCCTCCAACGGTGGCGGCGAGGAGTCGGTCTTTTGCAGAGTTGGTGTTAGCAACGCCTCAACCCATCCCTGAGGTTGTGGTTCCGTTTCGAGCTCCCAAGGTTGTGGATGGGGAGGTCGTCGTGTAGTTTTCTAGGGAAGAAATTGAGCGATCTGCGGTCCCTTTTCAGTTTGCTATGGTGATGAAATTTCTGAAGCAACGGCCATCATTAGATTGGATCCGAGTTTTTATTAATGGGAGATGGGGTCTTATCTCTCAGCCGGTGGTTTCAGCGATGCGGAAGCCCAGGAACGTATTTATGAGATTTTCGTCGGAGCAAGATTTTATCAAGGCTATGTCCCATGAGAGCAGCGAGATTGATGGTGTCTCTTATAGAAATTTTCAGTGGACGGTTGATTTCTCTAAAGACGCGGAACCTATGATGGCTCCTGTTTGGATTAATTTGCCGAGGCTTGCTCTGAATTTCTATCAAGAATCATACTTGCGCAATATTACTGCTCCGGTGGGAACTTTGCTTCGGCGAGACAATGCTACGAAATGTGCCACACGCACTGACGGGGCTAGGGTTTGTGTTTTGATGGATGTATCTCAGCCACCAGTGCAGCATGTGTGGATTGGGATGCCTCGCTAACCTTCCAGTGTTTTTCAGGAAATTGTTTATGAAACCCTTCCTGCATTTTTCTCTAAATGTAGCACACAAGGCATAATATTGGCACTTGTAAGCTGTTGGTGAAGGACATAGGGAAAAAGAAAGACTCGGGTCTGGTATGGAAGCCGCAGAAGCTTAAAGATCCAGAGCAGAGTTTGGTCTCGGGCACTGGGGAAATTTTGAAGTTGTTGGACAAAAACAAGGAAGAGATGGTGAATATGATTGGGGATAAGGGAAATAGGTCCCCTGTTCCGGTGGAAACTGTGGGTGATGTTGTGGCTGCCTAGGAAAATACTTTTGAGGTTATTAATGATGGGGTGAATCAGGATGCTTCTTTAGTGGAGAGTGACTGTGGGGATGAGG
>FXXK01000363.1:41723-87959 GCA_900184695.1 Betula pendula
TGTTGGTTAGAGGTGATGCAGTGTTGTCCAAGGATCAATTGGATTTGATGGAAATAAATGCTAAAGGATCAACTGAATTGATGGGTGCTGTCGCGGGAGCCGCTCTGGATGCTAATGCCAACATGGATGATATGAAGAAATCAGTTGAGATCGGAGGGGATTCTGACAGTGCTGGAAGGGCTGGTATGCTAAATGTTGAAAAGGATTGCAGTCCTATATCTGAAAATGGAATTGAGGATGGTGCTGTATTGGAGACTATAGATGCTACTGTTGAGGAGTTGGCAAAGGAGAGTCTTGGTAGGAGAAATGACGAGAATTTAGACGGGCATGAGATGGGGAGATCAGGGTCTGTTTTTGATTCAGAGGGAATTGGTGTGCTACCGCATTTTGCGAAAGAAAAAGATGGTGTCTCAGATACGAAAATTTTGAAACCGAAGATGCGCTCTAATATGAAATTACGCAATTACACAAAGGCTCCTAGTAGGCCTAAACGGCTTGACAAATGTTAGACAATCTTATTTTTTGGAATTGTCGAGGCCTCGGGTCCTCGAAGGCACGGTTACGTGCTATGCTAAAAGTTCTAAAACCGAAAGTCTTAATTGTTGCGGAGCCTTTTCGTCAGGATTGCAAGCTTGCACGTTGGCAGGGTATATTGAAATTTGATGCTTCATTTCGAATGGTGACTCTGGTGGTAAGTTGTGGATTTTCTAGAATGATGAGGTTCAAGTTAATATTCTTTAGGAGTCGAATCAGCATGTTACTTTTATGATTAATTCTTTACTGCTCATTTTTGCTGTATATGCAAAATGTACATACATGGAGAGACGACAGCTATGGGATGGTCTTTTATCATTAGGAGTTTTACAAATGCCATGAATGATTATTAGCGATTTTAATACTATGTCGTTCCATGATGGGGAGAGAAAAGGAGGGAGTCTGCGATTGCCAAGGGCAATGGAAGATTTTTCCTCTTTTATCCAAAATGGTGGGTTGATCGAAGTGCCTTTTTCTGGGAACAAATTCTCTTGTGTAATGGGCATGGAGGTTTGGCTCGTAGTTGGGCTCAGTTGGATAGGGCTTTGTGTAATACAAGGCTCCTAGATAGTTGGTCGACGGTATCAATGAAATATCTTCCTCGAAAATTGTCAGATCATGCGCTAATGTTTGTTAGGTTGGAGAGTTCTAATAAGAGGTATGGTCCAAGCATTTTTAGATTCCAGCAGATGTGGACGTTGCATGAAGGTTTTTGGGAGTTTGTTTATAATGTTTGGAATGAGGAGGTGGGAGGAGCTGGTTTGTGGAAGCTGGCTAATAAGATGAAAAAAGTTAAAAGTGCTCTTAGAAGATGGAATCGTGAGGTTTTCGGTTGGACTACGGTGCATTTACAACGATTGGAGGAGAAAGCTGCGAGTAAGGAACCACAATTGCAAGAGTCTTACTCCCAAGAAGTGGAATCGGAAATGTTTGAGGCTCAAGCATAATTAAATTTTTGGCTGAAAAAAGGGAAATTCGACTTGCACAAAAAATTAAAAATACATGGATAGGACATGGGGAGGTTAATGCTTCTTTCTTTGCAGCTTTGCAGATTAGGAAGAAGAACATTATTAATTTGATGAAATTACCGGATCGTAGAATGCTGTCTACGCCGGAAGAGATTCATAATGAAGCGATTGTTCACTTTGCTGATTTTTTGAGTCGTAGGGCGTCGGCGTCGGTGATTAGTTTATTAGATATAATCCAAGAAGAGGTGAGGGAATCTGAAAATTTGACTTTATGTCGGAGCCCAACTGAGCAGGAAATTAAATATGCCTTGTTTGATATACCGATTAATAGCAGCCCAGGCCCAGATGGATTTACTTCTGGTTTTTTTCAGCATTGTTGGGAATTTGTTAAGACAGACTTGGTCGAGGCAGTCAGGGATTTTTTTGCAGGTACTACGTTTCCGAGGTATTACACTGCTTCCTTCCTAGTTTTGATTTCGAAAGTGCTGGATCCATGTTCCTTTGATAAATTCAGGCCAATTAGTCTTTGCTCGGTTGTGTATAAAATATGTTCAAAGCTGATTTTGACTAGATTATCTGCTGTTTTGTGTCGTTTGGTTTCTGAAGAGCAATGAGCATTTTTGCCTGGCAGAAGTATTTTTGAGAACATAAGTCTTACACAGGAATTGGTTCAAGACATTAATAAACCAATTCAGGGGGGTAATATAATGATGAAAATTGATATGGCCAAGGCTTATGATACGGTTGACTGGGACTTTTTGTTGCAAGTGCTGAATGCGTTTGGTTTTTCTTTGGAGTTTTGTAAGCTGATTTCCAACTGTGTTTCTTCGTCTTGGTTCTCTGTGGTTATGAATGGCACTTCTAAAGGTTTTTTTAAGGGTGGAAGAGGTCTACGCTAGGGGGATCCCTTATCCCCCTATTTATTTATTTTGGTGGAGGAGGTGTTTTCAAGACTTTTGCGGAAGAAAGTTCAAGATGGGACTATTGGCTATTATTCGCAGCCTAGAAAGGGCCCGTTAATTTCTCATTTGCTTTATGCGGATGATATGGTTATCTTTTCGACAGGTACGAAGAAAGATGTGAAGAATATTTTTGAAGTTCTTGATCTCTATGCCTAGTGGTCTAGTCAAGTGGTCAATGCATCTAAGTCTTTTATTTTATTCTCTAACCGTATACCAGAATCTAGGCGTCAGGAGCTGATTAGAGTGTCTGGATTTTCGATGGGGCAATTCCCAATGAGATATTTGGGGGTTCCTATCTTCTCTGGTAGGGTGAAATCATGGTATTTTGATGACTTGTTATTTAAAATTTCTAAAAAGATTGAGGGTTGGAAGATGAGGTATCTTTTTGCTGGTGCTAGATTACTGCTGATTAAGCATATTCTTTCAAGTTTGCCGATGCATTTACTATCGGTCTTACCAGTGCCCAAGCAAATATTTGGGAAGATTAACAAACTATTTAGTACGTTTTTCTGGGGTTCATCTGAAGGAAGGAAAGAGGAAATGGGTAAGTTGGGAATCAATTTGCAGGCCCGTGGATGAAGAAGGTGTGGGGATCAGAATTATTATGGAGGTCTATAGCTCTCTTCAACCCAAATTTNGTGTCTGGATTTTCGATGGGGCAATTCCCAATGAGATATTTGGGGGTTCCTATCTTCTCTGGTAGGGTGAAATCATGGTATTTTGATGACTTGTTATTTAAAATTTCTAAAAAGATTGAGGGTTGGAAGATGAGGTATCTTTTTGCTGGTGCTAGATTACTGCTGATTAAGCATATTCTTTCAAGTTTGCCGATGCATTTACTATCGGTCTTACCAGTGCCCAAGCAAATATTTGGGAAGATTAACAAACTATTTAGTAGGTTTTTCTGGGGTTCATCTGAAGGAAGGAAAGAGGAAATGGGTAAGTTGGGAATCAATTTGCAGGCCCGTGGATGAAGGAGGCGTGGGGATCAGAAATATTATGGAGGTCTATAGCTCTCTTCAACCCAAATTTGCCTAGAAATTCCTCTCAGAGGATACCTTATGGTCTCGTTTCTTTAAAGCCAAGTACGTGAAGAATCAACATATTTCTCTTGTGGATTCATCTAAAGGCTCTAGATTTTGGAAGATGCTTATTAAATCAGTCCCTCTGGTTGTTGACAATTCCGTCTGGCGTGTGAAAGAAGGGAACCTATCTTTTTGGCAGGATAAGTGGATGGATTCAGGTCCTATATGTCAACATGTTCAGATGTCAGATTTGCCTTTTAAAAAAATTAAAGATTGCACGATTGACCATAGTTGGGATGTGGACTTGGTAGTAAAGCTAGTGGGTCAAGAGGTTGCTGACGATATTTTCTCTCGGGTTGATGGCACTAAAACAGGGATGGATCGTTTAATATGGCTTGGTGATGAGAGTTTTTCCACAAAAAGTTTTTGGCATTGGCTTTGTATTTCGGTTCTGAAGCACCCATGGACGGACTGGATTTGGCACTCTGCTTTACCAAAGAAATTTTCAGTTGTTTTGTGGAAGGCGATGACAAATAGCCTGAGTGTGGACGAACGGATAAGGCGTATTGGTATTTCTTTAGTCTCAAAATGTGAGTGCTATCCTCAGGGCGGCTTTGAGGACTTGGATCATGTGCTTTACAGTGGCAAGGTTGCGGTTAAGCTATGGCAAATATGCTCTAGTTTCCTGGGTGTTCCTTATGTGGCTAATCGGTCTTTGTTAGTAACTGTTGAAGCTTGGTTTCAAAGAACCAAAAAATCCTCAAAGGTTGGTAATTTGATTGGGTTGATTCCTTGTATTATTATTTGGAATCTATGGATGTGGAGGTGTTCGGCACGTTTGGAGGGACAAAAGGATTGCTTTAATATTTTGTGGAGGAAGGTTAAATACTAGATCCATTGGGTTGGTTTGAGGCTTAGGGAAACAGGAAACTTGCATCATCATGATCAAGCGATTCTTAAAAACTAAAATTTGCCGGCTGTATCTTTTTCGAAAAGCAAGTTCATTGCAGTATCTTGGGAGAAGCCGGAGCTGGGTTGGTTCAAATTAAATACAGATAGTAGTAGTTTGGTGAATCCGAGGGAGTCAGGTGCTGGGGGCTGATTAGAGACCATAAGGGAAAACTGGTTGTTGCTTTTTCAGAATATATTGGAATTGGTTCTAATAATAAAGTTGAATTGTTGGGGGTTCTATTTGGTTTGCGAAAATGCAAGGCTCTGGGTTTACGGAATATTGTTGTCGAATTAGACTCATCTCTGATTGTGAATTAGTTCGAGAAAGGTAGTTGTCGGGTTTGGTACTTGGAGGATTTTTGGGAGGAAATACTCTTACTCATCAGTGGCCTGAACACTCGGTTTAACCATGTTTTTAGAGAGGGTAACCAAGCTGTGGACTAGCTCAGTAAATGTGGTAGTGCTGAGATTACGCAAGAATATAATTCGAATAATATGCCTAAGGAACTCAAAAGGATATTACGGGTGGATAACTGTGGTTTACTTTGCTTAAGAATAAGGTAAGATGCAGTCTTTCATTCATGGGATGATGGTTATTTGTAAATCCTGTGGATTTTGGTTGTTGCCTTCGTATTCCTCCGCCAAAAGTGAGATTTTTTATCTAATAAANCGAAAAGCAAGTTCATTGCAGTATCTTGGGAGAAGCCGGAGCTGGGTTGGTTCAAATTAAATACAGATAGTAGTAGTTTGGTGAATCCGAGGGAGTCAGGTGCTGGGGGGCTGATTAGAGACCATAAGGGAAAACTGGTTGTTGTTTTTTCGGAATATATTGGAATTGGTTCTAATAATAAAGTTGAATTGTTGGGGGTTCTATTTGGTTTGCGAAAAATGCAAGGCTCTGGGTTTACGGAATATTGTTGTCGAATTAGACTCATCTCTGATTGTGAATTAGTTCGAGAAAGGTAGTTGTCGGGTTTGGTACTTGGAGGATTTTTGGGAGGAAATACTCCTACTCATCAGTGGCCTAAACACTCGGTTTAACCATGTTTTTAGAGAGGGTAACCAAGCTGTAGACTGGCTCAGTAAATGTGGTAGTGCTGAGATTACGCAAGAATATAATTCGAATAATATGCCTAAGGAACTCAAAAGGATATTACAGGTGGATAACTGTGGTTTACTTTGCTTAAGAATAAGGTAAGATGCAGTCTTTCATTCATGGGATGATGGTTATTTGTAAATCCTGTGGATTTTGGTTGTTGCCTTCGTATTCCTCCGCCAAAAGTGAGATTTTTATCTAATAAATTTGGGCCGGCATAACTATTGGACATGTGATCTCATCTTTTCTAAAAAAATAAATAAATAAATAAATAAATAAATAAATAAAAAAGAAGAAGGTGGGTGGTTAGTGTGTAACTAAGATGTTGTATCATTTCCTCTTAAAAGTATTTTCATGTTAAGTTAGTTGTAGGGTTGACAATCTTTACACTATCATTTTATGTTTATGTCAAGAGATCCATGCTAGATGTAGTTTGCTTGTAGTATGTGGATTGGATGAAATCAATTCCCTATACTCTTCCTACTCCATTTATCTTAAAATTGCTTAGTTTAGTTGTTATCAATTTATGTTTGTTTAGTTGTTAGTTAAAAAAATTCCAAAACATTTCTTTTTATGAATTGAAATAGATGGAGTTTTAGAAGCTTTGTAGCGAAACAACCACCACAATCCCTACGGATCAATACCCTATTTTTAGAACTATCCTGCAAAGGTGTGATCTATAGCGAGGGTTATATAAATTTTAAAGTCGTGCGCTCACACTTATCACTATCATAAATAATAATGTGCATAGTAGACACTTCATTGCATTTTACTCTAAATTCTGAGAAGTGTGTGTACCAGTTGTCAAGTGATGATTGCTTTGATGTATCTCAGTGAGATCAAATCAATGGTTATACATTCTTTATACGTTGGGCAATCATCATGTAGCATGGTGGCATATCACTCTTCAAGAAGGAATCCAACTTCTTTGTAAGAGATCAAAGTGATAAGGATATTCCCATTGTTTTAGGATCAATAAAAAAGGTCATCCCGAATCTTAGCCCTAAGTGGTTTCAGTGGTATTTAACTGAAACAATGTTTAAGGATGAGTTGAATTTCATAAGGTACATTAGGATGATTTATGAAGTTTGGATTCGGGTACTCAAGGAAAAGAGATAGCGGACAAAGTGACAGTTATAGTCATCTTCGTTTACACTATGGAATATGATCCATGGACGGGTAATTTAGTAATTTCAAGATTTTCGCCAAATGATTAATTGTTTTTAGGAAAATATGAATTAGAGTGCAGTCACAATTATTTAGTGGAATTAATTGTGATTATTAGTCAAGGTGATGAGTTATTTAATAACTAGTTTTCACGGGACTAATGGAGCTAATTCTATTTTCCTTTCGGGTCCCTTCTTGAGCTATTGTAAATTGACTAGTATTTTGATGAGTCATTATTTTATTTATTTAATTGCATATGTGTTTTTATTTAAAGAAGACATGGGCCAAAAATTAATGTTGGAATTAATTTGGTCTAGTTTCATTTTAATAAAATGGGCTTAAGAATTAATTCTTAAGAGTTATTTGGTTTGGACAGTTTTGGGCTAAGGAATTTAATTCCTAGAGCACAATCCAGGGAGAAAGGAGCATTGGGCTGTAGGAGGTCAATCCAAGCCTATACAGGGAAAAGGAAGCATGTGGGCTAGGGTTAAATTGGCCGACTACATGGGGAGCATTATAGCTCCCGATGGTCGGCAACTTAAAGGGGAGTAATTCCCCTTGTGGTTGATCCCCAGGGTTTTCCTTTGGATTCTGGAAACTTTTTTTTACCTCATCTCCAAGCAAACCTGCAATTTTAAATAAAGAATTAGTGAAACAGTTTTACTTACACTCTGAAATCACAAATTCTTGTGACTACGCAATAGAACTCTATGTTCTTTGTTCTTTAGATTAGTGAGTAAATTAATAGAAGATAAATTATTTTCTATTGCTTCAAAGGGAGAGACCACACTATTTGTCATATTTAGCCATCAATAAGAAGATCCGAAATTCTCAAAAACAAGTGTTCTTCGTGTTCTTTGAAGTTCATCTTGTTTTTCATCAATCCTTGAAGTTCTACAACAAGTTCTTTGAAGAACTAGAAGTCCTTTGAAGATCTTGGAGTTTCTAAAGCTTGGTGTTCTTCGTGTTCTTGACAAAGCTTCATCACCTTCGAAGATCAACTATGAAGAAGATGAAGAAATCACAAGAAGAAGAAAAATCAAAATCTCCAAGACTCTTTGAAAAGGCTGAAGAACTATGTGAGTAAAATCATCATTTACTTTTGGGTTGATTTTAAAATTGATCAAAGCATGCTTATACTTGAAGTTCATGATCCTAGATCATAGAAAAAAATTTATATTCCGTTGTGCCATGTTTTCTTACGATTTCATGCATATAAAAAACTGACTCGCTGTTGACAAGAGCACCCTTGCATTTTTATTTTTAATTAATTTTTATTTTTTTAGTTTTAGTTTTTATTTTTAGATTTTTAAGTTTTAATTTTATTTTTAATTTATAAACAATAAAAAATATTTATTACATGGCACTAACAGTGTACAGGAAACATGGACGACAAGCTCAAGGAGGGATCGATTTAGAATTCGCGATTACTTAGGGATCTAATTTTCAAAGTTAAAAAGTGAGGGATTGATTTCAAATCGTGCATTTACTCAGGAATTTATCATACATTTATCCTAATAATAAAGAAATATATATACTATATATATATCACAAATTTTGTATTCAAATTCTCCCTTTTTTTAAGGAAAAATAAAATTACACTAATGAGTTTTGGCCTAGTTTCGGTTAATAATTCCTATAGTTTTGCAAATACAAAAAAGTAAATATAATAATTTTATTGTAGGGGCTATTAGGGTGGTCGGATTACCCTCATCTTGGGTGGGTTTGGGGAAGGGGAGGGGTCGGACCATCCTTTGAGTGCGTTTAAGGAGTGATTAGATGAGGGGCGGCTCAATCAAAATTGAGGACTAAATTAACAAAATATAATTTGAATTCAAATTAATTCATTAACATTTCATATAAAATTGTATTGATATTAAAATTAAAAAATAGAATATTTAATTAATTAATCCATTTTATCTTTTTTGTAAGATAATTAATTGTGCGCTAAAATTAACAACACAATGAGGATAAGCAATTGGAACTCCTAAAACGACAAACTAAATCAATAGTGTCGGATAGTAATTATAAAATATAAAACATAAGAAAAATAAAGAATAATAAAAACCAAAAAGGCAAATATTAAAAATGATGAAATAAAATAACAGAAATAAGAAATACAAAAAGAAAGTGGATCATGCTTGATGTAGGACAACATTACCTATATTTTCAGTGTTTTCTAAATTAAGAAAATAACAAGGTACATATTGGAAATATGTTGTTTAAGATTTTTATTCGGCTTCGAACGGTGAAAATACACAAGAAAAGTATTTGTCACGATCCTAGCTGATTTTCAACCATAGTTCATTGACAAACAATTTTAGTGCTTATCTGAATTTCCATATTTAGATTTCATTTGGCACTAAATATTTCCAGAATTATTAAATTTTGCTTATTTGTTTTATTTTTAGAATATTTTTGCCATTTATAACTTTTGGGTTTCATTATAAATTGGGATGAAATAATTTGAGTTTTGCCATCAATAATATTATTGGTTTTTTTTTTCTATCAACGTGTGTTGATTTTATGTATTGAAAATATAGTTTTTCTTTTATGTTTATCATTTTCGCAATGTCAATACTTTAGTCTGAAATATTTTTAAGATTTTAAACATGCTATGTCACTTTTTTTAACATTATTTTTTTCTAAACCCTTGTAGCATGTCATCAACTTTGATAAAATAGGGCCTAAGGCAGAGGCCTCATTTGCCTTATCGTTAAGTAAATTTTGATTGGACCACTGCCTTTAGTGGGTGAGGGAGTGGCGGATACCTATTAATGGGTTTTGAGGATGTTCCATTCATGCCCTCAACTTTGAGGTAGTCAAATCACCCATCACCGGAACAAAAAACATTCTTAAGTTTATGTTTAATACGCAAAATTACTATTCGTTGGAATAACTTTTATTAAGAATAGAAAAAGTAGAATGAATTAGCCTTAAAATAGTCATTCTCATGGTAATAAAAAAATAACTATTCTTTAAATTGAGGGAATAGCTATGCATCTCAAATTTGAGATGAAACTATTTTAAGAATTAAAGTATATGTATACTTCAACACTAAGGCTATTTTATTTCGAGTAATACTACATGTACAATTCTCTTGTTCAACTTCATATAATTTTGTATATGTTTTTTTTTTTTTTTTTTTTTTTTAGAGTAATGTTACATGTCCAACTTTTTTGTCCAACTTCATCCAACTTTGCATATGTGGCTTTTTTTATTTTATTTTTAAAAAAAATTTGCTTTTGCATTTGTGGGGCCTAGCTATCTTTGTTCAAATATGCAAAGTTAAATAGAGTTAGACAAGAAAATTAGAATTATAGCATTACTCTTAAAAAAGAGTAATGCTACAATTTTAACTTTTTTGTCCAACTTCATCTAACTTTGCATATGGGGACAAAAATGGACCCCATATATAAAGTTTTTTAAAGAGTTTCATTTTGTATTTGTGGTGTCCATCTTTGTCTACATATACAAAGTTAGATAGAGTTGAAGAAAGAAGTTAGAAATGTATTATTTCTCTTTCTTTTTTTTTAAAGAATTTATTTTTTCATTTGTGTGGCCTATCTTTGTTCACATATGTAAAGTTGGATGAAATTAAACAACAAGCATTTCTTTTTTATTTTATTTCTTCTATCTTTAATAAAAGCTATTTTAAAATATAGTTATTCTGAGAACCAAACGTACCCTAAGTGCCGTAATTAAGATTTTACATGATTTATGTTAAGAAATAAATAAATAAATAAAATCTTCAAAAGTTATCACATCGAAACTGATTTAAACCCGAAATTACTATTAAAACAAATTATAAAATGAGGAATTAATTGAAACGGGCCCAAAACCAAATATGTGGTCTTTCTGCCCGACACGTGCTAAATAATTATTGGACTATATCAAAACTTGGAACGACCCGAGGATGAACATTATGCAAATCGCAAATCCTTATTGCAGCTCAAACTTTCTTATTTAACAAAAAAATTATAATTAAGTTTCAAAAAAAATTATTTATGTAGTAGCATGATCATTAAGATGATATTTTTAGATGGTCATGATCATGAAATTTTAGGCTAGGCCCATCCAATTTCTCGTTAGTAATTTTGCAGGTCAAAGTTCGTCATTTAAATATTTTAAATGATGTGACACTAATTCATCACGTGATATCATGTATAACATTAAGGGTGTGTTTAATATTGCAATTATGTAAATAAAAAATACAATTTTAAATCAAATAGTAAAAATTAAATCGTTTGGAATTGCATTTTTAAAAACTTGCGATTTGAAAATACAAGAAATTTGTGTTTTCAAAAGTTATTGTTTTTTTGAAAACGCACAATTTTTTAAAGGTTTAATTGCGATTTTAAAGACAAAATTACGATTTTGTCAAACACTTAACCGCATTTTTAAAAATTATATTTTTAAATCGCACATTTTAAAATTATTATTTTTAAAATTAAACTTTTAAAATCACAAATTCAAACAGACTCTAAATATAACAAAACAAAATTTTGATTATAAAATGACTTTTCCTTAATTAACTTTTTTTTTTGTAAATATTCCTTAATTAACTTGAAATGAAAAGGACATGGTTAGGTGAAATGACTATGCCACAAATATATTAAAGATGTGGACCTTGGGTTGGACCCGATAATTAATTCCCAACCCAATAATTAATTGGCTGGAAACATTCCAGCCAACCTTGTCCGACAACCTACTTCGGCACAAACCCAAAAGGTTGTATTTATTTTTAATTTTTTTTGGTAAGCCCAAAAGGTTTACGAGACAAACAAAGTAAGGGAAGGGTAGTTTTGGGTTGGGCATTTTGTCACGCTTAGACCACCTTTCTTTGATAACTACTATTCAAATCGAAAAACAAAATTTTGCCCTACAAATCATTTTGTTTTTTCAAATTTATGAAATTAGGTATGAAAATTTTCAATTTTTGGGCAATCCTTATTTATTTCTGTAATTTGAAATTATTCATACCTTTTTTCAAAAATAAAAAATAAATAAATTCAATATCTGGATTTTATTACTGGAAGTTAAGGAGTTGCATTATTTTATGCAAGTTCAACTTCTTGAATACAAAGAAGGAACCTCCTCAATTCAACATGTTCTTCTAACTTATGCACTGCTACCTTAGCTAAATTATGGGCGGAGACGTTTACACTACTATAGTAAAATACTATTTTATAATGAGTAGGTTAATTAATTTCATGGGCGTTACAGCTTAGGGGTCAATTTTAACATTGTAAAATTTGAGGGACATTGCAATTTGAATGTAAATTTGAGGGTAGTACGTGTAGTTTTCTCTATTTGTAAAAATATAATCAAATACTTCATTTGTATTTTTATTTTCTTCTAAATTTTCCTTAAATTCTTCCTTAAAAATTGTTATATTGCATGTTTGAACACCGTTATGACAATTAAAAAAAAGAAAAAGAAAAAAGAACACCATTATGATTATTTTCAATGTCATCTTTTTTTGTTGTATTCTTCCATTACCTTCTAACTCTTTTTAATGAATTACTTGTTCTTTTATGAGATTTTCACATAATTCTTCATTATATATTGTTTATTGCTAGCGTCAAATTTATCTAGAGATCCTTTTTGAGATTTAATTAACTTTTATTTATTTTTTCTCTCTCTCTTAAAGTCTTTCATATCCAGATGCATATTTTCTAGTAGATATTTATAATTCAAAATATTTACAAATAAAAGAAACGCCATTTATAGTACAAAACTATATTATGAGTAGGATAAAAGAAATTTTAAAATGTCGAACAATAGAATCTGATTTATCAAAGACACTATTTCGGTTTCACTTTATGATATAATTATTTAAAACTCTCAACCAACCCGTAAAAGGAAAGACAAATTCCCCTAACATATATATATAGGATCAATTAGCAGCAACAAATACATCAAAAAAAAATTCAAAAATTCATGATAATCAAACCAAAGAATAATTCTAGAAGGAGGACCCAAGTCCTTCTTAAGTATTTTCAAAAGTAATGTAACTTTTAAAATTACTATTGAACTAGTACTAGTTGACTATTTAATTTTAATCCAATTGTGATTGTAAAAGCCAAATCACTTTTGAGATGACTCAAGGAGGACGTAGATCATCCTTTTAGCATTACTCTAAACGAGAAAAAAAAAAACTATCGAAGTGGCTGATAGTGAGTCCATTTTTGGTAATTAGAGAGCATTGACTAACATTTTTATTTGATATGGAATGATTGAGTTCGAAAGTGAAGGACCTGAACTGTGAATCAAAAGATT
Organism: Betula pendula; assembly: GCA_900184695.1. Classification (NCBI taxonomy): domain Eukaryota; kingdom Viridiplantae; phylum Streptophyta; class Magnoliopsida; order Fagales; family Betulaceae; genus Betula; species Betula pendula. The sequence goes on from FXXK01000363.1 coordinate 54,709, forward strand.
CGAGGAAAAAGAAAACCATAAAATTGGAAAAGAATTCAATGAAAAATTGAGACTTTAGAGGGAGAGAGAGAGAGGAAATATCAGTAGGGGATTTACTCCAAATATCTTCGTATATAGTGTTGCCAATTAAAAATGAGTGGATTTAGTTCATGTCGTTAGATTTATTTAGTCATTTTTAATGGAATATTACTAAGATTTTTCCTGTCATTACTACTACTATTTGGATTTTAGGGGTCTTATTCGATTGTAGACCTTAGGCAACCGTGCGCATTACTCGCCTAAAGCCAAAGCCAGCATGCAACTATATTATTTTTCTAGGAAAAACAAAACCCTTACTTCCGTCAAATTGATGCTACCACACCATCGTATTTTAAAACTTTGGCAGCAACAGCTGTAACGCCCTGACAAAATCATTTAACTGACAAATGACTTAACGGTTCGCCTCCCAGCTTTAACCTCTCACAGGTTAAAATTTAAAGATTATACACTCTTAGAGGTGAGAGTCTACAGCGAAAAACTTGTCACTTATAAAAATAGAGATATCAACTAATACCCACAAATATAAAAATACCAGAATAACTGAAATAACATTAACATGGCATAAATATCTGATGTTTCTAAAAGTATGGTCAAAGACTAGCCATCGAAATATCATAAAGGTTACAACCCATATTCTAAGAAGTCAACAATATAATCAAAACCTAACCTTCAAAACATTAAGCATGTAGACTATGTCTATTGTATCATGTCGGGACTCTCTCTACTCTCCACATTCTACTTAGCTACACAAGGTCAAGTTCCTCAAAGATCACTCAAAGAATGCCCTCTAGCTGGACCATACTCATCGAATACTCCGACATCATCAAACTATTTATCAAACAGCACATGATCATATGTGGAAAAGATAGAGCGTAAGTCTACGACTTAGTGAGTAATAATGCACATGTTATACATATTATCATTTTGTGAACTCATCTTATAAATTACAGGCATTGATGTTCTCAGTTATGGCACAGACATGTTATGATAGTATATTTATATAGTACATGATATATTCAAGAGCATGTGATATGTTAACAATATGGTCTACTCGAGACATTAACCCTCTCTCGGTGAGGTTTGCGAGTCCTTAAAAGACTTTTGGTACAATTTTGGTGCTTTAGACATTACACAAACATACCGTCTTTTACTAACAGTCCAATCAAATTCGACCTCGAGTGGCTCACACTAACTAGCAAAGTTGTAATAGTGACCCAACTTAAAGAATGATGCGCTGATCACAAACTTTTAACCATTAGATCCAAGGCCTTCATTAATTCATGAAACATTTAACCATAAAATTAACTTGTAATAATAGTAAGCTCATGACCTTTTTCGCCACACAAAACGGTGTATTATGTCATATGATGCAACATTAATCTTTCACCGTCTTTTACATGCATACATTTTACAAAATCATAATTTCATTATCTTTTTAACCATAGTCATTTTCCTAAAAATGGAGTTCACAGTTAATCAAAATATAAGCATTTTATGAAAGTTGTAAACGTAAAATGGTCATGCTATGCGAAAAATAACAATAACAAGTATCCATGTGAGTTTTTACTTACTTGTATCATAGGAATCAACCAAACAGTCTTCCATGTAGTCTTCAACTTCTTAATTTGAAAAATGAGCTTATCATTAGTCCTATGTTTGAGCTAAACAAATCCTAAGCTCCTAATAACTCAAACGGATTTTTTGCCCAAGCATTAAACGTTTGATCAGAAGGTTGAACATTTCAGGCTTAAATATCAACGTTTGACCAGGCGGGTCGAATGTTTGATATGGTCCAAAAACTCATTTTGGACTAGAACTTCAATCTTTTTAGCCCCTATCATCTTTTAAGGTCTTCTTAAGGTCTTACTAGATAGAAAAATGGGGTTTCACACTTCAAAACGAGGTTTGTAGTGCGAAACTCCTTAAACCAATATAAACTATTATTAACCTTAATGATCAAACTTAACATTTAAAACACAACAACTCACTAAACAAAGCAGTAACAAGCGAATGACAACATAGAAACAAGTTTGGCTATGATAGATACCTCAAAGGTTACAAAGCTTCCTCTTCCTTCAAATTCTCATTCTCACACACACACAAGAGATGTTTTGAGCTCCAAGTCAGAAGTGAACAGTAGAAGGGAAGGGTAAGGCTTCTATTTATAGGGCTAGGGCATCTGGTTAAACACTGATAGGTTTTTCATTTCATCAAACGTTCGGTGGTATAACATTGAATGTTTGATGTATTATTACCCAACGGTCCTAGGATTTCCATCGAACGTTTAATAAAAGCATCGAATGTTTGGTACAGTCTAACACACATACTAAATGTGTGACCTATGATGAACAGTGTTATACAGTGCATCACAACAAGATCGAACGTTTGAGCTTAGTACCGAATGTTTGATAGGGAATCGAACATTCCATGGTGACCTTTAAACGTTCCCCAAAAATTTGAGGCACCAAACAAGCCCCTTAATTTGATTAAATCTTTTTGGGGTATTACAGTAGCATGTGTCAAGCAATAGTCACTAGCTTGGAAGTTGGAGAGAGTTGGGTAAATTGATGTCATTAACATAGAGACATGCTAGACCTTCAACCCTTTATTCATTCTCCCGTCCAACTCTTGCAAATTCACCATTGAATTTATGTGAGTCCCACAAATTCAATAGTAAATTTGCAAGAGTTGGACGAGAGAAGTATCACGGGGTTGGAAAAGAATCATTTCTCCCTTGACATATTTCACTTTAATCTATATAAAGGTCATAGATGGAAGTTCATGTGGTTAGGGTTCCATTGCTTAGCCAAAATTCCTCTAAAAAAAAAAAAAAAACCCCACAATTTATGGCAAGGAATAGGTTTCTTCCATTGTTAAGCCAAAAAGAACAAAAAAACAAGAAGAGAACATCCCACGACATATTGCAATGAGTAGATTGCTAGTGGCCATTTTGGACAGTAATTCTTTCAAAACTCATGCCAGCCAATGGATCTATAAATCAAATGCACAACTAAAGTTAAGGGTCATGATGATTTTATAGAGCACCCTACAAGAAAAATGACGCACACGAATAAATATGTTGGGGATTGGGCCACCAAATATAAACTCAAATCGCAATCAACAATGCAAACCAATTAAGGTCCATCAACTGATTGGAGCCCAATATTGTGTCTTATCATTGAGAGCATGCCCTAGATGGGGAATTAGACTCATACGCCTATCCCGATTGCCATTTAGGGTCTAACCGTCAACACAATTCACAAGGTTGGGCTAGGGATTGATTAGACTCGTATTAAAAAAAGGGTATTTATGAACCCTATCCTAAATTCGGTAATTTTAGAGTACGGGCACTGTGCACCTGACATGCTACATTACTCGGACATGACTAACGTCTCTTCAGCGTCATGAATCGAGGGTTACGAGCACCACAACTCGCCGACAGGTGGCCCTCGGTCTTGTCAATGCCACCACTTGATCCCAAGATCTAGGGGTATGGGGACCCATTCCTGATGGTTCAATTAATGCTCCAATCACCATCAACTCCTATAAAAAACACACTCGGTCAAGGTAACAGGGCTTTTCGATCTTCTTTCAATTCTCATGCACTCATGCAACCTTATTTCAATTTGGTCATTATCCACTTCTAGAACGATAACTGACTTAAGTAATGAAGCTATTCCCCATCAGTACCTCTCCCGGCAAGTTTTTTTGCCTGATTTATCTTTCTTTTACAAGTGTTGTCACCGACTAAAAATTGTCCCAACAAAATATACAATTGGTTCTTTATCCAATATACTCATGCTATAATAGAATAAGCTACGTCACAAAAAGGAAACCGTGACCTGGCCTGGTTCCTTGTCGTCTACATGACTCACCTGCACAAGTTCTCTCTATGCACGGTTTACTTCTTAATTTCTTTATTCTGTTAATTTGTCTCATTTCACATGGTCTCCTTTTCACATTGTAATTAATTACTTGAGGAAATATCTTCCATTGAAAGTTCATGTGCTATCAAAATTGCATTTCCACACCTTAATTTGGAAATAAAAATAAGGAACAGCAGGAGGATGATCGTAGTTCGTATTTCCCTTTACTAGAAAAGGCAAAAAAAAAAAGGGAAAAACAGATTGGGCTGGTCCATGCAAAAAATATATGGATGGGTGATAACGAAACATCCAAATCAAACCAAGTTGACATGTTGCATGCAAAATATGTGATTGCGTGATAATCAAACATCCAAATCAAATGATTAAGATTTCACCAAAATAGTAACGCCAACTGCATGATCTAAATGTCGATCGAATTTTTGTGACAAAATCATGCAAACTAGATAGATTTAGGTACGTAGCATGTTCCCGGCCAAGCTAGCTGGCTAAAAGGAACATCTCGGAAAATAGCACGCAATCAAAGTCTTTTAATTTGTTTTGGTGGAAACTGTTGGGAATTCAACCACCTTTTAGGGATATATAACATGGGAAACTGTTGTGTGCACGCCGATGACTCCGTGATATAATACTCTAAATTCATTCTAATGGACTACTCTTTTTTTTCTGATCAATCAAGATCAACGGCTGCGATCATTTTACAGTATCAAATTTATTGTATTTTATATATATAACCGCATTTTAATAATCAATCACTAGTCTTGGGAAGACACGAGGAATAATTCGTCATTTTTTTTGTTATTAAAAAAAAGAAGTCAATGGAAAAAAAGTAGTTTGACCTTGAAAAAATTGAATCTAAAAGTCAATCAATCACAGGATACCGGTGATCTAACTTAGGATTGGTCTGTCTACTACAACAGTTAAAATTTGAAATTCATTGAAGATTTCCCGGTTTTGAAATTCATCTCTCTAGGCTATTGAAGATAAAGCATGCAGAAGGTCTCCAATGGCATGAATTGTGCACGTATTCCAATACTAAATGACAGTCAGTAGAGAGAGAGGGAGGGACAAGCTAGATTGAAATGAAATATTGGAGATCTTATCTCGATTTCAGATTTAATTTTATTTATTTTTTTAATAAAAAAGAGAGATTGAAATTAAATTTACACATGTCTTGTAAGCCAAATTTCAGAGTATTCATTTTGATGGTAAGGATTTAAAATTGAGATTTGGCTTAGATGTTGTAAAAAACAAAAAATTACATCTAATGGTTGAGATTTAATTTTACCTTTTTTTTTATATTTTTTTTATAAAATTTTAATTAAATTTCAGCCATTAAAAAAAATTACATCACATTTTGTGATTTTTTTTACAGTACTTAAGTCAAATCTTTAAAATTAGTGCATTTAACAGTGTACACATATTGTGGTTCTTTTATACACACAAACTTTAAATCCTGACCTTTAAAACAAATACTCTCAATTTGAAATTGAATATCCTATTTCGAGAGCAAACATGTTACCTCTTCATGAGTAATGCTAAAAATCTCTTTTGTGTCTTTCTAAAAATGATATAACTTTTAAAATCACTATTGAATTTGTGATTGATTATTATTGAATTTTAATCAAATAGTAATTAATTTTAAAAGCCAACTTATTTTTAAAGGGATACAAGAAGTCATATGTCATCTTTTTTTTTTCTTTTTTTTTTTTCAAATCAAATATTAGATGTGAATAAGATAGAAAAAGGTAGTGAAAAAAATAACATTTCAAAGGCAAAATTTCCGACCTAAACCAAGATTCACAAAGACGGTGACCGACTATTCAACCTACTTTAGCAGTGGCAACAACATGTTATGGGCCTTTGCGCAAAGAACGTGTTGATTTCATATGCTTTGGAAAGAAAATATAAAAACAAAAACAAAAACAAAAAGAAAGAAAGAAAAAACACGCTAGTCGGGTGCAATTAATGCCGGCGGTGTTGCTAACCGAATGCTCTGGTCAACTTTCTCACACACCCTGCTCCTTTCACTCCTCCTATAAATACCCTCTCCACCATTTCACCTCTTCCCCATTCTCTCTCTCCTTCTCAACACAGAAGAAATAAAGAAAAAAAAAAAAGAAAAAAAAGAAGAAAAAGCATGGTTTTTCCAAATGCATTTCTGAAGCTTGCAAACTGGGTCCTGTACCAGCTTCTAGCCAACTCATGTTACAAAGCTGCAAGGAAAATGAGAAACTACGATTTCCTTTTAGGAAACCCATCTCTGAAATCGTCACAGCAGCCTTGTTTATTTCCCAGCGTGGCCAAATGCGGATTAGACAAAAGGGCTTCTCACACATTGGTCTGTGACATTCAGGGAACCCTCCTCCGGTCATCGCAGTCCTTCTTCCCTTACTTCATGCTCGTCGCTTTTGAAGGCGGAAGCATTGTGAGAGCATTTCTTTTGCTGCTGTCGTGGCCGATCCTGTGGTTTGTCGACTACGAGCTGAAATTAAGGGCCATGATTTTCATATCCTTCTGCGGGCTTAAGTTGAAGGACGTGGAAAGCGTTTCGAGGGCAGTTTTGCCCAAGTTTTATCTCGAGAATCTCAACCTCGAGGCGTATAAGGTTTTGGCTTCGACGGGGTCAAAGGTTGTCTTCACGAGTGTCCCCAGAGTGCTGGTCGAGGGGTTTTTGAAAGAGTATTTGGGTGTTGGTGATGTTGTGGGGACGGAGTTGCAGACGGTTGGGAAGTACTATACGGGTTTGCTTGCAGGTGAGTCTGGTTTGGTTGTGAAGCACCGAGCCCTTAAAGACTACTTTGGAGATGCAAATCCTGATATTGGCCTTGGAACTTTAAGCCTCCATGACCATCTCTTCATCTCCCTTTGCAAGGTATTCTAATGAAACCCTAGTACTATTCATTTCTTAATTAAGCTCGGCCTTACTAATTAAATTGCTAATTAAAACTTTATTTTGGTTAATTAGTCCTGTAGCAAAAAATACTAAAACAAAGGCTATTCAACCGACAAGTGAAAGTAGTTAAGAATTTATTGAGTCCTGTACGTAATTCAATAATGCAAAATTTATTGTAGGAAAAAAATAATAATGCATATTTATAGTAATAAATATTTATTTGATTCTCTTTGTTTTTTTAGAATAGTAAAAATAATAAATAAATAATATTTTAGATAAAATAATAAATGTAGATGTTTTAAAAAAGTTAAAGTGTTTTTTTTAAAAAAATTTTTTTAATTAAATATTTATTAAGTCGAAATGTATATTAATTCCTAAATTAAGAATGATTGTAAAATCTTCTATATTTGAATTTGACTTATGTGCTTTTTTATTTTTTATTTTTTTAAAAAAAACTATAATATTTGTTCTTTTGAAAGCTATATAAGTCATTAAAGATACTTTTAAGTGCTTTAAAAAAATAGAGAAATAATTTAAATAATTGGATGCATGATGTTTTTAAAAAGTGACTAATTAAATAGGAAAAATTAACTTTTAATTAACCATTTTAAATAAAAGTTTAAAAATTTATTTACAAAAAATAAAAAATTTAAATTTAAATAAGTCATTAGAGATACTCTTAAGTGCTTTGAAAAAATTTATTAAGCGAATATGAATGCTCGGCTTCTTCATTATCATTCTATCTCGAAGCCAACATCGATCTAGATCGAAGATTTTCAATGCTTTAAATTAATTATGATGTAACAGGACGCTTATACTTTTGGTTATTAATTCAAAAATAATTTGGTTTGATGATGATGTAACAGGAGGCTTATGTGGTGCACAAGGAAGACAGCAAGAACAACACAACCTCACAAATGCCAAGGGAAAAGTACCCGAAGCCTCTGATCTTCCACGATGGACGGCTAGCATTTTTCCCCACGCCATCAGCAACTCTCTACATGTTCATGTGGCTGCCACTTGGCATAATCCTAGCAATTTTCCGAATCTTCATCGGTAACTATCTTCCTTACACGTATGGCATGCTATTCGGATTTTGGAGCGGCGTCCATCTCGAGGTGAAAGGACACATCCCTCCAAGATCAACGACTCACAAAAAAGGGGTTCTCTACGTTTGCACCCACAGAACCCTGATGGACCCGGTTTTCTTAAGCATGGCTTTATCCAAGCCGTTGACTGCTTTGACGTACAGCCTAAGCAAGATGTCGGAATTCATAGCGCCTTTAAAAACAGTAAGATTGACAAGGGACAGGCAAAAAGACGGAAATACCATGCAAAAAATGCTCCGCGAAGGCGATTTGGTGGTGTGCCCAGAAGGAACAACTTGCAGAGAGCCTTATTTGTTGAGGTTTAGCTCTTTGTTTGCGGAGTTGGCTGACGAGATTGTCCCTGTCGCCATTAACACGCATGTGAGCATGTTTTATGGGACGACAGCGAGCGGGCTGAAATGTCTTGATCCTTTGTTCTTTTTGATGAACCCTAAACCTAGCTATTATATCGAATTTCTTCCGAAGGTGCCGAGGGAGATGACGTGTGCAGGGGGAAAATCAAGCTTTGACGTGGCAAATTATATCCAAAAATTACTCGGTGAGGCTTTGGGATTTGAGTGCACCACTCTTACAAGGAGGGACAAGTACTTGATGCTAGCGGGGAATGAAGGGGTGGTCAATGATCATAGCAGCAGGAAACCCTACTACTGAATTTCCTTCCTTTTTTTTGGGGTTTTTTTTTTCTTTTTTTTTTTTGTGAATTACATGGTAATTTTTGTTATAGATCTAAGTACTATTGTCCGTGTGCGAGATTTATTATTAGTATTATGATCTTGCAGATCATCAATGGCTTATGATCAGCATTTTTATATATTTTGTGCATCTTTTCTAGTTTTACGTTCTAATATCGAGCATCTACATAGTCTTGATTGGAAAAATGAACGGTTAGATTCTTGCAATCAATTAGCTAGCTGACAAGGATCCTTTCTATTTTTGACATAAATTTCTTTCGAATCAGTTTGAAAGCAATTTATTTTAATAAATGACAAGTACTTTCTAGCATGTGAAATCGAGAGAAATCAATCAATGTTAAAAGATGGGCAATGTTGTCTCACTTTTAATGTTGAGACAATTTTGCCCCTAATATTATAGGAAAAAGATCATTTATATTTCATAAGAAAGAGAGAAGCCGGTCCTAAAAATCAAATGGTATTTTTGTAATTAAAGGAAATGAAGAGGAACCAATCATTGAAAACTAACATTTTTGTAGTTAAAAAAATTTCATTACAAAAATGTCAGTCAGTTTTCACCGACTAGCTCTTCTCCATATCAAAGGAAATGGAGAGGATCCTAATACAATATTGTACTAACCGGCTTCTTTGGAGATGATCTTTTTTCACGTGTTTGTTTTTAACATTTTTAATAATTATTAGCTTTCTTTCTACTAATTTAAAAATTCAAATATTAAGTTTTAGGAACTCAATTATATTAAAGAATACTTATCATTTATTAAAATGGGTTGAAAAAAATTTCTTCAAGTTTACACGACGAAAGTTAATTTATTTGACTACATACATAATTCTACTCTATTTAAATTTTTTAAAGAGGTATTAACATTTAACGTGATATAACCAACTTTAAATCCTATCATCTTCGTTTGAAAAGAAAAAGGAAATCCTAGGAAAAGAGTGTAGGTGAGCAATGAATTGCCCATACCCATAATTGGCGTAATTTATTTTAGTTGTGTTTGGAATTGCGATTTCGTAGATAATAAGTGCGATTTTAAATCAAATCGCAAAAACTTAATTGTTTAGGAATTGCATTTTTAAAAAATTGCTATTTAAAAATGTAGAAAATTTGCGTATTCAAATCGCAGCTAAAAGTATTTTTTTAAAAATGCAGAATTTTAAATGCTAAATTATAATTTTAAAAGCCAAACTGTAATTTTATCTAACATTTAACTACGTTTTCAAAAATCACATTTTTAAATTATACTTTTTAAAATCGCTATTTTTAAAATCATACTTTTAAAACCGCATTCACATACATGTTCTTCATTTTTAAGGCTCGCGTGAACAGACAGTAACACAATTTCATATTTTTTTGTGGTAGGAGGGGAAAATTAATGCGTGCATTGAAACTACCTTACTTATATAAAAAAATTAGGTAAATTAAAGTTGCTCTTTATTGGCCAGATACGCCGGTGGTTAGTGGATATAATTTGGTAGAGAAAAGCAACTGTAAAAATCTCAGAAAAAAATTTAAAAAAAAAAAACACGTAAAATTAAAATCGTTGTGCTGAGAAAAGCTAGCTACTTCTGCGAAGGTTTTCTGGTCCACGTATTACTTACAACAGTGTACGGGTGAGTATTAAATTTTGGATAGAAATGTGGTCCTTATTTACAACTCATGGGGCCCCATTCCCTGTTGTATTACATGGAGGGGTGTGCGTCTCAAGCTTACGGTGGTTAAAGTCTTTTGGACTGCAATGAATGATCTGATAAATGCTACTGCCCTGTGATAAATTTTCAATTTTGTTTTACTCATTGGCCGGGCCGGCTCGACACATTGTTAACATTAGAAGTCAAAAATTTAGGTGAGGTTTTATTATTATTATTTTTTTTTTTTTGTAAAATTGAATATTAATTAAATAATATTTAATTAATATTATAATTTTATTAAAAATCATTAATTTTTCTTTTAAGATACAAAATTACTTATTAAATTTTTATACAATTAATTTATTTTTCAATTAATAATATGACTAATTTATTTATTATTATTATTATTATTTTTTTTTGTGACATTTTCTATCCGGCTGTTTTCTGTTTCGCTTAAACATGTTCTTGGTTGGCCTTTCACCCTTAGCCACAAGTCATCCCCGTATGTATAGAAAGCAAGACTTTTCGCTTCTATTAAAATGATCATCAGATAAATGCAGTGTCTTGGGCTCATAGTAGTACCGAAGGTGAAATATTCTAATTAGGCTTATTTTTAACTATTATATTACCTCTTAAAACAAGGTCGTTAGTATCTTCATTATTACTCTTAACAAAAATATTGTAATAGACCAGTGATAATGTAATGTTCTAATTTTTTTTTAAAAAAAAATGAGAAAGTTTGAAAATGATTCAAAGTAATGCAAAGAGTGATAAAGGTCGTTTGAATGTTTGAGAGTTATCGAAATAACGGGCCACTGCATCCTTAAAGGATGCAGTGCTACCCTTTCTTAATAGTTGCAACTCTACAACAAAAGCAATCATTTGAATGGTTGTTTTTAAAATTATTAATTATATATATTTATTTTGGGTTTCAAAATGTTTTAAATTGAAGATATTAAGGAGCATTGAATGAAAAGAGTCACATTAGAGGAGATGGTAATGATCATTCGATATGGTGATTTGATCTGGACCATATAATGCTTTTATGGTAGATCTAGATAATATTAAGTTTGATCTAACGGTCATAATTAAATATCTATTGGAATAACAGTTTATTACTGTTATAAAAAGATTTATTTATTTATATTAAATAACTAATGTATAATAATTGCTGTATCAATAAAACTGATGCAGTTATCTAAAAAATCTTATCTTTTATTTTGTATATGCTAAGATCTTATCTCTTCCCATGTTTTCTCTTGTAGAATATATTATCTCTGTATCTTCATCTCTAATATATCCTACATACCAATATCTGAAAGAAATTGCTATTGCTGCGGATTTCATCAAACTGGATCGATTTGATGGAACCTCCTTCGAACAATGGCAGAAGAAGATGCACTTCTTTCTAGTTGGTTTCAGGGTAGCTTATGTTCTCACCACACCAAAGCCAGTAGCACATGACAATGAGACAATTATTGATATTCGGGCAAAGATGAAGTGGGAGCATGATGACTACATCTGCAATGCTATAGTGGATTCACTGTTCAATATCTACCAAAGCACATCAATAGCCAAAGATGTATAAGATACACTCGAGGCTAAGTATCTTTTAGAAGATACTACAAGTAAGAAATTTATGGCCTCTAAATTTATGAATTATAAAATGGTTGATGCTAGACCTGTTATTGAACAATTTAACGAAATTTTGCATATTTTGAGTCAATTTGGTCTTCATAACATGAAGATGGATGAGGAAATTGATGTCGCATCTATCATTAACAAACTTCCTCCTTCTTGGAAAGATCAAAGGAAAATTCTTAAACATAAAAAAGAAGAAATAACTTTTGATCAGTTAGGCCAGTATTTTCAGATTGAGAAAAAATTGAAACTCAAAGAAAACAAGGAGCAATGAATTCTGTCCTCAAAAGTGCATATGGTGGAGGAAGCCAGGCCACTTTAAGAGGGACTACCGTTTTCTGAAAAAGAAACAACAGGCTTCGGACTTAAAAAGAGTTTGTGGCAATGATCTCTAAGATCTGTATGATTGAAGAAGATGGTTCATGGTGGATTGATTCCTATGCAACAAAACATGTCTGCAAGGATAGGAGTTTGTTTAAGACCTTTGAGACAGTGAAAAATTGCTGTATTCTTTTTATAGGAAATTCTTTCACTGCCACTGTCAAAGGCAAAGGAACAGTGGAATTCATTTCTAGAAAACTTTTATCTTTAATTGATGTTTATTATGTACCTGAAATTATGAAGAACCTTATGTCTGGAGGTCTTCTTCATAAATTTGGTTTTAAGTCTATCTTTGAGTCAGATCAATTTCTTCTGACCAAATGGGGTGCTTTTGTTGGGAAGGGTTACTTGTTTGAGGGTATGTTCAAACTGAATTTGATCAATAAAGTTGCTAATTCTGCTTATTTGATTGATTCATATTCTTTATAACATAAAAGATTAGGTCATATAAGTACTAGAAGAATACATGATATGACTGTTTTAAATTTAATTCCTAAATCTGTTGATGATATGGTTGATAAATGTAGAATTTGCATACAAACGAAGATCACCAAAAAACCTTTTCCTAATATTGATAGATCTTCTTTTTTGTTACAACTTGTTCATAGTGATGTTTATGACATGTACAGCAATCTTAGGCGGCAAAAAGTATTTTGATGATTTTTTAAAATTTTATTTTGTTTATCTTATGTTTTTAAAAGATGAAGTTCTGGAAAATTTTAAAATTTACAAAACAGAAGTTGAAAATCAATGTAATGTCAGAATTAAATGCCTTAGATCCAATAGGGGCGGAAAATATTATTTTTCCTCTTATTGTGAATTTGTAGGCATTATTCATGAAACATCTATTGCTTCTACTCTACAACAAAATGGAGTTGCAGAAAGGAAAAACAAAACTTTAGTTGAAATGGTAAATGCCTTGCTTTGTAATTCTAGACTAAACAAAAGCTTTTGGGAAAAAGCTATTCTTACTACATATTATATATTAAACAGAATACCACATAAAAAATCTAAGGTTACTCCTTATGAACTATGGAAGAAAAGAAAACCCAACTTTAATTATTTTAAGGTATGGGGGTGTAAAGCTATTGTTAGATTACTTGAACCAAAAATCAGGAAATTGGGACAAAAACCCATTGAATGTATTTTCTTGGGTTATGCTCAACATAATAAGGGCTATAGATTTTTAGTTGTTGAACCTAATACTTCTGTTGAGGTAAATACTATTATAGAATCCAGATATGCAGAATTTTATGAATATAGGTTCACATCAATTCCATCTTTTAATGATAAGATGGTGGAACCTATAAGAAATAACAAAGAATTTAGTGAGCCAAATGAACCTTCTAAAATAAGGAGGAGTAAAAGAATAAGAAAAAAAATAATTTGAACCAGATTTCATTGTTTATTTGGTTGAGGAATCTAGAGATTCATCTTGTAAACAAAAGATGATTTCACCTAATTTAGAGTAAGATCTTTTGACATATGAAAAGGCTATGAAATCTCAAGATTTTGCATTTTGAAATAAAGCCATTAATGATGAAATAGATTCTATAATAGGTAATAATACGTGGAAATCAGTAGACTTACCCCTGGTTCCACTCCTATTGGTTGTAAATGAATTTTTAGAAAGAAGTTGAAGGTAGATGGAACTATAGAGAAATTCAAAGCAAGGTTAGTTGCTAAAGGTTTTAAACAAAAAGAAGGTTTGGATTATTTTGATACTTATGCTCTTGTTGCTAGGATTGCTACCATTAGAACATTGATTGCATTTGCATCTATTTATAATTTTGATATTCATCAAATAGATGTTAAAACAACGTTTTTAAATGGTGAGCTTGAAGAAGAGATTTATATGCATCAACTTGAGGGATCTATTTTGCCAAATCAAGAAAAGAAAGTTTGGTAAAATCTATTTATGGTCTTAAACAAGCTCCCAAGCAGTGGCTTGAAAAGTTTGACAAAGCTGTGATTGCAAATGGTTTTAAAATTCATGATTCTAATAAATGTGTTTATAGTAAGTTTTATAAAAATCAATGAGTCATTATTCGTTTATATGTTGATGACATGTTGTTTTTGGAATTGATTTTGAGAGTATAGAAAATAGCAAGAAATTTCTGTCTTCTAGTTTTGACATGAAAGATTTGGGTATTACTGATGTGATTCTTGGTATTAGAATTATCATGAATAATGAATGTTTAATTCTTACTCAATCATATTATATTAAAAAGGTTCTTAAAAGGTTTAATCAATTTGATTGTAAACCAATGACTACGCCTTTTGAAGCTAGCATGAAACTCTATCCTAATACTGGAAGAGCTGTAGACCAATTGAAATATGCTAGAGTTATTGGTTATTTGATGCATGTCATGACATGTACACGAACTTGATCTTGCTTATGCAGTTGGTAAAATAAGTAGATATACTAGTAACCCCACCCATATTCATTAAAATGTTGTACATAGAATTCTTAAATATTTAAAGAATACCATAATTATGGTATATGGTACAATGGGTATCCTACAGTCTTGGAAGGATATACATATGCTAGTTGGATCACGGATAATGATGATCACAAATCAATCAGTGGGTGGATATTCATCCTTGGTGGAGGAGCTATTTCTTGGGGTTCTAAGAGACAAACCCTTGTTATAGACTTTACTATGGCAGCAGAGTTTGTAGCTTTGGTTTCTTGTAGCAAAGAAGCAGAATGGTTAAGGAATTTATTAATGAAAATTCATGTATGACCTAAGCCTATGCCACCTGTATCGTTACATTGTGATAGTCAGGTCACACTATCACAGGCTTATAGTCATATTATAGTGGCAAATTCAGGCATATTGGTTTAAGGCATATGATAAGTGCTAAATGTTACACATTCAAGTCCCTTAACTCGCATGTGTTATACTTTAGTTTGTATTATTATCTAATATTTTTAGTATGTTTTAGTGTTTGCCTTATTTTCAGGTCTTAATAAAAATTCAAGACATATCAGGGACATTAAGCTTGAAGATAATTTTGAGAAATTAAAATGTTGTAGAAGGAGTGACGCTCGAGCGCCCAATCCTGACGCTCGAGCGCCAGCCGCAATGAAGCCTGACGCTTGCAAGCACCGCGCGCAAAATCAAGCACCAGCAGCACCTGACGCTCGAGCGCCCAATCCTGACACTCAAGCGTCGTCACACCTTCCAAAAACTGCAGGATCTTTTAGACAGCTGTTGACAGTGGAGATATTTTTTGGTCCAAAATTGCGGCTTGCCAGCACATAGTAGGCGCCGAATTCTTCCCCCAGAGGACTCCACAACACCTGGATTTGTAAATCTTTAGCTTGATCTTTCCTTAAGAAAGATCGAGACTTCTTGGGCATATATATGTGGTTTCTATCGACAACAACAGAGAGTACGTTTTTTAGTTGATTTTCAGTATAGTTTTTTGTTCTTTTTGCTTTGTTTGGTTATTGTATAGAGTGTAGAACTCGACCCATAACTCCAATATTCCTTAGGAAATGGATTTCTTTAATTTCAATGAAGAAATTCAAATCCTTGAGGAATGATTCATTTTAAGGGTTTGATGTAATTTTTCCATGGGGTTATGAGTTGAGTTTGATTGTATTTAAGCTAGGATTTTATATAAATGGTATGATGATTGCATTTGCCAAGGGGTTGTTCTTAAAGATTATACCATTTGAAATGAAAACTTGTTCTTTGTCTATGAGAAATTTGTTTAAGTTTTGAATGATTTCAATGCTTTTGATGTCTTTGATTGAGAAAGTATAAGCTATGCAATGATGCTTTTGACTTGATGTTATGTGAGTTTGATAGGGCATGCTAGGGACCACAACTCAATCTATGTTAGTTTAACTTAGAATAGATGGAAAGAGGAGTGGAAACCTATGATGCTTTATGCTTATTTCATGATATTGGGTAGGCTATTAAGATGACTTATACCGCATGCTAGGGAACATGAGTTATCTCACATGTAAGATTTTCTGTCATTTAGATTTATGTCATTTAAATTTATGTCATTTAGGTGAGTGACTAATGCGAAACTTAGATGTTTTATCATTTTCTTTTGGTAGTAAATTCTTGATGAGATCGTTGTAAGGATTGACAATTTTTACAAGCTCATATTATACCTTTGTTAAAGATCCCAAGTTAGATGCAATTCGCGTTCTACCTTTATCTTTACATTTATNGCTAGGGAACATGAGTTATCTCACATGTAAGATTTTCTGTCATTTAGATTTATGTCATTTAAATTTATGTCATTTAGGTGAGTGACTAATGCGAAACTTAGATGTTTTATCATTTTCTTTTGGTAGTAAATTCTTGATGAGATCGTTGTAAGGATTGACAACTTTTACAAGCTCATATTATACCTTTGTTAAAGATCCCAAGTTAGATACAATTCGCGTTCTACCTTTATCTTTACATTTATGTCATTTACACTTAATGTCATTTACATTTACGTCATTTACAATTATGTCATTTAAGTTTATATCATTTATGTTTAAGTCATTTATGTTTAAGTCATTTACGTTTATGTCTTTTAGTTTTAAAAATCAAAACACCTTGTTTTCATGAGTTGAGCTAGAGAAAACCTCAAAAGCTTGATAAACCGACCATCACAGTCTCTGCGGACGATACCCTCTTTTAGAGCTATCCTACAAGGATACTATCTATCGCGAGCGGTTAATTATAAATTTTAAAATCGGTAGCACTCCGCGACTATCAGCATAGTTATGTAAGGCAATTACTCACTGATGGAGTAATTACAATCGATTTTGTGAGATCTATTCAAAATTTGGCAAATCCATTGACTAAAGGACTTGCAAGGGATTTGGTGTGGAAAACATCAAATAGGATGAGATTAAAGCTTTTAGATCACCAATAATGGAAACTCAACTCAACACTTGAAATATAAGATCTTGAGTTTAATGAGCAAAAGTACACTATATGTTGTGATCGCAAGCACTACATTTTTTTATTAGTTTCTAAACTAATAAAACGTCTCAAGGTTAATGTGCTTGGAACCTGTAATGTAAAAATGGAGGTTGTGTATTATTCACTTACTAGGCTTATAACAAATTGCTGTTAAAGTGTTTCTATTACAGGGCACTTCTAATAAGCTTACCTATATGAGTGTCGAAGATGGTGCCACCTTCTATGAGACTAAGGTTTTGTCTGTAGAGCGCTCATGAAACCGGGATATAGACACAAGGCCAATCCACGTGTCGGCTGATAGATACCCAAAGAAAAGAAAAAGCATGTGTGAGATATGTCCGGCTAGTCAGAAATGATAACTGGTTCAAAGCTTGTCTACCATGATATTGTGATTAACTTTGACATATTATTACTAAATGAAGGTTCAAGTCCTCAAGACACCTTCATTTATGCATGAGTTTTCCTATTCTAGTCAAGTTGTATTTTGATTTTGAAAATGGTGTGAGATTGTTAAAACATTTCCAAAATTTTTAATTATATATATTTATTTTGGGGTTTTGGAATGTTTTAAATTGAAGATATTAAGGAGCATTGAATGAAGAGAGTCTCATTAGGGAAGGAGATGGTCATGATCATTCGATCTGGACCATATGATGCTTTTATCGTAGATCCAGATAAGATTAAGCTTGATCTAACGATTGAGATTAATCTAATGGTCATGATTATCTGTTGGAATAACAGTTTATTGCTATTATAAAAAGAGTTATTTACTGATATTAAATAACTAATGTATAATAAATGTTGTATCAAAAAAATTGTTGCAGTTATTCAGAAGATCTTATCTTTTATTTTGTATCTGATAAGATCTTATCTCTTTCCATGTTTTTCTTGTAAAATATATATCTTATGCACGTTAAATATTGTGTCTGTGTCTTTTGCAAGAATAGAAAACTTTAAGGGTATTCGATTTTAGTTTTCGTTTGTGCAAAATGCAACTAAAATAACAAAGGCTTTCTGGGCTCCATTATATCTTGGAGAGAGATTTTCTTGTAACCCATTTGCATACCTTTTCTAGTGGAGGCAAATAATTTCTTAACGAAAGCAACGATGTAACGCTCCTTAGGAGCATTTCATTTTTTTGTCTTCTCTTTGATTTTATCCAACAATGAAGAGACACCTTCTATGGGAACCTATCACCCATGAGATATAATTGCATGGTTAAGGATGCACACTTTTACAGTGTAATCACCCCTAACACAAGCCCTCATCTCCCACTTGAGCACATTATAACAGTGTCTCATAGGATTTTTTAGTTAGACATGATTTACCTATAAAGATTGTACAAAGTTTTGTAACATAGTCATAATGCCTGTAAAGGATATATGCGTTAGTTGAATGTTAATACGGTGTAGTAGTACTGCACATATAAATTGGTACGTGGTAATGCTACAATTGCTAGGGTGTCGTTACGATGCTTATAGAGAAGTAAATATGTTTATAATGTAAAATTGCTGCCCAAGTTGTAATAACCATGAAAGATGTAAAAGGACGTTTAAAGGTGTTTTTATTTATTTTTTTTCACAAAATCATGTAAAAAGGGTTCCACATGAGATTTGTTTACACGCATAAATATGTCTTCGTGCTGCCCAAGTCTTTTAAAGTATAGAGTGTAAGAAAAAGAAGTAGTTTTGGAGAAACAAGGGTTCTTTGCAAATAAGAAAAGTCCAAAGTCAAAAGTTGGTATTTTTAAGTGCGTGGGTTTTTCATAAACACTACAAGGAACTAAGGAGGGGTTCTAGTAGTGTTAAAAATGGATTCATGGAGAGTTTTTGAAGAAAATAGTAACTCTGCCAAGCATGCGTCCGAACCTAGGGATGTATTGGGATGCGATCAAAAGTGTAGCGAAAGTAAAGGATTATGAATGATCCCAAGAATTTTTTTAATTTCAAGATAAACATAGCTAGATTTTAAATTAAAAGCACAAAATAGTAATACTTACAATTGTATTTGGCTTCTCATAGGCATGTTGAGCGATATAATTATGGATTGAATTCCTTTTGCATGTTTGTTGATAAAGAACTTTGAAAATCACCAAGAACATGAAGAACAATGTTCTTGAGGAACTTGATTGAATCTTTAGATTTTCTCTCTGATAACTGAATATGATTGTAAATGTGGTCTCACAAAACTATTCTCAAAAGAATAGCTAGAAGCATGAGAGAATAATTTTTCTCTCTATTATATTTCATACACTATGCAACTGCTCTTGAAAACTTTTGAAGAACTTGTGTGTTTATATTTTTCAATGGACCTCTATTTATAGATTTAGGTTTGCATGCAGTGGAGGTGCTAGAAGGTTCCAAAACTCTTAAGGGAGCTTGGAATTCGACCAAGGGGAGGATTTCTCCCCTTGGAATGCATGGCCATGAGGAGAATTATCCTAGGTTAGGGTTTTTAACCTTAGCCCATTCCTTCTTAATTTCCTACATGGGCTTGGGTTTTATCATTGTAGCCCAATGCTCATTTTCTTTGGACTATACTTATGAATTAAATTTCTTAACCCAAACCTCTCAAAATAATGGCTATTTGAGAATCCAATTCTTTGCACTAATGTGATCACTAGTTTCGTCAAAGCTGGCGAAACTGTGACTACAGAAATTCTTTAGGGTCCAACCCTGCACTCCTACTATCTGACTGGCTTATCTCTCCTGAGCCATAACTGTGACAAGTTGAGTGACTACTGCTAACAGCTGAGTTAAGTCTGGGTTAACTGTACCATGCACTGGAATTTCCACGGCCTCAGAGTGGGTGTTGTCTTTCGTCTCGCCTAACTATGTGGCATTAGCTCTAGTAGCCAAATTCCTACAAGGCAACATCTTCTGCAATGAATAGCAGAGTCAACACCGTCTCGAGGGAAGTTAAGCGATCATCCTCAAGATAACATCCTAACATCTATCTATCCTATATTCTGGTATGATTATTTCCTTATGGCTATCTCTGTTAAATCCAAAGTTTTTCAGAAAGTAAAAGCTCTAATACCAACTATAACGCTCCGACAAAATCATTTAACTAGTAAATGACTTAGCGGTTCACCTCTCAGCCTTAACGGGTCAAGGTTAAAACTCAGGAATCATACACTCTCCAGAAAGAGTGTAATACCCCGAAGATTAATCAAGGTTAGGTTATCCTTGATTAGGGTTTGTAGGATGAGAGAGATTGTTTAAAAGATGAATTTTTGGACTTTTCTGGCTCACACATACGAACGTGTAAAGATAAGAACGTTCGTGTATATAGTGCACACAAATGTTCGTGGAAAGTCACATATGTTCGTGAGTATGTCGTTTTGCATTGTTCATCTCTGCACGTGCAACAGGTCACGCACATGGTGTGTGTCAGTGAAAGATACACATACGTTCGTGCAACCCAAATTTAGGGTTTATCCAGCAGTTTTTACCTAAGCATTCCAGCTCTTTAATTAACCCTCATACCTTGAACCTTCAAAATATTTTTGCCCTTTTGTGTGTAGTTTTTGATAGTCTAAGTGAGTGAGGGAGATTCTTGAAGGAAAAGAGGAAATCTTGAGCTTTGTTCTTCAAAGTAGGGTAACTTCTCAACCTTAACTTGTTTTCCTTTTTGTTTAAGGTTTTGTGTTTTTATTTTCATGCTTTAAGCTTCTGGTTTAGAGTTATTTGCTTGGTTAGGTTTTTAGTTTGAGACTTTAGAGTTTTGAACCTTGAAACCTTAGATTTACCATAGATTTACGTAGTTAGATGTTCGTTAGTTTGCATGTTTACCTTATTTTATGTTTTTGCCTTTAAAGACCTCACTTAGAACCTAGGAAGCACTATTAAAGGTCTATAAAGGCTTAATAAACCATAAAACAACTTTCAGATCGATATAAGAACATTTGTGATTATGTCAAGAACGATTGTACACATGCATTTGTGTGTTACACATACGTTCGTGTCTCGGGCAGAATGTTAGTTTTTGGCTAATTAAGACTTATAAGTGATTTTTACCTAGTCTTAGACTAATGGAAAGATACTTTCTCAAATTCGAAAGTTGGAGATCCTTTGGAAGATTATTTGGTTGACCCTTACGATACAAGTGAGTAAACTCACATGGGTACTTGTTATTCTTATTTTTCTGCATAACATGACTATTTTTTACATACAAAATATGTACGTTTACAACTCTTATGAAATATCTATTTATGTTTAACTGTGAATTCTATTTTGTGAAAACGGTTGTGATTAATAAAGATAATAAAATGATGAGTTATAAAAAAAACATGCATAAAAAAGACAATGAAATATTAATGTGCATCGATATGACATGGTACATCGTTTTGAGCGGAGCAATGACTATGAGCTTATCATTATTACAAGTTAATATTATAGTCGAGTTATTTATTGTCATGTGTGTACCGTTGATCCAATAGTTAAAAGTTTGTAATCAGCACACCATTCTTCAAGTGGGATCACTGTTATGGCTTTGCTAGACAGTGTAGGCAACCTGAGGTCGGATTCAGTCGGACTGCTAGTATAAGACAACATGTTTGTGCAATGTCCGAGGCACCGGGATTGTACCAGAAGTCCTGTGGGACGTGAAAACCTTGATGAGAGAGGGTTAATGTCTCAGATAGACTATATTGTTGATATATCACATGTTCTCCTAATATATCATGTACTATATAAATATATTACATTACTATGACATGTTTTGCTCAAAATCCTAAACCCTACAAGTATCTCTAACCTAGTTGGTTTCATAAATAAAGAATTATTATATGGATTAAATCCAACTATTTTAGCAACTTTTAATTATTCCAACTTAAACACTACAACAAGCTTCTCTATTCAATTCTAAGTCACATTCAGCAACATGAAGCAAATAGAGATAACCTACTTGCCAAAACCAAATCCAACATTTAAATCCAAAGCCAAATCAAATACACAATCCAAAAATCAATCAAACCCATAAATCCACTACTTCATGGTACCCTTCTCCTCAAGGTCTTACCAACAATTTCAAATAAATGGAAAAAGACAACCAAATCCCAGGAGTAAAGGAAAAATACAGACTAAGAGAGACACCCACCCTCCAACAAATGAAAAGAAAAAATACCATCACAGAATGATAGAAAATATCTAACCACAATATGTGAATAAGAATTAAAATGTGCAAGATTGACTGCTAATGACAAGAAAAAAAAACGTTGCTGTAAAAACAGTTGTGGCATCCCGCCAATCATTCTATTTTTGAGATTCAAAATACTGCTTAATGTCAAATATAGAGCCAAACGCAAAAATGAGCCGTAAAGAAGGAAGTGCAACTTGATAGAAAATAAGCAATGATTATTATTCTGAAGCATAAAAAATCGAAGGAGAAATAAGCAAAATAGAATATTTTGTGAAGAACACATACTCTCTTCACCGATTACAGATACAGAGATACAAATGAGCATACCTATTTTGTAAGGCTTTTTCTAAATACACCGAACGCAACAGATCTTTTTCCAAAAATCCAGCCAATTGTTTGATGGAGTTGGTATCTACATCCGTGAATATTTGATCATTTTCTGACAAGAAACCCAAACGAGAAGGAAGGGAAAAGAAAAGAAAGGGGAAACAATGGTTGTATTAGAGAGTTGGTAAATAAGGTTGTCCTAAATGTTGAAATTTGAGGGCTTTCTGACAGCAAATTGAACAATTGATTAAAGAATGAACCAAAAATGAAGAGATTTAGTTTCTGACATGAAACCCAAACCAGAGGGAAAGGGAAAAAAAAAAAAGAAAAAGAAAAAAGGGAAGTATCAGAGAGTTGGTAGACTAAAAAGGAAGAGATTTGGTTTCCCACATGAAACCCAAACAGAAGGAAAAGAAAAAAAAAAAAAAAAGAACAAATGCTAGTATCAGAGAGTTGGTAAACTAAAAATGAAGAGATTTCGTTTCTCATATGAAACCCAAAAAAAAAAAAAAAAAACAAAGAAGAAGAAGAAAAGGAAACAGTGGCTTATCAAAGAGTTGGTGGACTAAATATGAAGAGATTTGGTTTCTGAGATGAAATAAACGAGAAGGAAGGAGTATAGAAGGCCAATATAGTAATTCTATTCTCAAACAAAAGAGTCACTAAAAGACAGTTGTGTCCTCATTTTGGAATAGACAAAAAAAAGGCTTGTCGTAGCCCTATTTTAATAAGCTAAAGATAAATAAAGAAGACCAAAATAGTAATTCTACTCTCAAACAAAATAGCCACTAGTCCCGCGACCTTGACATTTTATTATAACTTTAAGTTTAAGATAAGGGTTTGGTGTGGAAAAGGTTATTTTTTGAAGGTTCTGTGCTCTTCCGTCATGAAGTCGTCATGTACCTGTCATGACAAAAGTGATCCGAGAAGTTTTGAACTTTTTGCCTAGTTCTGTCATGTAGCCGTCATGAGGGAATATGCTGAAAAAGACTTCTCAACCTACTATGAGGATCCATCATGTACTCGTCATGTTCCCATCGTGATGATGTCTATTTTGAAAAATGGCTCAAAGGACTTCCGTGTTGACGGTGCCTACAACAATGAGCTATCGAGTTATGAGAGGTGGTTCTTACCTTTTTCATCATGACGGCAATAAGTTTTTGTATTGCCAATAAAAAAACTCTCCATTTTTTTTCCATCACCTCATCCATTCCTCTTGAGCGAAGAACGTGAAACCCTCGGTGAAGAGGTGTTGAACCATTCATTGATCCTAGATATCATCTATAAGTGCTTTTCCCTTCACCATTGTTAACCTTAAGTGATGTTCTACCCTAAAGCTTAAACTTTTTTCACTTGGGAAGCTCCTTCCTCAAACCACAACCACAAACAACTTTCATCCATTAAGAAGTCTATCAAAAGAGTCAGTAAGGGAATGCACTAATAAAATATTGGCGAGGTAGGAGACAAGCGGGGGTTTGGTTGCCTTGGAGTGATTTTTCCCTTTGATATGTTCTTAGGGTTTTCCACTTTGTCAACAAACTTTGTGTTGTGGATGTGTTCAATTTGTTTTATATTGTTATTGCTTGCTTCGTAGTTTCCAAGGGTTGAACTTGATCCTTTCAATTTTATAAGAAAGAAAGAAAGAAATTAGGGTTTTGAGAAAATATTGTATTTTTTGAGTTGGAATGGGGTTTTGGTTGATGTATGTTACGTTATTTTGGTGTTTGTAAGATAAATAAGGAATTTTGGAGTGTTGAGAATCGGTTTGAGGAAATTTTCATGTAAGTGTTGTGTGTTGCTGTCGAACGATCTAAGTGGCATTCGAACGAGTGAGTCCTAGGAAAAATATTTTTAGTAATTTGACTAGCCCAATTCGCATGGAGTTAATCATGAGAGCCCTAGGTTGAGCGAGGTTGTATGCTCGACAAGCTCAATTCTCATATGGTCAATCATCAAAGCTCTAGGTTGAGTAGGGTTGTATGCTCGACAAGCGCATGAAGTTAATCTTCGGGGCCCTACGTTGAGCGGAGTTGTGTAAGCTTAACATGCCCAGGTCGAACAGAGATTGTTCATTCAATACTAGTCCCAAAAAAAGGGACCGGTACAATTGATTGATTATTTCAATATGACTTTCAGTTATATGTGTATATGTTTGAGTTCGTAAAGCATGATTTGTTTTCAATATGTTGTTTCATTATTAATGAATTGATTAATATCTATACGTACATGTTAACATCTTAATATGATTTCAGTTGATATTTCAAGTGAGAAAAAAAATATTTTTCTCATTTTGATTTCACCAAAAAAAAAAAAATGATTTTACCTCAACGCTTTCGCCAAAACGCTTTATCAATCTTTATAAATGTTTTACCATAACTTTGAGGATATTGATTTTTATTTAAATGACTCCTAATCTAACAAACAAAAGAGAGAGAAATTTGAGCAAGCAAAAAGGAGCTCACATCACATACAATATTGGTTGGATGTTTTTACTTACTGAGCTATGGACTCATTAGTTACACCCATAAAATTGTTTGATTTTACAATTATAGCTACAAGAGACGAGGGGCCAAATGGCCATTTGGATTACTACCAATAGGGTTGGGAGGCTTAGCTTTTGAGGTATAGACTATATTTTTGTTGAGGACCGATCAGACTCATGCATAAATTTTTGTTACTCCTTGATGTTAGTGAACATTGTAGTGTACTAGTGATGTGTATATGTTAAACAGAGCATGTGAATAAGTATAAATCCAAGTTAGGTTGTCAATTAGTGATCTCGTAGTTTAATTATGAGTTATTTTAATATTAAAAATATAATAATACAATATTTCCGTTGTGTTGTTCATGAGATAATAGTAGTAGTGCCACATGGATTATGCAAAATATTTCATTTATTAATGATTGGGCATTGCAAGTTTTTCTTTTTATTGTATCCATAAAAGAAAAAAAATGCAAAACTACAAAGAGAAAGGTGACCTGACCAACACCCAAGGTGGGAGGTGGCCTTCCCCTCCAAAGCTAAATCACCCTCTCACCTGAGGGGTGGTCGGACCACCCCAAAATTCTATCCCAAAATTCTCATGGAAGGTGGCAAGTCACCCCTCAATGGAGTTTTAGAAGTGGCTCAGTCATCCATATCACCCTCTAGGAGAATTTCAAATGTTGTAGAGGGGCGTTTGAGAGACAACTTGATCATCCCATTCTTTTTTTTTTGGTTATGGATATAATAAAAAAGTAATTTTCTTAACATGTAGCACTTACATGGCACCTGTAACAGGACAAATTGATTATATGGCATTTGAAGAAAGTCATAAAGACATGAAAATAAAAAGAGAAAAATAGAATAAGAAAATTAAGACAATGAATTTTACGTGGTTCGATTATGACATGTTAAAGCCATTAGGACTACATTTTGCTTTTATTCATTTTATAGAGGCTCACAACTTAGGAAGAATTATTAATTCACTCCCTAACTTTTAAGCCTCAATCAAATTGTTTCCTGAATAGGTAGAATTTCTTCAAAATATTAAGTTTTTGTGTAAGTGATGATTTAACATGATATTATAGTAGAAGTTTTAAGTTCGAACCATGTTTCCGTCATTCGTCTTTCATTTCAATTAATATTCCACGTTTTGGGTTTTATAGCCTTACATATTAAAAGGGAGCTTAAGCCTACACGTAAAAGAAGTGTTAAAGTATTGATTAAATGATTAAATTTACCCATTTCTATCAGATTAAACTTTTAGAATAAATAATAATTTAACATGATAATAGAGCAGAGGTAGAGAGTGTTAAATTATTAATTAAATTTACTCATTCTTATCAATTTAAACTTTTGTAATAAGTGGTGATTTAAGATGGTATAATAGTAAAAGTTCTAAGTTTGATTGTATATTCATTTACCTTTTATTTCAATTAAATATTGTGCTTGTAAATACTCTGGAGTGTCTTTTTAGTAAGATCACAATAAAACATACCGAAAGTTCAATCAACCCTTCAAGTTAAGGACACAATTTTCCGGAAATTTCTGTCCTCAAGTTAAATAAACATTAGGACCACTTAAAAAAAATAATAATTAAACATTAGGAACCCTTTTCAATGAAAATGCATGTGCAACATAATTAAGTAGATTAAATAATAGATAGGTCCGCTTTTCTTTTCTTTTCTTTTTTTCTTGTTTTTTTGGAAGTAATTAATATAGGTCCCGCTTAAATTATTGTTACACATGCATTTGTTTGTTATGATTTAAGATCTCTATCATATTTCTTGATGTACCTCATGGGAAATTGGGGCCCCTTCTAATGAATATGCCCTTCTAATGAACATGCATCCAACTATATAATCAGATATTGGTCCCACTCACGTGCCTCTTTTTCTTCTAATTATTATTCTATCTTTCTAAGTCTACTATACCTGTTCAAGATAGCTTGTTATGTTCCATCGAAAAAAAGAAAAGAAAAAAGGAAAATTTCTGTTAGGGTGGGGGACAAATTCCCGTTAAGTGTTGCCCCATCCACCAACACTTAACGGAATCGTGTGTTGGTCAATACACTCACACCCCGTTTGCCAGTATAGAAAGTATGAGACGTGGGTGGGTGAGGCGACCTACCCACGCCTTCTGTGTGGAGTGGCCACCCCACCACCTCCCTATTGGTGGCCGGAAAACCTACTTCCCTTCCCATTTTTTTTTTTTTGGCCACATGTCAAGCTAAAGTAACACATGTACGTTGAACTATTCTATTGGGTATGACACTTGTCTGATGCCCACAAGTATACGAAAGGAGTGATTTGATAACATACATTAACGAGTGATTTGATCAATTTAAAATCCTGTTAACTGATTTGATAAAAGGTTAAATTTCAGGGTACCTCATTTGTATTTTTCCCAAAAGAAAAAAAAAAGATATTTTCTTGTTGTATGAATAAAAAAATGTAGAAAGAAAACACTAAACTAATATTAAAAAACAGTGCGGCACAATTACTCTACCGTGGACTCGAGCTAGTCTAGCACAGCTTAAAAATGGTCTTTTCTTTGAAGTTTAGCAACAGCAATCAGAAGACTGCACGGACAATGCTTGAAGGAAAAAACTCCAGTTGGAACTTCCAGGTCGAAAACACTTTTGGAAAAACAAAAAGGAAAAAGGAAATTTGAAATTTCTGTTTATTAATTACTTGATTGATAATTCTATTAATATAAGTTAATTAATTTGAAGACTTTGGTAAAATATGGGGAAACTTGAGCCATAGATAGTACAGTACGTTGATTGTCCCTTTGAGCAATATGGGGCTCTTGCAGTATAAAATGTTTTAATAAAAGAGAGGGCCTTTCTTAAAATTAACATCATTTGTTTTTTATTTTTGGAAAAATTACTTATTTAGTCCCTGAAATTTGAAGTTGTATCAAACAAATCCCTAAGATATCAAATTTACTAGACTGGTCTCTAGAGTAAGCTTTTTTTTCAAATGGTCCATGTTGTTAGCTTTTGACAGAAACTGTTAGATGTACACATAGATTCACGTCACAACCAATCGCTAATTGACACGTAATATAATGCACGAACAAACATGTGGCAAATCCTATATCTTTAAAAGAGATTTAATAACAACTATAATCATTGACCTATAGAGACTTAAGATTTGGTGGATTTAATTGCTAGATGCTCTTGTTTATTATTGAGATGAGTATGTTGGCTGTCTATCTAGATACAAAAAATATATATAAATATACTCAAATTTTTTCACCACAAAAACTCATGAAGGATAATAGTACCACCCCTGATTAATTACCAGTTAATTAAATTGGAGGCGTCACACACTCCACTTATGTTAGTAAAAATTATGGAATAGTTTATTGATGAGAAGTCTATTGTCAATTTGGTATCAATTGTCCCACGAGCCAAAGCAAAAACCAAGAGTAATGGCTCCTATTGCTTTTCTCTTCACAACTCAGAGATACAGCCCAACTGGAAAAAGCATGGCTTCAGTTTTGATTTTAGGGGCTAACAACTTTAGTTCTCTAAAACCAAGACCCAATGGCTACATGCCCGTACACATGTCATGGCCTTTTTCTCTCTCTCCACATGCGGCTCATGGGTGGTGCTCAAACTCTGTTAATCAAAACCAATGGATCGGATGAATAAACTTTTACTTATGCTGCATAAACTTTGTGATTCTACTTCAGCATTTTCTAGCAAGTTTGCTCCGAGCTCTTTCACACACATGGCTGTCAAGGCTGTCAGGAAATTCAAGGAAGCTGTAGTTTAAAAGCAGAATGTGGATGTTAGAACTTTAGACTAAAACACCCTCAAGAGGGCTTCCCAGAAGAGTCATGAATACCAAGTCCCGAGTGTCAAGCTTCGAGGGACTCTTCCGAAGAGCTCTTCCCGGGAATCCATCCCACGAGTCTTCACCGGTATACAGAGTGCTGCGAAGAGTCAAATTAAAGCCTATACTTCAAGTGACGTGGGCCCACAACTAACATGTGGCGGAAATTCCACTCAAAGCAACTTAAAAAGCCACACCAACTCCGAATCAGCGAACACCTTCTTCAGGAGTGCCAGATAAGGGACTTGACAGCATTCTTTTTCATAAAATAATAATGGTGGTCTTTGTATAACCTTTTGCTTCAGGTTTCTATATTGTCCTGCAAACTCATGATATAATCCAATGAAGCTCTTGATGCTTGTATTTTGCCGTGATATGCAGCGAACCATGCCACAAACATCAAAATAAAAAGAGACTAAAGTCTTGAATTCTAACTTCGAGGCTCCCAAAATTCTAAATTCCGACTCCTAAGAGCCACAATTCGAGCGTCAAAGCTCCACAACGAGCAACCACCAAACTTGGGTAAAGCCCTTACCATCTATTGTGCGTGCATCATCACTAATTGAGCAAGAATAGCTCAATAAATTTTAGCACACATGCTGATTCTTCATAGTAATCAAATAGTGATGCCTTAAATTATTTTTGCTTATCACCTTATCTACCGGATCAACCTTGATTACGGTCTCATCATATGTGAGCTAATTAGCAGCGAAGCTACTACCATGTCTTTTGCATGTTCTTAGGTTTTGCAGGACACAACCTGTTAAACACACTGGGCGCACTAAGGATCGATACATAACAACACCCCGACTAATTCCACAGGACGCCCCAAAGCGCTTCCAGTATACAGAAGAACTGGGGGGTAACCTATTTAGCCCCAAGACTCGAGTCCAGAGTGATTGCTTGATTTCCCGACATAATTGGATCAGGCAAACCACATCCATGGAATGCCTAACATCCAAGGAGCATCATCAGCAATTACAAAATTTGTTTCAAGCATAAACATTTTCTACTAACGAATCTTAGATGTTTCCACTGTGTGCTTCCAACGATTTCAGGCACATGGTCTTGTCTCTTACTATCGGTCCCGGTTCTGTGAAACCCAAGCATACCTTGCTTGCTTGACGAGTAAGTCCCTCGGTCCAAGCAAACCTCGCTTGCTTGCCGAGCAGGTCCCTCCCTGGTAAAGCCAAACCCGAGCATACCTCACTTGCTTGATGAGTAGGTCCCTCTCCGATCAAGCCAAACCTGAGCATACCTCGCTTACTTGATGAGCAGGTCCCTCCTCGGTCAAGCCAAATCCGAGCATACCTTGCTTGCTTCATGAGCAGGTCCCTCCTCAATCCAAGCAAACCTCTCTTGCTTGACGAGCAGGTCTTTCCCCGGTTAAACCAAACTCGAGCATACCTTGCTTGCTTGACAAGTAGGTCTCTCCTCAATTCGAAAAACCTCGCTTGCTTGACAAGCAGGTCCCTATCCGGTTAAGCCAAACTCGAGCATACCTTGCTTGCTTGACAAGTAGGTCCCTCCAAGGTACGAGCAAACTTCGCTTACTTGACAAGCAAGTCCCTCCCTGGTCAAGCTAGACCTAAGTAAACCTTGCCCGCTTGACAAGTAGATCCCTGGTCAGCCCACATGAAGACCCAAGTAAACCTTGTTTGCTTGACGAACAAGTTCCCTCTTGATTAAGCACCGAAAAAAGAGGCCATTCGACTCTCAAACCCCACGGACAAAAAGTGCAACAAGCGCCATCTCTCTCAGCCCTGGTAAACTTTTATCAATATTTACTTCATGCATATATATTTTTCACTTCTAGTGATCAAAAATATTGTTTACTTGTCAACTAACTTGGACTAAGGACCACTTACCCTTGAGATAACCAGTGACAAAGCTGCACATGCCTCTTGTTTACCATAAGTTTCTACAGGAAACACCAAAACATGTGAAGCTTTCCCCAAAGACATCAGGGCGGATTGAGATCCTAGATACTATTTATCTCGATCCGCTAATGTGGCAACCCGATTTTAAAATTGATTTTTTTTTAAAAAAAAAAAACCGAATAGTCATAAAGGCTCATGTAAAGCCCACATCATCAACTCATAATCTGAGTCTATCACATCAGAGTTAATAATATAAACGCAGCGGAATATAAAATAATATAACATGTGAGAGTCATAACCTGGAGTTGACATAAACTATCTTAAAAAAGTTTAGAACATCGACTATACAACAAAAGAATGGCTAACAAAAAGCCACATATTGTTATATCCATAATGTGATTATAGATTTAATGAAATTAATCATGTAAATATACAAGTGGAATTAATAACCAAAGGGTAAAATGATAATTAAAAGTAAAAAAAATGAATACGCACACACAGAAAACTTTAGGAAAGTCATTTCTTAGGCTTTCCGTTCGAACTGGGAGTTTTTCGTTTGAACGGGTGAGCTCTAGAGGCATCCGTTTTAATGTCCGTTCTAAGTTTCGTTCGGACAAGTCATTTTAGAAATCAGAAATTGAGCCACATAGACGTTCGTTTTGTTAGAATTAATGTCTAAAACTTCAATTGATCATAAGATATTTTAGATGTAATGAATTTTGTTGCTTATTCCCTGTTTGATTATTGAACACTGTGCATACTTATTATTGTTTTTCAATAACATATATGTGGTTTTGTATATTTATCGGATATATGCATGTAAAGTCTCTAAATTACATTGAATTTGATTATGATGTGAGCAATGGTATTTGTCACACAGAAGACCATAGTCAAAAGTTCCTTGAAACTTATTAAATATTGTTCGTAGTCATAAGTAGAACCAGAAATTCCACCTAGACTATAACATGTCAATTTTGATGATTTATCTTAATCCAGTGAAGCAATGTGGCTTCAAGTTGGCATAGCTGATGTTATAGCAAGGTAGGCTTATACAAAGCTATGCACTAAACAGGATTGCGTAAGTCATCATTCCTATAATGACTGTCATAGAGAATGATGAGCGTACACGAGGACTTATGAATATTACTCTAAACCCTAATAAGTTTGTGAACCAGATGTTAAGTAAGGATTATTTTGATGTATTATAGGGTGAAACCACTTAAGTGGTCAACATTCTCTTTACGTTGGGTAATCAACATATAGCATTGTGGAAGATCACTTTTCAAAAAGTAGTCGAAATCCTTTGTAGGAAAACAAAAAAAATAAGGAAATTCTCCTTGTTTTATAATCAATAAGAATGATTGTTATGAGTCTTAGGCCCGAGCGTTTTCAATGGTATTTAACTGAAACTGTATACAATGATAAGTTGAATCTCATAGGGTACATTGGAATAAATCGTGAGGTTTGGTTCCGGGTACTCAAGGAAAGAGATATGGTGAACAAAGTGACAGTTAATCATCTTTGGTTCAACCATGGAATAAATTCCATAGAGGGGTACTATGGTAATTTAATAAATACGTCATGAATGATTAATTGTTTATGACAAAATATAATTTAGAGTTCGATCACATTTATTTAGTGAAATTATCTGTGATTTTTAGTCAAGGTGATGAGTCATCGGATGACAAGACTTCACAGGACTAAAGTAGCTAAATCTATTTTCCTNGGGTTCATTCTTAAGCTGTTGTAAATTGACTAAGTAATTATGAGTTTCAATTATTTATTTATTTATTAATTGCATGTGTTTTATTTAAATAAGACATAGGCCAGAAATTAATATTTATATTAATTTGGTTTGTTTTATTTATTTAAACATGGATTAGAGAATTTATTTCTCAAGAGCCATTAGTTTGGAAGAGTTTGAGCTAAGAAATTAATTCTTAGAGCACAGTCCATAGAAAATTAGCATTGGGCCTGTAGGATAAAATCAAGGGGTTCAGGCAACACTGTTTAGTGTGTGTGTTAGACTGTACCGAATGCTTGTACTTTTGTAGAATGTTCGATGTTTTTATCAAACGTTTGATAGAAACCCTATGACCGTTGGGTAATAGTATATCAAACATTTGATGTCGTACCACCGAACGTTCGATGAACATCAAAACCCATCAATCTTTAGCCAGACACTCTAGCCCTATAAATAGGAGCCCTACCCCTCCCTTTTATTGTACACTCTTGACTTGGAGCTTAGAAATCGTTGTGTGTGTGTGTGTGAGGAGGAGAGTTTGTAGAAGTAAGAAGCTTTTTGGGCTTTGGAGGTATCTATCCTAGCCTAACTCATTTTTATGTTTTTACTTGTCTTTA
>FXXK01000363.1:89006-114006 GCA_900184695.1 Betula pendula
AATTGCACCCAATCCGTAGGACTTCAGCCCAGACAATGGGAGGATCATCCACGCAGCAACGACCCAGCACATCCTTCCAAATCCGGTAGCTAAAACCACACTAAAAAAAGAGGTGATCTCGACTCTCCAAGCAATTTCTGCAGAACAGACATAAGACATCCCCTGTAAATCCCCACCTTGCCAGACGTTCCCCAGTAGTGAGACTATCTCTCATAGCAAGCCACAACACGAAAGCCTGCTTAGGAATGGCATAGGCAAACCAGACAAGTGGCCACCAATCCACCACAACATGCTTGTTCCTAAGAGCTTCCCAAGTGTCAGAACTGACAAAAGAACCTGACTTGGAGGCAGTCCAAATAGGCTTATCACACTCACCAATAAGGACCTCAAGGAGCCTACTCTGGATTTCTACAAGAGAGTCAGACCTTGCAGGTCTCCAAGCCCAGCAGCCATTTGATAGCACCGATGAGAGCCTAGCATCTTTATTGCTTTGAGCATCATAGACTGCTCGGAAGCCATATTTATCAAGAAGGATCCCTGCAGGATGCCAATTGTCAACCCACAAATGAATATGATGACCAGNCATAGGGTACATTGGAATAAATCGTGAGGTTTGGTTCCGGGTACTCAAGGAAAGAGATATGGTGAACAAAGTGACAGTTAATCATCCTTGGTTCAACCATGGAATAAATTCCATAGAAGGGTACTATGGTAATTTAATAAATACGTCATGAAGGATTAATTGTTTATGAAAAAATATAATTTAGAGTTCGATCACATTTATTTAGTGAAATTATCTGTGATTTTTAGTCAAGGTGATGAGTCATCGGATGACAAGACTTCACAGGACTAAAGTAGCTAAATCTATTTTCCTTCCGGGTCCATTCTTGAGCTGTTGTAAATTGACTAAGTAATTATGAGTTTCAATTATTTATTTATTTATTAATTGCATGCGTTTTATTTAAATAAAACATAGGCCAGAAATTAATATTTATATTAATTTGGTTTGTTTTATTTATTTAAACATGGATTAGAGAATTTATTTCTCAAGAGCCATTAGTTTGGAAGAGTTGGAGCTAAGAAATTAATTCTTAGAGCACAGTCCATAGAAAATGAGCATTGGGCCTGTAGGATAAAATCAAGGGGTCCAGGCAACACTGTTTAGTGTGTGTGTTAGACTGTACCGAACGCTTGTACTTTTGTAAAATGTTCGATGTTTTTATCAAACGTTTGATGGAAACCCTATGACCGTTGGGTAATAGTATATCAAACATTTGATGTCGTACCACCGAACGTTCGATAAACATCAAAACCTATCAATCTTTAGCCAGACACTCTAGCCCTATAAATAGGAGCCCTACCCCTCCCTTTTATTGTACACTCTTGACTTGGAGCTCAGAAATCGTTGTGTGTGTGTGTGTGAGGAGGAGAGTTTGTAGAAGTAAGAAGCTTTTTGGGCTTTGGAGGTATCTATCCTAGCCTAACTCATTTTTATGTTTTTACTTGCTTATTGTTACCCTACTTAGTTAATTGTTGTGTCTTATTTGTTATGTTTTAAATGATAGGTTTGATCATTAAGGTTTAAGTTGATTTTATATTGGTTTAAGGAGTTTAACACTTTGAACCTTATTTTGAAGTGTGAAACCCTTTATTTCCTCTAGTGAGACCTTAAGGAGACCTTAGGAGATGTTGGAATCCAGAAAAGACCAAGGTTCTGGTCCAAAATGGGTTTCTTGTAATGCCTCAAAATATTTAAAAATGATTTTTCAAAATATTTGACCAAAGGTTTTGATTAAAGATACTCCCCCATCTCTATATAGCATTTAAATAAGGTTTTAATCAAAAAAGACAATTATCAAACGTTCGATGAGAACCATCAAACGTTTAATATTGGATAGTACAATCATGTTCTCTACAAAACGTGCATATGCTCAGAAGGTGTCAATACGAACATCAAATGGTCGATATTTTTATAGAACGTTCAATGTGCTTTTATGAAACGTTCGGTATCTTCATCAAACGTTTGATGAGAAACCCTAGATTTTCTAATATAAATAGATCAAACGTTCAATGTCGTATATCAAACATTCAATCATGTCCCAAAACATTCAATCGTATATGAATTACATCTCATCCCCTTAAGAAAACTACTCTTGCTCGACCCAAAACCTTCATAAACTAATTGTTAAAGGCTTGAGGGGGATTTTTTAGGAAAAATTCTCATTTGAAGGAAACTATATTCTCCAAGTGTAACATTTGAATCCATACAACATAAGTTATGACTATGTTATGCTTTCAAAACCATGTCATGATGATTTAAAGGCTTTTATGTTCACTCTTCAAAAGATTTTGATAAAAATGATGACTTTGTGTTTTACTTCTTAAAATGTGTGTTTTCTATGTTCTTTGATGTAAATCTAAGTCTAGATATAGTCTGATTTTAGGTTTGGTAATAGTTTTTTAGATTTTCATGCATTCTTGACCTACATCAAACGTTCCACTATTCTTGATCGAACATTCCATCTTCAAGGATCAAACGTTTGATAATCGTGTCAAACGTTCGATGGTGACTAGAAATGCCAAATTAGGATTTTTAAGACAAAGAACACACATATCCCACGATTAGCAAGAAATTACGTTCTTAGCATTTTGTCGAGTTATTTACAGTTAACGAGGGGTTGCAATATGTTAAGGCATCAGATGAGCAATCGAGGTAAGTATTTTAACTAAGTAATGAAATTGCAAATTTAGAAGTGCGATATGTCAGATGACTGAGCCTATTTCCCTATATGATCAAGTTTACCATTTCTATGACATGATGTTATTTGATTATATATTCTCCTATTTTTGAATAAATGAACAATATTTGTATAGTAAGGTTATGGTACACCGGTTCGTGGGGTAGAATGGCCATGGTTTTACTATTAATACAAATTGATTCTATGGTCAAATAGTTTTTTTTTTAATGAAGAGAACCATGGATCTAATAGTTAAGTTTTGTGTTAGCGCACTATTCTTTAAGTGGGTCACTAGTTACGGCTTTGCTAGTCATTGTTGGGCTACCCGAGGTCGAACTCAATCGGACTGCTAGTATAAAACGGTATGTTTGTGTAATGTCCGGAGCACCAAAGTTGTACCAAAAGTCTTTTTGGACGAACTAACCCTACTAAGTTGGGGTAATGTCTCAGGTAGACCATATTATTAACATATGACTATTTATATTGTACTCATAAAGTATATTTTCGCATTTAAATATAGGTGTTTAATCGACGAAGTTATGCTCATTCTTTTAAAATTAAACGCAATTTTTGTCAAATGGCATAATATCGAAGATTGGACCCGCTATTTGTGAAAATATCATGTATAATTTCTAATCACCTTTTTTTATTAATTTTATATCTCACTTCTTTCAAAATAACTTGCTTACTAAGTCAGTCGACTTACTCAGTTACTTTCTTTCCCCCCATAAAATACTTCGGTATTTTGCAAACACTCAGGGATTTGATCAGTTTGGACTCTCACCAAGATTTTGATATCAAGATAGCAGTTGATATACTCAGGTTTGATTTTCTAGATGTGAAGCTCTGTGCCCATACTTATTGATGATAGAATTGTTTATCTCTTACGTACTCAAATCAACTATTGAACTATTTACTCTGATAAATTTTTAAAATGAAAATTCTAGACAGTTATCAGTTAATTGTTTTTGACGCCTTATGGACATTATACACCGGGTTAACCTCTTTTAATGGTTAATCATGTGTGTAAGGTGATCCTCAAGCCAATGATTTACATATTCTCTCTTCACAAGGAGAATATAGATATCTCTGAGTCTTAATCGAATAATTAAGGTTAGGAGGCGAACCATGAATTTAATTACAAGTTAGTTAAATTCTTAGGGCATTACATTTTCAGACCTTATCAAACGTTCGATGTTCAAGCTTGGAACGTTCGACCTTCTGGTCAAACGTTTGGTGCTCTGACAGAAAGTCCTTTTGGGTTATTAGAGGCTTAGGATTTGTTTAACTCAAGGCATAAGACTAATGATAAGATCATTTCTCATATTCAGAAGTCAGAGATTGGGTGAAGGACTATTTGGTTGAACTGTACAACTCAAGTAAGTAAAAACTCACACGGATACTTGTTATTGTTATTTTTCCGCATAGCATGACTATTTTATGTATAAAACATGCATTTTTACAACTTTCATAAAATATCTACTTTTGATTAACTACAAACTCCATCTTGTGAAAACGATTATGATTAACAAGATAATGAAACAATGAGTTTGTAAAATACATGCATCTAAAAGACGGTGAAAGACTAATGTTACATCGTATAATATGGTACACCATCTCGTACGGAAAAAATGGGCTATGGGCTTATCATTATTACAAGTTAATTCTATGATCAACTATTTTTTTTATGAATGATGAGAGCCTTGAATCTAATGGTTAAAAGTTTGTGATCGGCGCACCATTCTTTGAGTGGGGTCACTGTTACAGCTAATCAATGTGGGCCACCCAAAGTCAGATTGCTAGTATAAAATGGTATGTTTGTACTAAAAGCCCTTCGGGATACGCAAATCCTGCTGAGAGAGGGTAATATCTCAAGTAAACTATATTGTTAATATATCACATGTTCTTGAATATATCATGCATTATATAAATATATTGCATTGTTATAACATGTCTATGCCATTATTAAGAATATCAATACTTGTGATTTATAAACTAAGTTCACAAAATGGTAACCTATAAAACATATGCATTATTACTCACTTAAGTCGTAGACTTACGCTTGTATCTTTTTCATCTATGATCTTATGCTACTTGATAGATAGTTTAGACGATACCGAAGTATTCATGGAGTATGGTCTAGTTGGAGGGAATTCTCCAGGTGATCTTTGAGAAGCTAGATCCTGTTTGGTTAAGTTGGATGTGAAGAGCCAGAGGAGACTCCCAATAGGACATGATAGACATAGCCTATATGCTTTATATTGTAAAGGCTAGGCTTTGATTTTGATAGTGTTTTGTCAGATTCGGGTTGTAACTTTTGTGTTATTTTGATGACTAGTCTATGACCAAACTTATGAAGACATCAGTATTTATGATATATGTATATATATATATATATATTCA
This sequence comes from Betula pendula, assembly GCA_900184695.1. Taxonomy (NCBI): domain Eukaryota; kingdom Viridiplantae; phylum Streptophyta; class Magnoliopsida; order Fagales; family Betulaceae; genus Betula; species Betula pendula. The sequence continues at coordinate 94,148 of FXXK01000363.1, forward strand.
ATTATTTTGATATTCTTTTATTATAGGTATTAGTTGTTATCTCTATTATTTATAAGTGACAAGTCTTCCACTGTAAACTTTCACCTCTGAGAGTGTATGATCCTTGAGTTTTAACTTGCCAAGAGGGGATTAAAGCTAGGAGGCGAACTGATAAGTCATTTACTAATTAAATGATTTTGTCAGGGCGTTACAATGATACAGGCTAGTTTACGAGCAAAACTGCCATAGTAAAAATTTAATATCTTGTGATTCTAATATCATATGGAGGAAAACTTGATGGCATTAGAAAACTTATTTAAAGTGCTACAAATTCGTATTTCATGAATTTTTCCAATTCAATGGTTTACTAGGTTAAAACTGTCTGTCTATAGAAATCCAAAAATGTGTTTCACGAAGTTTAATCGATAACCCAGTGGAAGTTCGTACAACCGAAGAGATGAGGACAATTAGTACTAATTCCAAAAAGCTTTGTTTGATATCTCGGTCGAAGTTCTTCTGACCGAAGATGTTCTAGGGGGCTTTAATCACAGCTTGATCGTAGTTTCGATCAAACAATAGTGCGATGTTTTGTCTCGTTCATTCGAACTTAAAGTTTGTTCAACCGAGATTGCAATCGGGTAGTTTTGTAATTTGATTTTTTAAGGTTGCAACCCTAATATTTAATTAAGGGCCTGTTTGGGATTGCGATTTTAAAAAGTACTATTTTAAAAAGTGCGATTTGAAAACATGATTTTTGAAAACGCAGTTAAGTGTTTGGCAAAATCGCAGTTTGGCCTTTAAAATCGCAGTTTGGCCTTTAAAATCGCAGTTTAGCCTTTTAAAATTCTGCGTTTTCAAAAAAGCATCTCCTTACCTGCGATTTGAAATCGCAGATTTTCTGCGTTTTCAAATCGCAATTTTTTAAAATCGCAGTTCCCAAACAATCTAGTTTTTGCGATTTAGTTTAAAATCGCATTTATTATCTACGAAATCGCAATCCCAAATGCACCCTAAGCCTAATAAGGACGTCTTGGCCGCCAGGCTTTGGTATTTTTCTCAGTTTTTCAATAAGAAACACCAAGGAAGTGAATTTTTTTTTTTTCTTGAATTTGTGAAAGAGTTGTGAGTTGGTGTATTTGTAAATTCAGCTACCCCTATACCATGCTGCATCAAACGGGATTCAAATCCAAGCACACTTGTATGGTTTAGAGAAATTGTGCATCTTTGTCTCAAGTATAGAGGCACTTTTATGGTTTCAATACCACACAATTACAACCAAGTTTCTCAATCCCATGAATTTACACAACAGTCCAAGAGCCCAAGGTACATCAATGTTGTAAGAACACACACGAAAAAAAAAAAAGGAAAAGAAGAAATAACGAAAACTATACTATTGGTTACTACCTCTACAAAATCCCTCCATATTGCTCCCTTTCTTCCACTCTACGAGGCCTCCCTTTGGCCACTTATAACAACTAATTTACAGATCACGTACAAGAGTGATCTCAATTTTAAACTATTGCTGCAAAAAACAAAAACATATATATGTGCCCCTCATTCATCTATATGCTTAATTATCAGTCACCCAAAAAGGCCAACCTGCAGCAAAGTTAGTTTGAACAAAGTAGTTAGATCTGAACATAATTTCCACCCCACAGATTAAATGTGACCTGTAACAGCATGAGACATGCAATAATGAGGGAGAAATGTGGCAAGGTATCGAACATGGCAGCCATTGATGGGATAGAGGGGGTGGAAGGCACTGCACCAATAACTGTTGAGCCGGTTGAGCTTGTGTTTAACACTGATGAGGTTGTGCTGCATGGAATTCCAATCCAAACACTAGTAAGGTTGCTTTCTCTCTCAAGTGTTTGCAGGTAAAATAAATGAAACTATTGCTAGTAATTAAGGAGAGTTCACCTAATGGATGGATACTGACATGTCCCCGTACCTGCAGTTAGGGAAAAAGAATACAAAAGAAAAAAGAAATTTTATTATAAACCATTCCAATTCATTCTAGAGACTGCTACAGGTCATTCTCACATGAATTTCTCAGTAAATGTACCACATTTAATATTGTTAAATTACTACTTATCATAAAAGTTTAAGTCGACAGAAAATGGTAGATTTATAACCTATTTGAAATTGTGTTAAGGAGCTTAAGGGTGCATTTGATATTGCAATTTCATAGACAAAATGTGCGAGTTTAAACTAAATCGTAAAAAAATTGATCGTTTGAGATTACATATTTAAAAAATTTGCATTTTCAAATCATAAATAAGGAAGTTTTTTTTTAAAAAAAAAAAAAATTTTAAAAATTAAATTACGATTTTAAAGGCCAAACTACAATTTTGCCAAACACTTAACTGCATTTTTAAAAATCACATTTTCAAATCGCACTTTTTAAAATCTCAAACCCAAACGGACATTAAAAAGTGCTTTTAGTACATAAGTAAAAATGGATCCATTTAGTAAAAAAAAAAAAACTTAAAAAGCACTCTTTAAAAAAAAAAAAAAAAGTAAACTTTTTAAAAAATCATATTTTCAAATCGCACTTTTTGAAATCTCAAACCCAAACAGACCTTAAAAAGTGCTTTTAATACATAAGTAAAATGGATCTGTTTAATTAAAAAAAAATAAACTTAAAAAGCATTTTTTTTTTTACTTTTTTGCTCTAAAAAAAATGCCCAAACTGCATTTTGGAAAAGTTGAAAAGCTTTTTCTATAAATAAAAGCTTTATTTCTCAACGCAATCCAATCAGACTCTTAATCATTTAATTTATACTATAACACTCACCATAAAATAAATTGATCGAAATAAAATTCAAACTCATAATTTTTACTCTAATTCTATTCATTTATCTCAAAAGCACAGGAAAGATAGTAAATTTAAAAATTTAATTCATATTCTAACAAATATGACATAATGAAAAGACAGCTTACTTGGGTCAGTGCTTGTAGTTACAGCAGTTGCTCCAAAGCTACAGCTATTTGGAACAGGGTTCTTTTGATAGTACACATTAAAGGCATAGGAGGCATGGTCCCGAAGGGTGTTGGGGTTGTAGCAACTTCCACCAGCCTGAATTGGTGAACAATCCGCACCACCATACCCACAAGCATAGTCTAAAGCAACTTGTAAAGAAGTTTGTGATGCACTTTGGGCAGCAACACACCAGCTTGCGCCTGAGGATGAAGGTGCTGATGATGATGTGGTTGCAGCCGGGTTTGAAAATGGTGTCATGGTGGCTGGAGGTGTGGTTGAGTAATCTGGGTTTGAGTTTGGGTTTATGATTGGAGTTGTTGAAGTAGTTGGGGTGGTTGGAGTTATTGTTGGAACCGTTGTGACTGGAGTGGTTATGTCTTTTTGAGTTGTGGAAATTGGGGAAGTGAAATGTTGTACATGTTTTTCTGAGTGGTATTGTTCTTTCATGTGTACTGTTGATGCCCTCTTTGTTAAACTTGAACCTGTACTTGAAATAAAAAAGGTTGAGATAAGCTTTGTTTTGGGCTTAATACTTGTAAGAACAAAAATAGAAAAACAGAAAATGAAATGCTTTTTAGGTGCGTTAGAGCACAGGCATAGACTTCCTTAAATCTCATTCACTTTTTTAAATGAAAGAAAACACAACCTGAATAAGACTTTTTTGGTGTTCCTTAAACTAAGAAAATCAAAAATAATACCCTAACATTATTTTAATATAAAAAGGCTTTATCTTTCATTTCTCTCCTTTAGTATTTGTTTGAAATAATATCTTATATTTAAAGAAAAGCTAAAGAAAGCTGTTACTGGTGCACTAAGTCTTTTTTCTGAAAAAATTATTTGCTCACACCAATTCTGATGAATTGGAATGCACCGGATTACAACAAATATTTTTTTAGGAAACAATGGAGAGGCGAAATCACACTTCAGTAATTTTGTTACGATTTGCACAAAACAAAATAAAATCAAACCAGAACACTAGCTGTCAGAATTTCTATTCTAGTGAGAGAAATATTCAAATTTTTAAAATACGTAAGGTTTTGAGAGAGAGGGGAGAAGAGAGAATTTTCTGTGTATGAAATTGGAATGCTATTAATAAACCATACCGAAAAGAATAGAACCCATTTGGAGAAAGAACAATCATTTATTGACAGAGAAAACGGGAAAGAATTGTACCAGCTACAGGAAAAGCAAAGAAATTCCAAGTCCAACATGTAAAGCAATTAAAGTATGAATTCAAAGTCTAACCACAAAATTTGATATTTATGTTGCAATGAACATCCGGGATCTTATGAAAGAAGAAAATTAAAGCAATACAAGTATGAATTCAAAGAAAAAAAGTAAGAAGTGCATTGAAAATGGCTTAATTCAGAGCAAGAAGACTATGTAATGCTTTTCAATGAACATCTGGCGTCTTAGGACCATCAGATAGAATTAGAAATACACTTTAAAATGACAAATTCAGAGCAAAAGAATTCCATATTTATGTTTTGATGAAACTCTGAGGTCTTAGAAAGCGGTTTGTTGCTAAGAAAAGAAAAGAACACACTCCCATGTTAAGAGAAAGGAGTGAGGGAAGAGGCAGAGAGATAGGAGAGGTTTCAAGCAGAGACATAGGAGTGAGAAACAAGAGAAAGAAAAAAAAAACAGATACGACACCAAATACGACCTCTGTACTAAAGAAAAAACAAAAAAACAGACAAGCCATTTGGAATTACAACGGTATTTAAAAAAAAAAAGATGCCCATATTAGAATAGAAGTAATGAAACCAAATATTGAAATGAAAAGAAGCAAGAGAAACAAGACAAAGCCACTCACCGAGACAGAGAAAATGACCCAATAGGAGAAATATGAAACAGTTAAGGACCCTTTCATCCATCGACAACCCTCCTGTCTTTCTTCTTCTTCTTCTTCTTCTTCTTCTTCTTCTTCTTCTCCTCTAATGTCGCTCTTCAATTATGTAGTTCTGCTTTTTCACTTGGTCTCAAACAGAGAAAGTGAAGCAAAGATATCATAAACTAGAGAAATAGCATCAATGATTTTGTTGGAAAGAAAAGGATTGTGTACCTCTCGACATGTGTATATAAAAATATATTTTCTAGAAGAAGCACCCGGGAGAGATTGGGGGAGAAAACTTGAGAAAGGAGACATGGGGTACTGTGGGAAGGTGCAAGCAAGAGAGGGTGCGAAAAGGAGGGAAAAGGTGGGGAAGAAGGTTGAAAAAAGAAAGCACAGAGATTTTTTTGGAATATAGGTTTGGTATGTGGGCTGGTAAGTGATGATTGTAATGATGGTGATGATGTGGGCATTTTGCCTTTTTTTCTTCTATAGTCTTCTCCTTTAAATGTTTTATAGGACCAAATCTAATAAAGACAGCCTGAAAATTTACTGCTCTAATTTAATGAATAATGCTACACGAACTCTTTCTTTTACATTTTAAAGTGTTTTTTTCCTTAAAATAAAAACATTTTTCAATTCCATCTGCTTTCACTTTTTTAGTAACTATCAAGATTGGAAATAAGCACTTAAGAGTATAAAAAAATAAAATTTTTGTAGCGTTTCTTTTATAGATTTGGCAGGTCAGTAGCTTTCAAGACAAATAGTGTCTTCATATCCGTAGTTATGTATGACTTATGAGATGGTAGGTGAGATTGGATTCAAAATAACAAAATCAAGGGCATGTTTGGGAGAAGACTGGACTGCACCGTTGAGGATTTAAATTTTTTTAAAAAAAAATATTCCTACTTTTTATATCACATTAACTACTTTTTAACAATTTTTTTTTACTTTTTATATCACATCAAACATTTTTTTATTGCTATTCAAATAAAATACTCACTAAAAAACAAAAAATTTTACCCAATACAAAAAATTTACATTTTTTTTATTTTATATCATATCAAAAGTCAATAATTTCCTAACTTACCATCCACAATTCCATTGAAAAGAACTTGAATAAAAGGGGAGGGATTTCCCAGGCCACTTGAAATGACCGTCAAGTTTCTTCTTTATTCTCTCTTCGCTGGGCTTTTTGTTCTTTGGTTGATTTTTGGGCAAGACTTTTGCTGGGTTGTTTGATAGATGACTCATGACCATGACTGCCAACTGCAGAAGCACAATGTCATAATTCTTTTTCTCTTTTTTGCCGTACCATCTTTTCAATTTTTTTTCACTTTAAGTGATTCCCTGTGTGTAAATCAGCCAATGTGGGACAACTTGTCCGAGACAAAATAATGAACATTATTTAACCCCTTTGTTAGTAATGGCTTTTGGTGACACAATAGTGGGGCTTCCATTGAATTTGTGGAGGTCTAATTAGTAGTGAGGTTAGATTTAGGTCATATAATTTTTAACACAACTTATGAATTCGATTTAAATTTAATTCAAAATTAAATAGTTATAATTGCAAAATTTAATCTGTTTAATTAAATAGGTCAGATTATAATTTACCTATATAATCTGATATTTATGTATTGACACAATCTAAAATCAAACACACAAACACAAATTATCACCCGTTAAGTAGGTCATAGTTTAACTAAAGTATCCACTATCAAATATGAACTCCACGTGAGCTATTCATAGCCAACTGATGTATTGAAATGACAGGTTATTGTAGTTGTTTATCACCACCAATGAGAAAAAAAAAAAGATCATTATAAACCATGAATGCTTTAATTATTTTGCCTATAATTAGGACGAAAATGCAGGAGATGCTTATTGGGGGGTGGGTGGGGACCATGGAGAAAAAAAAAGCAAACTAAATTGGAGAAGTCGGTCCATCCAAAATTCTATCCTAAGCCTGCACTTTTGACCAATTGGATTTGAAATATAGCTAAGCTTCTCATAGACTACTTTGTTTTTTGATAGGCTCCTCATAAAAGGCACTTCTTGATCCTTGCTCCCATTACAGTATTTAATTGAAATGTCTTTGGCTGAGGCTATGAATATATATTATTAGAGGCCGAAAACCCCATGTTACTTCCAACTTTTTTGTCAATATTCTTACCTTATATTTACAAAAGACGGAAAGAAAAACAAAATCTAGATATGTTTTGAAGATACAACTACAAAAAAATATAGTAAAATTTCTATGTTTTCCACTAAGCTTCTCTTTATCTTTAAAGAAAGTATCATAATAATGTATGAAGTTAAGGACAAAGTCAAGGCTTCACGAATGGGATTGTCTCTCCTGGAATAAAATTCTGATTCAATCACTGTTTATTGTCCTATTTAGCAACATCTTCTTGTTCTATCATGTTTCATTTCTTATTGTTAGAACTTTCTTAAAATAAGCATCTCAATAATGTTTTGTTTTGTTTTTTTGTTCTTCAGTTCTTGGTTTGACTAAACTACAATTCAATCATTAAACTAAGTCAGTATTCATTTGAATGTCAGTCCATTATAAGTTAAATTTTGGAAACAAGTGTTTAATTTCGTGTATTTGGTGGCTTTGAGTCTCTTTAGATTGAATCCATGTGGACTAGAAATACCATGTTTTCAACCACATGGGATATAACAGTAGGGTGACAATTTTTATTTGCAGTGTCGAATTTGAGTTATGTCATGAATATAAAATTATATAAGTCAATCTTAATCTAACACATTTAAATATACGGGTTAGACCCCTCAACCCTAACCCATTAATTTCAAGTCGGGTTCGCAGGTCATGTCAAAAATTGTTAGCCCTAAATGTCGCGTGTCGGATTCGAGTCATGTCGAAATATGGATATAAGACTATATAAGTTAACCTTAACCAGGTTCATTTAATTAAACGGATCAAACCCCTCAACCATAATCTACTATTTCAAGTTGGGCTCATGTCGAATTTATGGGTCGTGTTAAAAATTACTAGCTCTATTAATAACAGGCAACATGACCCATGGTGTGCTAGCTATTTACAAGTTTTGTAGATTTCTAGATGGGTGATTGCCATTCGGTATCAAAATATTTTTTTTTCTTCTCTCTTCATCTAATTTCTGGACAATTAATTTTCCACTATTAAGTTGTAATCCATATTTTGTAATGAGCCACATGCAGATCCAAGGGGATAATTGAACTGTGACCACAAGCATTCCGAGCCACTATCTCAAATGAGACAAATCAAATCCCCTGCTCCCTTTGTTTCACTCTTTCACCTCTGCATTCCCCACAAAGTGAAAGACAAAAAGAGGATTGGATAAAAAGAAGGCAGCAACAGAAAATAAGAACCACAAGAAATGGCAGCCTGTTGTTGCTCACTCACCCCATCATCAACCTCCATATCCAAGTTCATCTCAGGCCAACCTTACCTCACCATGCTAGACAAGCACTGCACCACCATGAAAGACCTTCAAAAGATTCATGCCAACCTCATCAAAACTGGTCTAGCCAATGACACTGTTGCCGCCAGCCGCATCTTGGCCTTCTGCGCCTCCCCGACCGGTGACATGAATTATGCATACTTGCTCTTTACCCGTATCCAAAATCCAAACCTTTTTGTATGGAATACCATCATTAGAGGCTTCTCTCAAAGTTCAACTCCACAAAATGCATTGTCTCTTTTCCTTGACATGTTAATATCCTCACCTATTGAACCTCAAAGACTGACTTATCCTTCGGTTTTCAAAGCTTATGCCCAACTTGGACTAGCTCATGATGGAGCTCAGCTTCATGGGAGGATCATAAAAACAGGTCTTGAGAGTGACCCTTTTATACGAAACACTATCTTACATATGTACGCCAACAGCGGGTTTTTGAGCGAGGCATATCGAATGTTTGATGATGGTACCGAATTTGATATCGTTGCGTGGAATTCGATGATTATTGGCCTTGCTAAATGTGGAGAAATCGACGAGTCTAGGAGGCTATTCGATAGAATGCAATGCAGAACTACAGTCTCATGGAATTCTATGATTAGTGGATATGTTAGGAATGGGAAGTTCATGGAGGCATTGGAGCTTTTTTGCAAAATGCTGGAGGCAAGTATTGGGCCTAGCAAGTTTACAATGGTGAGCTTGTTAAATGCTTGTGCTCGCTTAGGAGCACTTAAACAAGGGGAGTGGATTCATGAGTACATTAAGAAGAATGATTTTGATTTGAATATCATTGTTACTACAGCAATAATTGACATGTATTGCAAGTGTGGCAGCATTGAGAAGGCCCGTCAAGCATTTGAGGCCGCTCCAACGAAAGGATTATCTTGTTGGAGCTCGATGATCTTGGGCCTAGCCATGAATGGTGACGCAGAAGAAGCACTTCATTTGTTCTCTAAGCTCCAGTCTATGAATTTGAAACCAGATCATGTTAGTTTTGTGGGTGTTCTCACAGCTTGTAACCACTCGGGCATGGTGGATAAAGCAAGTTATTATTTTTCATTAATGACAGATACATATAGGATTAGGCCATCAATAAAGCACTATAGTTGCATGGTTGATGTACTAGGCCGAGGCAGACTCCTTGAAGAGGCAGAAGAGCTAATAAGAAGTATGCCAGTAGACCCAGATGCCATTATATGGGGATCTCTGCTCTCAGCTTGTACAAAGCATGGAAACATTGAGATGGCCAAGAGGGCAGCAAAGCATGTGATTGACTTAGATCCAAGCGATAGCTGTGGTTATGTGCTTATGTCCAATCTTTTTGCTGCCTCCAACCATTTTGAAGAAGCAATGGAGGAGAGGCTTTCCATGAAGGAAAAGCATATAGAGAAAGAACCAGGATGTAGTTTGATTGAAGTGGAGGGAGAAGTTCATGAGTTTGTTGCTGGTGGCAGGCTGCATCATAGAGCCCCAGAGATCTACTCTTTGTTGAATCAACTGGGACTGGTATTACAAGAGATAAAAGATATCGCCATATGAAAGCCTAATAACTTTTTTGTTTGTCATCTTTGTACAATTGCCAACATCCGAGTTACTGATTTGGACTTCAAATTTCCTTTTTTCTTTGTGTGAAAATTTTTAGAAAAGTGATGTTGGGAGTCGAATTCCTGTGAGAGCAATAAACTTGAATGCAATTGTAACTAATTTGATTTTTAGAATGATTTACGTAATACAACACAGTTTCATGTACTCTCAAGTCTTGAGGTTACTTCCAGAGAAGAACCCTTCGAAATAAATATTTAGTCCAGCAGTAAGTAGATGATTTTGTTGGCAAGTAGCACTATATTGATATGAAAACGGGCAATGTCATATGGATTAGCTAGTGATGCTAGAAATCAACATCACCATTGAAGTGAAAACATTTTTGAGAGCATTCATATAAATGTATATGACAGACTAACAAGGCTAGGTTTTTGACATAGTTCGCCCTGGTGCCCAAGAGTAAATCTCAGGGGGCATAGAACCATTGGTGAGCAAGTTCGGTGGCATCCCATATAAATCTGAAATATCAAGGTGATGAGTGCGGCCGTTTTGGTAGTGTTGATTCTGCATAGCAGCAGCAATTTCATCATCATCCAATGGCAGGCGGTCAAAAGTGGCATTCATGAATGATGCAGCCATGATCACAACAGGGCCGGAAGCAATGAGAGCACCTACCACACCCCCACCCACAACCTGCCCCTGAGCACCGGCCAGGTAGATTGACAGCCCAGTGATGCCTGGTGGGGCTGGCGGAGGCAAGATTGATCCAAGCAACGAAAGAATCTCAAACCGACCGTGAAGGGTCACGATTGCCCCGGAGGAGGCCGGTTGTCGCAGCGTGACATTCGTTACACATCCGCTCCCGCTAAGTATGCAAATGCCGCGTTGCTTCCTCCTCGCAAAATTAGCTAGACTTTCACTCACATCACAGCCGGAGCTCACTTCCATAGCATGTGCACGGAGTGCATTAGCGCTGTCTCGGGTGACAATAATTGGTGGCTTCGGCTTGTTCTTAGAACCGGCCGGCCTCCCGCGAGGCCGCCTAACGGTCTCCCCATCAGCCAAAGAAGAAACTGGTGACACTGCCTTGGGCACCTCAGGAGACATGAGCAGATCAATGTGATTCCCCTTGTCCTGTTCATGAATTCGATCCATGGCAGTTTTGGACCCAACACAGGGGACTGTTAGATCTGCTCCTCCACCTCCAGCCATTCATGCGCACGCTGCAGACAAATGATAGGAAATTCGACAGAACTGTTATCAAGTTGTGGGTTTAAGTAGACCCAATTCTGCCAATAATTTTATCATACGAACCCAAAAGAATGACAGGGAATTAGGAGATGGTTAAGTAGATACCAACCCTGCAATTAAACGTGGCTTTGTGTATTACTCTCGGTGCCTAATTCCCAACCGACTAATTTCTTCATGTCAATTGCCTTACCCAACGGGTACCCCGTATATAGCATATAAATATTCCACTTGGCAAAATCATGAGGTCCTAGCAGGCGGCATGACCATTTTATTTAACAAGCAACTATTGTAGAGTAAAACAAAAGGGCATTCAATATGGGTTGGGAAGGCATAAACAACAAATCAGTACTACTAACAAAAATAGGAACACGATTAGTGCCTTCCAAACAAAAAGTTGGATCGTAAACTATGAATTCTATTCAACTGTTTGATCAGAAAATTCTCTGTGAAAAGAATCAAAATTAGCCAGATGCCTAACTCAAAAATCATGCCCCAACATGAAATTAAGTAAAATACAATATTGAGGCAGTGGGCATCGACAACTAGACTTTTCAAGTATGTACAATTGGACAGCACCAAACACTCAAAAGCATATCACAAAGCAAAAAGCTCAATTAAACTATAACACCCTAATTTGCCTCTTTCCAAACTCACTACAGCACCCCTGGGAGAAACGAAGAAATGAAGGAAACACGGAAGTCGGAAATTTGTTAGTAGCTACGTTGCCAAATTTGATGTGCTAAGATGGTGTGTCCTGAGAACCACTTAGGATCATCAAATCACCAAGGCTCTGCTGCTGCTGCTGCTGTTCTTTTGTGATCCCTGGTTATGAATGAGAGAAATCGGGGTATCCTGGAGCTCCATGATGTTGTGAGTTCTGCTGACCGAATCGATTTCTATTACTCTGTTGATTCCGTTCCACTAAGCTGTAATATGTGCTGTCTGGAACAGAAGACATCGTTCTTGAACCAGGTCCATAGTTCCACGCAGAAAAACTATCATGCTGGACAACACAAGAAAAACTTTTAATAAAACGCAGTAAAATAATGAAAGAGAGGTCAAACCAATCAAACATTTGAGGAACTTTTGATGCAAAGAATCACACATCTAGACCAAGCAAGCTTGCAAGGTCAGCCCTGTTTTGTGCAAAACTTCAAAAATAATGGCACGTCACACCGAGCGGAATAATAGCACGTGTCATAAATAGCAGTACCATGCATGCACCTTTAACCCCATACTATGCATTACTTCAAAAATATTGGCATTTCACTACCAGAACTGCAACAGCTGTCATCAAACAACACTACCATTGCAAACACATCACCAAACAAATTCAAAGAATTCCTTATTTAATTTTATCTTCGAAAGATACAGTAGCATCCTAGATATTGTAGAATCATCCATTAATTGTCATTACCTGTTGAAATGGAGTAAAATGATTTCCCCCCATGTAGTTAGAACGCAAAACATCATCATAGCCACCGTGAGAGATTGTAAGGTCAGTGGATGGGCTATGCAGAAACCTTCCAGAATTTGTATGAGTCCCAAAACTTCCATAACCAGAAGCATTAGAAGCAGGTAGAGGTAATCTGCTTGATGGGGGTCCACTATTATATTGTGGAAGGCTGTACTGTGTTCCTGCAAGAGATTGATTGGATGCACTATTGCCTGGATATCCTCGGTCCAAAGCAGATGTCATATACGCTTGACTCCGAGGCAGGGAAGGATGGCTAATTCCATTCACTAATTGTTCCAAGGAAAGGTTAGGTTGAGAGTAAGGCTGATGAACGTGATGCGGATGTACAGAAGATGACTGAACATTAGAAAAGGCAGCAGGTGTCAAAACCTGCACAATTGCACGAACATGTCAATTACACAGTGATTAACCTCTTGTATACAGAAGAACCTGGACAAATAACTAAAGGGCACCAAGCATAAATGGTCATTCATTGTGTATGCCAGCTAGCTTAGCTAGCAAAGTCTCTTATCATTGTATGAGAGACCTGAGATTAAATCCCGCCAACACAAAGTAATAGGGAGGGTTTAGTGATGGGAGAGTGATAACCCCATTGTGTAGCCCATAGACCTGGAGAGCCTCCAGTAAACCAAAAGAAATAGGTCATTCATTGCATACCTTAAACATGGAGTTGGTTGAACTGCTTAATGGTGATCCTGCACTTTTGGATATCGAGGGTATCGACCGTGTCACAGGGTATGGTGAATGCAGAAGATCATTAGAATCTCTCAAAGATTGAATAGTTGATGCCAACAAATCACTTCGTATAGTATCTGAATAAGTATGCTGTAAAGCAGTACAAGAAACAAGAACCAGTTACACAAATACCATTGACGTTGGATATTATGAGAAACAGGAAAGTAGCAGAAGTAAAAACAGCAACTAATTGCACAAATACAAATGAAGCCATCACTAACAGCAGCAACAAATCTAGTTGCATTTTTGGTATCATACAGTGGACAATCTTCATGAGAAGGCACAAAGAAACCAGGCCTGTTCTAAGTGAAAGCCATATGAGCACGAAAGCCACAGAGAGAGAGAGAGAGAGAGAGGGTCTTAAAGGAATGAAATTACAGCTTCTATAGACCCTACTACTTTTTCCTTTTTAGAATTAAAATGGGAATGAAATCAGTCTACTCTTCTGTTTCTTTTTTAAATTAGCCAGATCCACATCTTACTGTATGATAATCTTAAAGCTAGGGCAAAAATATATAAACTGATCTCATAGCAACCTTGGACTGTAAGAAGGGGTGGAAAATTGCAAAACCTACTTAAAACCTGAAGGGTTGAACACTACATTTTTTGAGTGATTCATCAACTCCAAATATTTTAACCTGATGCAAGGTACCAAATAGAATAGAATGGTACATTACGAGTACCCAAGCTCTAGCTACCAATGGTACTCACACCATCATAATATGGAAGTCGATCCAACAAAAAACAAAAACATTCCGTTTATTATCAATCTAAGCTTTGACAGAAGTATGACTTGAAAAAATGAATTTCATGTTATATGCCCATATTGACATAAGACACTGACTGTTATCACAGTTGTTGTCAACCAACAAACTTTAAGCCTATCATTTCACACCATACTCCATTTAGGTTAAGGAATGCATACAAGGATTCGCGGTAGAGAAAAAGAAACATTTGTGAAAAAGCAAGACAAAAAAAAGGATCTGCTGGAGGTTAATTGAAAGGGGGGGTGGGTTTGGGCGATCAGATGTCCTTCCTCAAACTTTGGACAGAATCAAGGGACATACAGGAAGGATAAGGACAGAACACGAGCAGAAACACATGTGCATGAATGCACGTATTTAGCAATAAAAATAGAATGGAAAAACCAAAATGCCGATCAAAATAGAATAAAAAACTCACCGAAAGAACTTAAGGGGATGAGAAAAGCAAAAGAACAATGATTGACCATATTTACTAAGAGTTTGACTACGCCGCTACTTTTTGTAACAGCAAATGATAGTGGCAGAGTTTGGTTCCACCAAACGTAGTGCACAGGAAGCTGCACTCGAGCCAACATGAGAATCTACTTCAGTCATCACTCATCTACAAGGGTACTACATTACGCCGCAGGGTGTAAATAGTGTCCAGCAACAGTTTCTGCATCTTTTTTACTTCTTGTGTATACTTGGGGGCACCTTACACTTTTAATGAGATTGGCTTATTATTTATAAAAAAAAGTTCCTGCATCTTTTTAAAGGACGCCAATATCTAGCAAAAACAGAAGGAACAGTATTACTAGCAATATTATTACCAATTCACTTGAAAAAGCAGGAAGATTTCTGATTTGCGAGTCTGCCCTAGCAAAAGAGAATGCAGAAGTTGGCTGTTGAGTGTTATTGAAATCAGAATCAGATAGACATGATTTGGTTATGAATTCATGTCCAACTGTTGCCTCAGGAATAGTATGTTTCATCAACTCTGACTGTGAAGACGTAGTTAAATCATAATTTCTAGCATCAGCAGCCACTGTGAGATTATCATACATGGATCTAAGCTGCTCATCACCAGTGTGCCCTGAATTTCTGTATAGGAGAAAAAATATATAATAAATCATGAGCATTTTAAACCAATTAGTGTGTATATGGACCAAGTAAGAGAATCATACCTGGAATCCAAGTGCGCATATGAACCATCAATTGCAACAGAGGCCTTTCCCCTGTCAAGTTTTAATTGAATAGACCCAAGAGGCTCAGAAAATGCAGAATTAATGCCACCTTTGTAGGTACCAAAGCTCAACTGTGAGCAGTCAGCAGCCAAAGCTTGCAGATGAGTTGGAAAGACTAATGCACAGTTATCTTCTGTTATAGACATAGCCGACTCCTCATTCCTTAAACTTAGACGATGCAAGGTTGCAGTAGCTGATGACACATCTACGCTGGTATCATCAGTCAAACGTACTGAATGATTTGGAGAGGATAAATGTGAGCCACTACCTGTTCCAGATAATAGATTTAAAATGGTAATAAAAATAATAATCATAACTAAATGATATGCATTGAGGATCACGCTAAAAGTGCAACATCAATTTGTTCCTCAAAGACAACAAAAACAAATTTTAAATGCGAAAAAACAAAAAAAAAAAACTGACAACAGGATCATTAAATATGATAATAGGACAATAACTCCAACATGCGTGGAAGGAAATCATGGCATTTTTTTTTACACCAGAATTCATGTCTGTAGAAAAGGTTAACTTATAACTTTACTGGGAAATGAATACAACAGGAAATGACGTAAATGTAGCATAAATAGAGGCAAGCACAAAAGGTTAAGTACAAAAAAGGGGGAAAAAGAACATTATTTCATGTTGATATGTTGTAAATCTGCAAACATGGCAGGACAACGTACCTAACCCCATGTAATTTTTAGAAGCAATACTCACATCTCAAAATTTTAACCAGGGTAGAAGACACTAACATACATCTATCACTCAGAAAATGTTGTCCATGAGAACAATATCAACAGAGAAAAGTTATAGAAGGGGCTTCATAGAGGTCTAATCTTCCAACGATCTATTATATATTTACACTGGCATAAGCAATATTAAATTTGAACAATAAAAATTACCTTCCTGTAGCTCAAAGGCCATATGAGAACTGTATGAACTTATATCCTTCAACATGAAATTATTGCAATCAGATGCCCCTCCAGCATTGTTCATGATGATCTGCCTACTAGATGCAGAAGCACATCTGGCAGGGTCAAAACTAAGATTTTCACTAAACAAGTTAGCTCCATTATTATGGGAGTTAGACTGATTCCAGGATATCTCAGCATCCGAGGTAGCAGGTGCATCTGCAACAGATGACCCACTATTAGCTGTTGGCTCATCGATCACAGGACATTCATCATTTAAAATATGCTGGCGAGCACTAACACCAGATTCATTAATTGCCTCCAACATGTTAGACAGATCTTGTGGGTGCAAATCTTGGTGCCATTCTTGTTGCAAAGTAGCAGAAACATGGGGAGGCTTTGCACAGTAAAGAGATGAGTTCAGTGTGACTGCATCTTGAGGTGTGCAAGACGTCATGGTTAACATCTGTGAGCCCTTGTTTGGTGGCCTACCCATCTTCAAAATGTCAGCCATTGACGGACGTGCTGTGGTGGCCCCCAACCAAGCAGAATCAAACCCTGGAGACAGCTGCGCAGATGCAGACATGGGATCACCTGTTCCTATTGACTGTCTTCCATTATCAGTACTAAAAGAATCACTGCAACAGATATTAAAAGGTAACCTAAATGAGTAATTAGACAAGTGCTCAAGCAATAAAATCAAGATCATGTTGCGACACTCTTATGGCATCAGTCACTTACATATAAATGCAAAATTAACAAGACAAACAAAAACCAACAGAAAAGTAAACTCTTTCGAGGACAATTGACTAAAAATTTGATAAAGAAATTGTTTATAACTCTAAATATATAACAATGGACTAGGGAAACACAGTTCTCAAATGCATGAATGAGAGAAAGTGATATCAGTTATGATACTGACAATAGACATAATAGGCAAAATCATTGGTGAATCATGATCTACAGCAGTAGCAGCATGTTGGGGAGGACTAAGAATTACTTATTCCAGCACATCATCCATAATTGAATGCAATGTTCAGCCTTAACAACCTATGACATGGAGCAAAACAAAAAGATTTTCTTACTTCCCTTCTACTCAGAAAGGCTGGATCAGAAGGTTTGTACGACATGCTGAAGTCCACAAGGCAGAGAAGTGGCCAATGAGAAGTAAGTATATCATATACATTCATACAGTCAGCTCCCTTTCTCAGTCCAAGTTACCATGCCTTAGTACATTGTGCACAACTTTCTAATAGATTTATATAGACCATCGTGAAGAATTGGCGAATGCCTTTGGCCAAAGCAACACATGGCTGGTCTCAGCTGCAGGGCCCTGGAAGCAGAATAGTCATGATTCTTCCTGGTAGGGTTTAGAGTTTAGGGTTCAAGCTAAAAAAAAAAAAAAGATGGAGCCAAAAAAAGAAAAATAAGGTCATACTAAGAAATTGTTGATTCTTGGGCTACCATTTTGGGATTCTTCAAAACAAACATTTGCAGATTTTTAATTTATGAATTCAGAAGCCTAGTCAAGTTTGTTCAAAAGCCAAGACACTCGCTCAATTTTTTGCTGTCCACTCCAAACCTAAAAACAAAACTCTTGATGCCAAATCAAGTACTACAAGCAAATGATAATAAAGGAAATAACTTAAGGTCTCTACTGGATATATTGGTATGAGTTGGAGGAAATTGGCATAAACAAGAAGCAACCAATAAACAAAAAATAGTGTACAATACTTGTGGTGTCACCATGTCTTTGCAATCCTAAAGACGGAGGCCATAATTGAAGAATCGGGACTGAAATGGAGATTAGACATGTTATAATACGACCCATGTTGAAGCGCTAGTGAACAATCATGGACTCCTCGCCAAATTTGCTTTCAAAATATTATTTACTTCCACATGTTAGGCAAGCAAATAACTGCAAAGAGTTTCACATAGATAAATCCAAGTAACGGCTAACATCCAACTCACTGTATCTTGTGTAAAAGACATGATTAAAGCATCAACAAGAATTTCATTATAGAACCAACCTATGCAGCAAAGTTTGCTGATTCATGATTTTTCCCTCTGCGTGAGTTATAGATGACGAGAATGAAGAAGCAACTGACCCCTTCTCTCCGTCATATGCTGCTTTACCAAGTTCTGACAGGAGGATCACATAAGTTGACACAGCATCAAAATCAACAACAGATTCATCAAATCATGCACAAGACTGTTTACATTTCACAATTACCCTAACATTACCATTATAGCTAATTTGAGTTGGTCCACTCCATCCAACATTACGCGTGCCATTATTACCCCTAACTCCACGATTCAAACCACTATTGTTACCACGAGACCATGATTCTTGTGTATCCTTCATCTGAAGATATCAAAAAGGATAAGATACAATACAAAATAAAAAATATAATAAAGGAAAGAAAAGCAACGAAAAAAGCAAAAGAAAGAACCAGCTCAAGGAAAACTCCTCATTAGTAGCTAGGAAAGCCTGGTAGTCATGTCATCATGTCTTGCATTAGATATGTCCTTTACACAAGAATTGTAACTTCAACCAAAGGACAAGAAAAAATGGACAATTAAGGACGCTCATACATCACACAACACATAGGATCTATAGTGCCATTCCTCAATTCTTTGATCAGTTTTGTCATGAAGGACTAAAAAAATTGAGCTCATTATACCCAAACTTTTTTCGATGAATATACCCAAACTTCATATAAGTAAAGAAAACTTTTCGCAGATACATCGTCTGCAAACAAACATACTGAGAAGTGTGCAAAAAGAAATAATAAAAAACTAAGACCATTGCAAGTATGGAAGAAAACAAAGAACCTATACAAAAGGGGGGAAAAAAATTCAAGCATGTTTTCAAAAGGGTACCTCTTTTCTTCTTTCACGTTTGCTCTTCACTTCGTGAAAAGTATCTACACAATTGAAAATTACTAATTCAATGATGACATTGAAGATCAAAGTTATTTACAGAATTAACCGAAAAGCTTTCAAGCATAACACAGTTTTGGACCAACCCCATCAAAAGAAAGAAAAAAAAAATTGTATTTAAAAAACATGAATTAGAACAAAATTGACAAATAAATGTCAAGAAAACGTAACTAACTTAAATGGCACAGTCCACAAATAAATTGCAATGCCTGACCCTTTCTTTTCGTTTCTCTTTTTCAGTTCTTTTAACGTCATCAATCATTATCACTAAAGGGTTCACACAAGACGAAATAAAACAAACAAAACGAAGAATACCTCCATGCAATGCTTTCTATTCCCAATTTTTCCTTCTAATTCTTATTATAGTAAACCAAAACAAAAGCCTAAATTTTTTCCATGCATCTTTTTCCAGGAAACCAACCGGAAAAGGTAATAGTAAACAACTCAACGAAAAAAAAAATCAAGATTTTACAATGCACTTCCTACAGACAAAGAGGAAAAACCGTTATCCCAAAAGCAATAACATAAAAGGCAACAGCACAACACACAGCTGAGTACTCTACTATACGCCCTCCTCATTAAACCAAAAAAACAAATATTTCTCTCTCCTTCATCTTTCTCCCCCAGTTTCTCGGCAACCAAACAGAATGTAACAATTTAACCCATAAAAGAGGCTCTTTTTTCCACACAAAAAAAAAAAAAAACCACAAAAAATAGGCTTTATCCTAAAAATAATAAACCTTGAGAGAGGAGTAG
>FXXK01000363.1:119006-124815 GCA_900184695.1 Betula pendula
ACTTCGGTTGCTCATCCTTCACATTAATGTGCTCGATTTTTGTAAAACAATATTTTATAGGTGGAATTGTGAGTCTACGGCTCAATAAGTAAAAGCCCAACCAAACTAGGAGCCTTCATATCTCTCTCTCTCTCTCTCTCTCTCTCTCTCTCTCTCTCGTTGTACTAAAAACATTAAAATGCTAGGGATTCACCATCCCTTAGGTTGTCCAGACAGAGCAGTGGACAACCACTCTAGGGTTAGGCTAATGTTCGAACAAGGATACAAGACGTCTGGACGGGTTGAGTTCCATAAAGGTCCCATCTGCTGGGATGTCCGAACGATGTTGTGAACATGAGCTCTTGGGTTGCTCAAATGTCCAAACAGGGAATTAATGTGTCGAGACATGGAGAAGGATTTCAAAGGCAAATTGGCATTGGAGTCCAAACATAAAATAAATTGGTCTGGACATGGTGGCTCTAGAGGAAGGATGTCCGAACACCCAAGAATGTCGTCCAGACATGTTTGGACAGCCAACTAACATGTCTGGATGCCGCCGCGCATGATTCATTATGGCCTATTTAAAACATGTTTTGCCTCAGTCTTTCATATCTCTCTTTGTAACGCCTCAAAAAAATTTAATTAGCATGTAATTAAATTTGTGATTCATCTCACAGCCCTAACTGCTCCAAATTAAGACTAAATATTATCTTCATCCTCTTAGAAAGAGAATGTGTAAAACATTAGCTTGAGAATCACCATGTACACCGGATTAAGTCAATTAACTTGGCTAACTCGTAGTAAATTACATGTAGGGTATCCAAATTATTTAACTGGCAACTGAATGAATCCACTATTTAACCATTTATTAGAGTAAATGAAATAATTGATCCGAATTAATAAACAATGAATCATTATATCAACAGTTTTATCATTAATAAATAGGGACATAAAGCCTTACATCTATAAAATCAAACATGAGTATATGAACTGTTGTCTTAACACCTTAATCCCGGCGAGGCATCCCATAGCGGTCAAATCTCTGAGGGTTGTAAAATACCAAGTATTTTATAGAGGAAAAAAGGAAAGTAACTGAATAAGTCTACTGACTTAGTAAGCTAAATAATATTAGTTATTTTACAAATAGTTTCCAAATGAATCGTAATTTAGCATGATATTTTCAGGTAGTTAGCAGGTTAAGCTTCTTCTAGTAGCAGTATCGAGGTAAGGAAATTCTTAACCTTTTTAAGTATAATTCCATTGTATGATCTTTTAACGTAAATGCTCTCTATTACCTAATACAAAATATTTATTTTATGATTATTCTTATATTTATTTGACATGATTATACATGCATGAAATACTTTTATAAAAATGTTTTAAATTTCTAAATTTACCTTTTGTCACTCAAAATTGGTATGGGTACCATATTTGACTCTCATTGACATTTTTCTCATTGGAAGATAATCGTTTTAAGAAATTTTATTTATGGGAAGTTCTAAACAAGGAAAAATTATAGTGAAGTGAAAACCCTCTCACACATTATCCTAAGTAGTTTCATGAGAAGTAAATGAATGAGAAATGATTTATTATGATAAGGACACGCGTGTGGAGGAGATAATTTTGGCCCCATAGATGTTTATAGATGTATGAGCTCGGTACCGTTGCTTGAGATGGAAACGCAACTGCTGAAGAACGTTGAGAAGGCGGTAATTCATCGATATGTCATGCTGAGTGCACTTTGATTAATTAGTTGACGGGCAGGTTTGTGGCCACAGTCGCTGCCATGGTCACAAGGACCAAGCAACCTTAGTACATAGGGCGTAATAGTGTACATGGGCTATAATATAAGAATAAATGTAATAACCTATGAATGTATATATTTTACAAAGAATATGAATGAGTCTTTTTATGATTTCTTTACTGAGAATTGATTATTTATAGTATAAGATGTTATCCGTATTTATAATATGATATGTATTAAATATGCTTTGTAGTGATTTCAAGAGGAAGATATTTTCCGGATTATTATTTTAAAGAAAATGAAATTAACTCAACCGTTTTATGGTTGATGATTTTCTTACTGAGCATTTATCTCTCACCCTTACTATGTTTTGTTTTCAGGTTATAAGCAAAATAGTCTAGGAGGTCGGAATGGGGGTGAGACTATCTAGGAGTTCATGCATAATTTATTATTAATTTATTTGCAAAAAGTGCTTCGGCATGATTTCCACAACTATGAGTTTTTCAATAAGAAGCATTGTATCAGTTTGACATAACGTTTCCGCATTAAGAGATTCACATTTTTATATGACCCTATTAATTTATTTCTACTAATGCATTTATCATCTCATTTAGTTATCGTTTTAGTAGACCTTATTAATCTTTGCGCATCTGCGATGCTAAGTTGACAAACCTAACCCGCCTTGGGTTGGGGGTGTTACAGTTGGTATCAAAGCAAAGGTTATAAGGTTCTGCAAACTCTTAGGAACCAAAGCGTTAAGTTAGAATTAGTGGGGGAAATGGGAAGTCACATTCCGGCCTAATAGAGTGAGCCTTTCTTGTCATGTGTTAGAGTGCTAGGGAAGTATTCCCTTATTTGGTTCTAACATATGTAGTTCGATTATAAAGATGGCACCCCACACTCGCAATCAGACAAACCACATCGAAAATGAGAACGCTGGTGGTAACGAAGATGGAGCTACGGGAAACATAAACCCGAACCAGACCCAAAATCAAGAGGCCTTGACTACATTGGCCGCTCAACTAATAGATCTTTGGTGAAGGGCACTAACACCAATCAAGGTGTGAAACCAAAGGAAGGAGAGCAACGTGGCTATACGTTCGAGCAATTTAACAAACAATGACCCCCGATTTTTGAAGGACAGCCGGACGCAATAGTAGCAGAGGATTGGATCTCACAAATGGAGAAGCTGATGGAAGTCATGTGTTGTACAAATGACCAAATGGTTCACTGTGCTACCTTTAAGTTGGCCGCTGAAGCAGAGCGTTGGTGAATTGCTAAGAAAGAACATCTACAACAACAACTGGACGAAGGCGTACCCATCACATGGCGAAACTTCAAGGACGCATTTTTGGAACGGTTCTTTCCCCAATCAATCTGACAAGCTAAAGCGCAAGAGTTCACCGATCTGGTACAAGGATCCTTGACTGTAGAGCAATACGCCGCCAAATTCATTGAGCTATCACAGTTCGCCCCATACTTGATAAGCACCAAAGACCTGAAAGCAAGGAAGTTCAAAAGAAGCTTACAACCAAGAATCATGAACTAGGTGGTTGGCTTTGAGATAAGTAACCTGTCAAATCTCATCAGCAAGGCATCAGTAATTGATAGAACGTTTAAGATCCATCCAGAGTACTTCAACCAGAGGAAGACAAAACGTGCCACAAGGAGACCAATCTGGTGGACACATGAACAACCCTAATAAGAAAAGAAATGATCAACGTACGGGTGGTAATCCTTTACCTCAACAATTTAATAAACAGCAAGGAGACAGACAACGCACAACATGGCAGAAGTGTGGGAAGATGCACTTAGGGAACTATTTGTTCGGGCAAGCAGTCTACTACAAATGTGGGAAACCAGGCCACATATTCAGGGACTGCAATGTATCAGCCACCAACCAACCAAGCCAAGGTCGATCTAATGGGCAACGAAGCACCGCACTAGTTGGAGTTTATGCTCTGACCCCGGGAGATGCCAACACCTCTAACGAGGTGGATACAGGTACTATCCTAATCTTTATTGTATTTGTTTGTTGAACAAAGAGAGTTATACTTGTTGTTGTCATAAACTTTTTCTTGAAATTTTAACTTGGATCTCAAACCATTAGGCATAGAGTTGGCGATAAAAACCTAGCAAGAATAACGACTTGGTTTAGTTCAATTGTAGGGAAAACTCGAAGAGTGTAAAGAACTTGCCACACTGAGAATATTTCAATCAGCTTGGAATTTTATTACGCTATTTCGAAAAGTTACTTAGTCGACCCTTGAATAGTGAAGTCGAGTTAACCTTGGACCTCCATGCAATCATGACACCTACCTCTTTAGTATCGTATCAGAGTAGCGTAGTGGAAGCGTCACGTACTCCTAACTCACGAATACCCATATCAAGCGTCTATCCAACATAACGTGTCACTAAGGGAAGCACCAGAGGCGATGGGAACGGTCAAACCACTCCACCTACCCATATGGAAGATAGGCTTCAGTGGAGAAAATTCATCACTCGACATGGATAGCTCAATTCCAATTATTTGGATGACCCTTGCAATCGAATGTCATATAGAGATCCATAGTTGCAACATAGCACCACTACCTTGATTATCAACATCTATTGCGCTAGATTGATATCTTCACTTCACATTTAGTCCGAGTAAGACTTGCGATCCACTTTGGAGATGAAGTTGTAGAATAGCCACTGATCGGAGCTAAGTTGATTCAGGAAACTCTAAAGAAGATTGTGCCTACGCTATGGGGACCATTGCGGCTCAAGGAAGACAAAAGAGTTACGTGGACAATTAGCATTGAGACTTAGAGCGTGCATTTGAAGATAGAGAATTTCCAAAAGGCGCGCCGATAGAAGCAGCGACTCACCTTGGGATAGCAGACATTTCGGAACAAGATGGCATGTTAGCAAACTACTTGGCACTATTGCCACATTTATTGGAAGACATTGACTTCCTACACAAGATCAAACTGGAGTGTTAGGAGGAGGCTCTTATACCTCCGCCCGAGTCTTCATCCCATGCAGATGATCTTGTTGGTCGAATTAGCATAAGTTATTTAGTTATCTTTCAGTAGTATGATTCCTAGGTTTGCCATGCCGCAAAACCTTAGCAATTCCTAGGATGGAATTCTTATAAGGGGGGAAGATTGTAATAACCCCGAAATCCTTTTAGGGAGACGTGTAATTTTAGCATGCATAAAGATTTTTTTATTTACGTTACTATTGTTTTTATTTATCTATGTATTTAATATTTTTTTTAAATATATATATATTTCAAAAATCAATGTTTTCTAAAATTATTGGCAGACAAAATCTGTTTTAAATTTGAAATTTCATTCTAACATTTACCCGAATTTATTACCCCACTTCTAGAAAATTTATAATACATATTCAATTTATTTTCATATGTTAAAACCCTAGCCATATGACACCACTATTTTTCTTCATTTGTTTTACACCCTCCTAATAAATACCAATAAAATAAAACCCTAGCCTCATTTTTCACCCTAGCTGTGAGCTCTCATAACCTCACGCCTCTCTCTTTCTCTCCCCACATCACATATCTCTCTCTTCCTATCCCAACGTCGGCTGCCTCATTTATTTCCCTCTCTCTATTGCAGTACCTCATGTACATGGTATATTAATTCTTCCATTGCATACTTTGAATGATTCTTTTTATTCTATATTCCTACCATTGTTTCCGTACATAGAGTACTGGTGAGCCATGAGAAATTTTATTTACTTTTATTCTTTTAATGATGATCTCAAGGAAATTGGCCTTTGTGATTTGTCTTTTATGAGAAAGCCCCTTGCTTTGCATATACGTAGTAGGGGTGTACAACTGGTTGTGATTATGGCTATTGGGCAATAACCGCAACCGCAACCAGAGTCCTCGGTTATTCAATTTTTTAGCAACCGCAACCGGGGTCCCGGTTGCGGTTGCTAATAACCGGTTTCAATACTGGTTATAAACAGGTTTTTAAACTGGTTTTAATGTTATGGATCACAAAAAAAAATATTTTTAATCACTTCTCATCAAAAATTTATTTTTAAAGTAGGAGATTGTGAAAAGTTTGTTCATAT
>FXXK01000363.1:125159-209416 GCA_900184695.1 Betula pendula
CCGGTTAAAAGTAGTTAATAATAGCACCGTTTATACACTCTTAGTACGTAGGAATGAGAATCTTACTATCACTTAAATATTTTTAAGCCATTTTTACACTTATGCTATAAAGCTATTTTACTTGTATATCAATACTTGCAGATTAATTTAAATGAAGGGTTGGTTGTACAAATATCATTTTTCTCTTATTGATTTTGAAAGCCATGATTTTTAATACTAATAAGGAGATGCTTAGTGTCCAACCCAAGCATCTAACCTCATCCGACTCTCCTTGTGTTTTTCAAAATAATAATAATAATAATAATAATAATAATTTTAAAAAATTTTGGGCACCAAGCATCCAACCTTATCCAACTTTCCTTGTTTTTTTTTAAAAAAAAATAAATAATAATAATAATTTTAAAAATTTTACACATGAGTTGGATGAGAGTTGGATACATGAGTAGGAAAAGTAGCATTTTCCATACTAATAACTCATCTTTTATACGAAAGCCTATATTTTAAAATGCAAAGAAATATTTTAACTCCATGAAAGAAGGATTTGGCCATGCAGGAAATTTTAATGATAGTTTATTATACCTACTACAGACTCTGGATTTTTAAATTTAATATATATATATATACACATATTATGTTTATTGGATCAATTAAATGCCAAATGTTTTAAACGATAGCTACTAAACGATGCTAAATTTAGTATAAAAAATCATGACATTTCATGCAAGTTGCATTAAGTATGAGCATTATTAATTCTGAAATTTTATGTCTAATATGTTTTAAAAGTGAATTTGATCCTTTTAGTTTAAGTGTTTGGGCTCAAAAAGTGTTATAAGTTATTAAGCCCAATTGTAATCAGAAGCGTATTACGAGTTTGGTCAATTTAAAGTGTTTTGGGCCATACCACTAAAAGTCTTGATTAGAAAGGACCATTGATGTTCTTCTAAACAAGAATATAATTAGTAAGATTATTAATATGGCTGAATGCTTGGTTCAGGTAGTTAGCAGGCTAAGCCTCTTTTAGCAGCAGTATCGAGGTAAGAAAATTCTTGACCCTTTTAAGTGTAATTCCATTGTATGATCTTTTAACGTAAATGTCTATTACCTTGTACAAAATATTTATTTTATGATTATTCTTATATTTATTTGACATGATTATACATACATGAAACACTTTTATAAAGATGTTTTAAATTTCTAAATTTACTTTTTGTCACTCAAAATTGGTATGGGTACTATGTTTGACTCTCATTGACATTTTTCTCATTGGAAGATAATAATTTTAAAAAATTCTATTTATGAGAAGTTCTAAATAAGAAAAAATTATAGTGAAGTGAAAAACCCTCCCACATGTTGTCCTAAATAGTTTCATGAGAAGTAATGAATGAGAAATGATTTATTATGATAAGGACACGTGTGTAAAGGAGATAATTTTGGCCCAGAGATGTTTACAGATGTATGAGCTCGGTACCGTTGCTTGAGATGGAAGCGCAACTGCTGAAGGACGTTGAGAAGACGGTAATCCATCGATATGTCATGCTAAGTGCACTTCGATTAACTAGCCAACGGGTAGGTCTGTGGCCACAGTCGCTGCTATAGTCACAAGGACCGCGCAACCCTAATTCATAGAGCATAATAGTGTATATGGGCCCTAATATGAGAATAAATGTGATAACCTATGAATGTGTATATTTTACAAAAAATATGAATGAGTCTTTTTATGATTTCTCTACTGAGAATTGATTATTTATAGTATATGCATTAAATATGCTTTGTAGTGATTTCAAGAGAAAGATATTTTCCGGATTATTATTTTAAAGAAAATGAAGGTAACTCAATCGATTTATGGTTAAAGATTTTCTTACTGAGCATTTCTCACTCACTCTTACTATGTTTTGTTTTTAGGTTATGAGCAAAATAGTCTAAGAGGACAGAATGGGGGTGAGACTATCTAGGCGTTCATGCATATTTTATTATTAATTTATTTGCAATAAGTGCTTCGGCACGATTTCCACGACTAAGGGTTTTTCAATAAGAATTATTGTATTAGTTTGACATATCATTTCCGAATTAAGAGATTTACATTTTTATATGACCCTATTAATTTATTTATACTATATATTTATCATCTCATTTAGTTATCGCTTTGGTAGATCTTATTAATATTTGTGCCTCTGCAATGGTAAATTAACAAACCTAACCTTCCCCTGATTGGGGGTATTACACTTCCGTTTTAGATACTCTTCTTTTTTAGAGTATATGAGTTTTAACTTGAGAGGTTAAGGCTGGGAGACAAACCACTAAGTTATTTACCAGTTAAATGATGTTGTTGAGGCATTACAATTTGATTATGGCCAGAATGCTTAAATGTTGCTAAAAACTTCTCAAAACTTTACTATGACTAATCCTATGTCTAACATAGTCCTAACCAGCACAATAAACACGTTTTTAGGGGGGTAAAACACAAAATTATGCATTTAATAAAACTATTTAGAAATTTAACACAGAAAAAGTTTTCAAATTCTCATCTTATACTTTAAAAAGAAAAACATGTTTATCAATAACGTAAATAGTGAAATACAATACAAGGAAGGTGGAGAATTTTTAAGGTTACCTTTGGAGAGGACAATCTTCTTCAAGAGAGCTTCCTTCTTAAAATTCCTTTCTCAATATTTAAAAATGGGGTTTTTGAGGTTTCTGGGTGGAGTGGTGAGTTTTCTAAAGGGAGTGGGATGTCATTTATAGGGGGAAAGGGCGAGCTGCTAGTCCCCTACATAAAAATGTTTTTTTTTTGACATAATTGAACGTTTGATGTACTATTACCCAGCAGTCTTAGGATTTTTCATCGAACATCTGAGGAATTGATCAAACGTTCGATGTTCTATTCTGACACCTGTTCTGTGCATGCGCAGGGTTGCAGATAACATGACTGTACTATTTATTGAACGTTTGATGGTTGTCTTTTCTTAAAAAAAAAAAATTGATACTGTATAAAATTAGTGAGTGTTTTTAATTGAAACCTTTGCTAAATATTTTAAGAAATTCTTTTAAATATTACAGGGTATTACACTCTTAGACACACGATTTTCATAGCCTCCATAGAGAGTATTGAGAGACTAGTCCCAAAACCTTTGTATGATACTACACAAGGTTCTTGAGTGTTGTTTCAAGAGCTTGTTCGTGTGAAGATTTTTGGATGGGGATCCAAGCCATCGTGTTGGGACTGCACAATTATAGCTACAACTGAAGTCTACCAGTGGTGATCGGTAAGGAGTTCACTCTTTAAAGAACGACCAATTGGAGAGTTAGAGAAGAGACACGTGAGAGCAAGTATCATCCTACAAATTGTCTTGGTAAAATTACTAGGTTGTAATTTTTATTATTTCATGTAGTTTTTTCTTCTTTAAGTATAGTAGAATAATAGGTTTGGCTGTCTCGGATAGGTTCTTCTTTGTAGTAAGGTTTTCCTCTTCGTCAACAAAAATAGTGTTGTGTGATTGTTTATGGTTGTTGGCTTGAGATTTTTATCACTCCAATTGTTTATATTTCTCTATCTTCTTAACGGATGTGTGTTTGTTATTTTGATACGTTTGGGGTCTAAATTATAAGAGTTGCGACAACTCTGTATTTCTCAATTTGTATCAGAGTGAGTACACACACTTTGTATAAATTATATTCATGTGTGATCCTTGACCTTTGTTTTTGGGGATTTGATATTATCGAATGTTGTAGATGATGCGCCAAAAAGAGTGCAAACCTAAGTGCAAGCTATCACAAGTAATAAATTTTCGGTAAGTACGAGTTTGACCCACAAGGAATGTTAGATAGTAAGTTATTATAGTGCAGAAAAGTAAATTGAGTTGTTTTTCCATTATAAAGTGGAGCAATGGAGATGATTATAAAGTAAAATTAAATTAACTAAACTAAATTATTTAAAAGTATAGTTGAAGAAAATTAATGGGAAATACTAAGGCTTCAGGGGTCTATCTAGCATTATATAACGTATTCATGAGACATATAATTTCAACTCAACTAAGTAGAAAATCAATTTTTTCTAATCAAAAGATAGAACAATAAAGCAATAATAAAAATAAAGTAAATTGAACATGAGTTGGTTGATAATTTGATTTCAATTATATGTCACAAGCTAAATTAAGCATTCAATATATTTTTGAATCATAACAATCAAATAAAATAAGCATTTGATATAACAAAACTCATAATGAATCAAAATACTCTTGTCAACATGAAATTACTCTCAAATTAAAATTATCCTCAACTTTTAATTATTAATCTGTGAATAAAAAATAAAATAAACTCAAGAACACATCATAAAAATACTAGGCTTCACCCCTAGCCCTAACTAGAGATTTAGCTACTCATAGCTAAAGAAAATAAAACTCATAATAAAAGTGCTTAACATAACAAAATAAAATAAAATAAACTAGAAAAACGAAGAACAAAGAAAACTGAATCAAGAGCCTGAAGAAAAATTAGAGCCTTCTATTGTGTCGTGCGGCCTTGTAGAGAAAAAGATCATCGAAAAATTATCTTCAGATAATAGAACCCCCCCATTGTAGAACAGTCTCCATGGTGTATTTATTGAAGACTTTTTCCAATTCTACGTTACTAGAAAATGTAAAGATAAAATTTACCTACACTTCTAACTACATGTATTGAAAAACTAAACGAGTTCAACTCTTTCTTCTTCTTCTTTTTTTTTTTGTCAACTTGGGAGGCCCACACGTTCTTAGTCTTTTCTTTTCTTTACAAACAAAAGCTTGCGCCTTTTCTTCAACTTTAACGCATAGACAAGCGTTTTTCTGCTTCTCTTGTTTTTACTCTCCTTTTGGTTCAACTACATGTAATGGCATATGGCATAAGAAAAAAAACTTGTACTCTTTTGTTTTTGCTAGAACTCTAATTTTCTTTTTAATTCTTCCAATTCATACAAAAACACAATTCCTTAAATTATATATTATTTTAAGTTCAAATTAGTGATTGAACACTATTCCATAATTCATTATAAAATGTAAGAATTAGTATATAATAGAGTATGATAATTCTTATTTTAAAAGAGAAAATAAGCACTTTTTAGCTATTATCAGTAGACATGTTTGACATTCTAGTTAAAAATGAGAACATTTTTATGTCTCTCACCGCGTCAGTTGATAGCCTCCAAGAGTTCCGAGACTCTTACTTAATAAAGTTATGTGAGGATGACCCTGAGGAGATGGATGATCTAAAAACTACCTATAACAATCTCGTTGTGAAATTCTTTTGGTTGACAAAATCAAACCTAAAGGTGTCTAATAAACTCAAAAAGATTGAGCTGGAAAATGATAATTTACTACAGAATTAGATTATTTATGTGTTGTTGTGATGCATTAAAATCATAAAATTATATGCTTGTTGATAGGATAAAGTCAATTAAGAATGAATTGAGAGATTCTAAGGAATCATTAAATAAATTCCCTAGTGATAATCTGAAAAACATGTTGTTTGTTCAGAAGTCTATCTCTAAAAATTCATGTACGTATGTATGTTGATTTTTATGATACTTCTTCTTCACATGCAAGACTTTGTGTGATATGATTGTGAAAGTTGAAGAAGTCAAGGCTGAAATCGCCTGTTTGGATAAAGGCAAACATGTTCTCTTGGATGATTGTGTGAAGCCTAAATACAAAGCTTCTATTAGGAATCAAACTTCAGTCAAATTTGTTCATATTTGCCATCATTATGGCAAGATTGGTCACATTAGACCAAACTACTTTCAGTTGAAGTACCAAAGACCTTGGGATAAGAAATGAGTGTTTGTATCCTCACAAGGTGATAAGGATAAGAAAGCTGACATTAAAACTTTTGTGATTAGACCAAAGTCTAGGAATGTCCCCCTCACATGAGACAAGTGGTTCAAAATTTTGTGCCTCTAACGGTTGTTGATTGTCCTAGTCCTAGAAAGTTGAATAAAGAAAATTGAGTCTTAGAGTCTGTTAGACCTATGAGCTAAGATTGTAGACCAAGGGAAGAAAGTTAGATTTTCCTTGAAGTCCAAGGTTGAGGATGTGTATTCTCCTATGAGACAACCTTCACAAAAGATTGTGTCTACTTGCTACAATTGTGGTAGAATAGGTCACATTCATGCTCATTGTTACCACCTTAGGTCTAGGCAACCTAAGAGATAGAGTCCCCCACCTATAACTGACCTAGCTAAGCTTATAATGGTTCAGTGTCTAGATCGGATAAGCTAGAGGTGTCTAGCGGTGTTCATAAATGAAATTTGAACAGGCCTAAAGGAGGGGATGCCACTCATCCTACGAGGGAGAGAGGCAAGAGACCAACCTAGTGTTAGTTATCTCATAGCATGTATAGGGTGGAGTCTCAATCATTCATATGTGAATCCTAGTACATGCATTCTATATGCTTTTATGCATATTTATGTTGTTTTGCTTTCATGGATTAATTCTTTGTTTTTAATTTTGCATGCATTGCATTTTGTTTGATTTTTCTTCTTGTTTTGTGAGTTTTACTTTTGGTAGGTTTGCATTTATTGCATGTTTCCTTTTTGCATTGTGTTTTTTTTAAAAAAAATAAAAATAAAAATAAAGAGAAAAGGAATGAAGGTTTTTGTAAGCGAGTGTTCTTAACACTTGCACAAGTTTTTTAAATCATCATATTTTCAATTGTCTTGTATGAGTGGTCTCACATACTTTGATATATGTGTGTGAATTTGATTTAATAATTCGTTGATTTTGATGGATTGTGTGTCCTTATATATGTTGTATAGATGTGTCTAATGACTCATGAGTTAGATTTACACACGTTTTGGGATTACATTTGCTTGTTTTGGGCTGCATGGGTGTGTGTTTGGTAGACAACCATGTGAGGGAGGTCAACGAGCATGTCAATAAAATTGACTAATGCGTTGATTGAACTTAGAGCCTAAAAATTCTAGCATTCTTATATTAGACCCACCATTGTTAAAAAGAAAATTTCAAAAAATTGAAAATTAGTGGAAAAACTATGTCTTAATGTGCTTGTCTTGTCCCTATAGAAATAGTCGTTGCTAAATTCATTGCGAAACAGACGGTCACAAAGGATAGTGATTTAAGCTTTGTGCAAAGGTTTAGGGAGAATGTATCGAATGAGGGTGTCTATGCCCTAGCAAGATTGTTTGACTTTTGGCCAAATGAGTTTGTCAATCTTTCTCGTGAGGTACCTTGTTGGCATAGTTTACCTCTGCATCAAGTAAGGTATGAAACTTGCTTGTGGGATCATGCACACACACACAATTCATGAATCATTTGATCACATCATATGATTGCCTCG
This sequence comes from Betula pendula, assembly GCA_900184695.1. Lineage (NCBI taxonomy): Eukaryota > Viridiplantae > Streptophyta > Magnoliopsida > Fagales > Betulaceae > Betula > Betula pendula. The sequence continues at coordinate 132,486 of FXXK01000363.1, forward strand.
TGTGTTTGGTTTAATGTCCATCAAATGAATTAAAATGTCATGTCATTTTTTTTCACATGTATAAAATTGTTGTGTGATTAACATTCACACTTAATCATTGATTTGTTAATGTGTCATTTGTTTGTGTATTGTGTTGTGAAGGGGAGAGAAAATTCTTGGTGAAAAAATGAGTGAAAGTTGTTTTTTTGGACTAGTATTCAGACAGCTTATAGCTATGTCGGGACAAGCATAAGGTCAAACACTCATGTTTGCTAATCATGTCCGGTCATGCCTATGTGCTGTCTTGACAAGACCTGCAAGAGTTGAATAGACACATGTTTTTTAAATACTTTGAATTACACATTTCTTTCATTTTACATTTGTGCTCATTTCATTTTATTCAATAGGGTTGGTACTATCTTGAGAGATTTGTAGTACAACATCGGTGGCCCAAATGTTGCCGCATACTATCTATTACTAATAGCCCAACCGGATCTGACACCAGGTGGCCCACACTACTAATGATGTCCATCAATAGAAAAAACTAATCAAACTTGAATGCGCCGGTTACACTATAAAACTATTAGATCCAAGGTCAAAACATAAAGACAAATATTTTGATCATAGGGTCAAGCCCTTATACATACCTGCTCGCCATCCGTACATAGCGATCCACACTTATTCGTTTGTTTATCCAAAATAATTTAATAAGCAAATATTCGTTTCAATGTAATTATAAACATTTGATAGAAACATTAGGCTCATAACATAATCACTTAAGGAAAGTATTAAAAAATGCTGAGTTTAATAAACATATCGCATGGTAAAGCATTTAACCATTATGTAATCATTTACTTACCTCGGTCGATCATCCTTAGTCTCAAACATCTTAACTTTATGATACTGCAAATGCACGTTTTAATAATATTAGGTATATTCTACACTGGAAACCATAAACTTACTCATGGAATGTCAATGTCCCCCTTAAGGCTAGCAAAAGAAAAAAAATGACTATAAAATTTTTTTAATAAGACAAAATTATCCCTATAAATTCAAAAAAAAAATGATCATAAAAATTAAAAAAAACGAGCCACCCCTTAGCTAAATGAGGGTGGCTCGCCACCTCATGGCCTTGGGGTGGTTCGGTCATCCTTTGATTTTATTTTTTATTTAAAATAAAAAATAAAAACCTAAAAAAAATTATGAATAATATTTTGTCATTGGAGGGACATTGATATTTTTAGTAGTTTAGTAGGTATATTGACACAATTGGTATTTTGGAGAATACATTAACAATAGGGATAATAACCGCTCGCATATGCTATCTGCACCTATTGCTAATCCACACATGCGGATAGCAAAAATCACTATCCACATATGTGGATGCGAATACGGTTAACTGAATTGGTATACCCTTTATAATTTATATAGAAATATATTTATAAATTTATTAACCGCACTTTGTAATTTGTAATTTTGTATGTTTGTATTCTATTTTAATAAACTCATCATGAAGTGTTTGTATTCTTTATTATTTTTAGGGTTCAATACATATTTAGTACTTGGGTTTTAACCTTTTTCTTTCTTTTCTTTTTTTTTTTTTTTTTTTTTTTTTTTTTTTTTTTTCATATAGGTTTCATTTTGTATTGTAGATGGTACCTTGCTTGTAGGTAAAGACACAGACAGTACCTACGTTATTGTTCCGACAATATTTTTAACTGTAATCTATGTGTTTGAATCAAAATCTACCACATGTCACTAAAGTTTTTTTTTTTTTTTATTTTAAATAAAAATAAAGAATAATTAAAAATAATCTAAAACTTGAAATTAAAAAATTAATAATAGAAAAAAGGGGCAAAGGGATGGCTCGAGCCACCTCCTTTGAGCCCATGGGGATGGGGGTGGCCGAAACCACCCCTAAGGGCTAGCCACCCCCAAGGCCGGTCTAAAGGTGGCCGAACCACCCCCAAGGGTCTTGGGGGTGGCTCGACCACTCCCGTTTGGCCTGAGGGTAGTTTTCACCACTCTCTACGGTCGGTATGGGGGTGGTTCGGTGTAACAATCTGACAAAATAATTTAACTAGTAAATGATTTGGCGATTGTCTCCCAGTCTTAACCTCCTCCAGGTTAAAACTCATGGATCATACATTCTCAAAGATAAAAGTTTACAGCGGAAGACTTGTCACTTGCTTAGAATAGAGATAACAATAAAAGAATACCAGAATAGCTGAAAACAACATTAATATATCACAAGTACTGATGTCTCCATAAGTTTGGTCAAAGATTGTAACGCCCTGATAAAATTAATTAACTTGTAATTAATTTCACGATTCACCTCACAGTCCCATTCCACCTGGAATAAGACTCAAGGATCTCTACTCCTCAAAAGAGAATACTACGCAGCGGAAATCCATAATACTTTTATCATCATTAAAAATTACAGCTAGAGCATTTACTAAGAGTCATTACAATAACTGAAATCTCTATAATATACACATTATTACTATAAAATATTTTTATGCTAAACCTTTATACACAAATACAGCTTAAAACACTAAGTTTGCAGTGTCACTCAATAGTACTATTACCATGAGCGATCTTTGAAACTCTGCAATGTGTCCTCAAGCATTACCAGATCCAAGTCATAACTTTAAATGGCCGCGTCCATGTCATGATTCTTGTACCTCAAAGACCTAACTGGCTACATTGTAAAAGATTTATGTTTTACAACATAGATGTTTTATAAGTGGAAAAAATAAGGAGTAAGTCCACCACTTAGTAAGCAAGTAATTCGGTGCCATTATGTGATTGTGAACAGTTTATATACAAATAAAAGTATTGAGTCATAAAATCATTTATTTTTGCAAACATATTTTATTCATAAAAATTGGATTTACATCAACATTTATCTTTACTTTGCTTCATCATATAAACATTCATAACTCTGTTTAACCACCAGAGTAAGGTTGTGCTTGTCCTGCACATCACCTTTCGGCAAGGACTGGTTCACTCATCCCCTATTTATGGAACCCTTTTAGTCTAACCTCATTTTCTTAAGGTTAACAACTTGTATGACCATACCTCATCAAGAGTATGTTGCACTGCCAACAAATCATATACACATGGTACTGGTGTCACTATTTATCATCCATTTAACATTTTATCTCATTTTACACATATCCACATAAGCAACTTATTTCATGTATGCATAATAATACAATATTTAAATATGCATATTTGAGACAATATTTAAAAAGGTATCAAAGTCACACTTTTCATGCATAAAACATTATTCATTTATTTCAAGAGATGCTTAAAAGAAAATCTAGGTTTTTTTTAGAAAAAGATTATATAAAATGTGTCAGGTCATTATTTATAAAAATACTAGCACAAGATAGCTCGCTTACCTTGATTGATTAAAAGTCTCATTTCGGTTCTCACTGTCACGTATCTGTCCTACTATTTCGATCTTGTCCTTGAAGTCACAAACCCTACATACGTGTCACATAATTCCTTAAATAGAAATATCTTACTTAAAAACTCACCTTAGAGCCTAAACCTTAAACCGAGCAAATTAGACTCTTTACTTGACCATCGAACGTTTGGTGGAACCATCGAACATTTGGTGGAGCCATCGAACGTTCGGTAGATAGAAACCCTAAAACTCCAAATATCATACTTTTAACCCATCTAACACACTTTAAAGCCTAAAATAATCTCTTACATTATCCTAAGCACAACTTAGTCCCCAAAATATCATCCAAAACATAAAACTCCATATCTTTATCAAAGGCCTAACATTCTTTTTAAAAGACAAAACCTCTTTTACCACACTTCAAAAATACAAAAGATCTATCCATTAATACCTTAAAAAGATGTAGATTTACTCATAAATAATATGAAGAATAAAATAGTTAAAGCATCTATAAAACTCCAACTATTTAACTCTAAAATTATCATTAATCCACAATAAAACACATACACTAGTCTCAAATTCCAAAATAATATACCCATGTATCAAAACCTACAAATCCCACTAGATTAGAAACCTTAATCCCATAAAAATTAAGAGACTCAATTAATGTTTTTCCCCAACAAAATATTAATAGAAATAGTAATTAATTCATAAATTACATAATAAAAGTAGGGCTTTAGAAATTACCTAGGGGTTTTTCTTCCCCTTTTTCCTTCCTTCCCTTTCCTTTTTCTTTTTATTCTTTCCTGCTACATGGCACACAGCAGCAGCTCCCCTCCCTCCTTTTTCTCTTTTTCTTTCCTCTTCCTCTAGCTCACACACGTACAACACAGAGCATCTTTCCCTCTCTTTTTTTTCTTTTTTTTTTCTCTTCCTTCCTTCTCTGTGATGCACAACCCTCTTTCTTCTTTTCTTTTTCTCTTCTTCTCTTCTCTCTCACGCACACTTTGTGCATATAAGGGGGAATGCACCCCTTTCTTTTATAATACTTGGGGAGTTGGTCCCCAAGTTACTTCTCTCTCTCCCTCTCTCTCATGAGATCCTCTCTTTCTCTCTCTCACGAGATGGCAGGGAGCACATGCTCCCTGTTGTCTTGTGGACAAGGGCTTCACGTGAAGCTCTTTCACATGAAGTCCTACCCTTTCTTCCTTGTCTTTTCTTCCAAAAGTGCATTTTTTAAAATGCCTTCTACTTGCCTGAAAATATTACAAAAATACCCTGCAAGGTCCAATAAATTACAAAAAATTATTGTTGTCTTATTACCAATATCTAGTCCCCATTTAATTTGGAATATAGATAAATCCCCAAAAACTTCAATTATTCCAAATTAAATCCAATAACACTTGTAGGTCATCAATAAGAGAATTAAATCCTATAATAAACTTTTAATAGTAGATCCAAATATTATGAACTAAAATCACCAATTAAAATATATCTTCATAAAATATTGATTTGTCCCTTGGGGTCTCTCCAAAATAATTATTTCCTCCATAAATGCCAACATCACATCTATTTCCAAGATGAATATTTATTCATCAAATAAATAAATATTCGGGGTATTACAAAGACAAGTCATCAAAATAAACCAAAAATTACAACCCGAATCTGACAAGACATCATCAAAATCAAAGCCTAGCCTTCACAACATAAAGCATGTAGGCTATGTCTATCATATCACGTCAGGAATCTACTCGGGCTCTCAACATTCTACTCAGCCACACAAGTTCTAGCTCCTCAAAGATCACCCGAAGAATGCCTTCCAATTGGACCATACTCCTCGAATTCTCTGGCATCGTCTAAACTATCTATCAAGCAGCATAAGATCATAGGTGGAAACAATACAAGTGTAAGTCATTGACTTAGCGAGTAATAATGCACATGTTATACATGTTACCTTTTTGTGAAATTAGTTTATAAATCATAAGCATTGTTATTCTTAGTTGTAGCATAACATGTTTTGATAATTCAGTATCTTTATATGATATATGATATATTCGAGAACATGCGATATGTTAACAATATGGTCTACTCGAGACATTACCTCTTCTTAACAGGGTTTGCGCATCCCAAAGGACTTCTGGTACAATTTCGGTACCTTGGATATTATATAAACATACTATCTTATACTAGCAGTCTGACCTCGGGTAACTCACATTGACTAGCAAAGCCGTGATAGTGACCCCACTCAAAGAATGGTGTGCCAGTCACAAACTTTTAACCATTGGATCCAAGGCCCTCATCATTCATAAGATATTTGATCATAAAATCAACTTGAAATAATAGTAAGCCCATGTCCCTTTTTCTCCGCACGAAATGGTGTACCATGTCATACGATACAACATTAGTCTTTCACCATCTTTTATATGCATGCATTTTACAATTCATTATTTCATTATCTTATTAATCACAACCATTTTCATAAGATGTAGTTCACAGTTAATCAAAAGTAGACGTTTCATGAAAGTTGTAAAAATGCATGTTTTGTACATAAGATATTCATGCTATGCGAAAAATAACAATAACAAGTATTCGTGTGAGTTTTTACTTACTTGAGTTGTAGGGGTCAACCCAATAGTCTTCCACGCGTCTCCGACTTCGAATATGAGAAATGATCTTATCATTAGTCTTATACTTTGAGCTAAATAAGTCCTAGGCCTCTAACAACCCAAAAGGACTTTTTGTCTGAGCATTGAACGTTTGACCAGAAGGTCGAATGCTCTAAGCCTGAATATCGAATGTTTGATATGGTCAAGAAACCCATTTTGGACCAGAACTTCGGTCCTTTCTGGATTCTATCACCTCTTAATGTCTTCCTAAGGTCTCACCAGAGGAAATACGGGGTTTCACACTTCAAAAACGGGGTTCGAAGTACTAAACTCTTTAAACCAACATAAAACCATCTTAAACCTCAATGATCAAACCTATCACTTATAACACAGCAACTAAGACACAATGTTACGACCAAGAATTTAAATTAAGAATTATAAATCACCTTAAAAAGGCAAGGGTAAAAGGTAATTAAAAGTAAGAAAAATAAACATTTTGAAAACACATTGAGAAAACATTAACAATGATTTTTCACATTGGATGTCCGGACGGTGGTGTTGTGGTCTGGACGGTTATTACCTAGTGCTTATCATCTGCAGCTTCGTTTGCTGCGATCTAGACGAGCTTGGCTACTGATCATTCAGCAGCAACCGTTCGCAGGTCGTCTACAGTAACGTTTGGACAATGTATGCTACGATTTAATCTATAGCAACCGTCCGCAGGTTATCCACAGCTGCGTCCAGACGAAGCACGTTTCTGTTCAGACAGTGTGCCTCACCCGCAGCCCGTCTGCAGTATGGTCCAGACGGTGGTGGTCTAGAAGGTTCATATTTGGTTCGGACGATGATGAACAGTATGCCGATTATAAATAGCTGGAGATATGTTTTTCCAGCTCATTTCTCATTTTTTCAAACTTGGAACGACCTGGAGCTTTCTTCTCTCTCCTAGGGTTTCCTCCAAACCTTAAAAGAACAATATTTTGAGGCTCAGGTTGTTTTTTCTAACACGAGTAACGTGTTCCTTGTGTTAGATCTTCGTTTCCACCAATTGTTTGAGGTAAATTCTCAAACTTATGTCCACATTCTCAAGATTGAGCTATACACCACTTGCATGTTGCTTAATCTTGATTATTTGTCAGAGGTTTGTCACATTTATGGAGTTTAAGCGTTGGATCGAAGTTTCATCGACCGGGTCTTCGTATCTTGAGGTAAGTGTTTAAGTTTAGCTAAGTTTAGTGTAGTTTTGGCATGTATTCATAGTGAAATGTTATGGATTGGCTTTGTTAGCCTTTAGATTGTGTTGTAAGTTCCATACATGTTATGGGTCTCATTTGGTTAAATGTTTATGAGGTTATAAGCACTTGTAGGTATGTAAGGTTATGTTTTAAGCTATGTGTTATGTCTAAGATCACATGCAATGTGATATTGCAACTTCTTGTGACTATGTGGTTGGGTTGGTGTCCAATTATAACATCAAAGGATTGAGGTGAGTAATCTTTACTCAATGAGAATGAATTACGTTTTATGTTTTCAAAAGATTTTATAAATGATTTTAGATGTTTTATAAATGCTAAACAAGTTGAAAAAGAATAGAATTTTAATGCTTTGAAAAAAATGTTTAAATTTATGATAAGATCGAACTAATCATACATTGTTTGAGAATGATTTATTACTACTAATATTTTCAATGTTTTATGAGATATTTGATTAGATATGATTGATATTATTGTTGTGATTTTGAAAGTATTGAGATATGAAAGAGATACTATGATTATTGATTACTTTGATATTTTGATGATGTTGGTTAATGATAATTGAGAAATGATTTGATTTTAATTGTTAAGACATGATTATTGAGAAATGATGTTATGTTGAGATTTGAAAGTGCATAGACATAAGCATGTGTATTGATGTGTGAGTATGAACATGAGTTAAGAATAAAGAGATAAAGATGAGGGCTGAGCCTATAAGAATGAAAGTTAAAGAAGAGGGCTGGACTCATTATGATGAAAGTTATGACAGGTGCTAGGGCCTGGCCCGTTACGCACAAGTGTTAGGGCTAGGCCCGTTATGCGTAAGGCTTTGGAGTTGTCTTTGAGGCCAGTGTGTGCTGTTTGCTCGGGCTGAGTCTGTTAAGCATGTTGTACACATTACGAAAATAAAGATGAAAGTGAAAGATTAAAGCATGCATTGCATTATTATTGATGATTTATGTGTATTGGTTTAAGAGGTATTTCATGCTAGATGTATTGGTATGTATAAGATTCTCAATAGAAAAGAACTTATGAATACGTTTATAGCTGGATTGCATATGATGTTTTGTGAATTTTTATTATGTACAAGTTATGTGTTAGATGAGTTTATATGTATATGTATCCAAATGTATTTTGGAGCATATGGATACATTTACAACTATATATAATGATTTAAAATACTTTATGAATATGTTGTTTACTTCATCAACTACACCAAGTTTGAATAATAATAATATTTTTATGAAGTTGAGTAGTTGTTATTGTAAACGATTGCATAAATAAAAGTTTGGCTCAATGCAAAAACCCTCAGGGGAGTCTTCATTCTTTATAAACTGTTGGCTCATCCTTTCTTCTTTTCTTCTCCTATGTAATTATGGATGATCTCTATAATTGCATAGATGATACTATTGTGTAAGTACAAAGGATTTTGATGAAGATCCAGTGATTGCTTATTTGAGATATCATGATTGAGGGTAATGTACGCCTATTGAGTATTTTTGTATAGATTGTTACACTAGTCTAGCTTTTGTTGTACATCAAGATGTTGTATATGTATAAACAGATTGATGTACTTTGATTACGTTGTATGTGACATTTTTGATAGCCTTTTTTTAATGTATAGCATGTGTTGTTAAACTGTTATAAATAGTTTATGTCAGCTCCAAGTTATGTTTCTCTCACATGTTATGTTATTTATTTCCGCTGCGTGTATGCTATTAATTCTGATGTGATATGCTCAGATTATAAGTTGATGATGTGGGCTTTATATGAGCCTCTGTGTGTGACGCCCGAGGAATTCAAATCTCTTAAACATATTATTAAATTAAATGATATATGTTGTGGAAACATCATCATTTAGCTATGATAATGATTTTAGAGACGTTCATGAAGTTTAAGAGATTTCTAGTCAAAACTCTTTAGAATCTCTTTAGAAAATAATCGTTTTTTGACAACCAATCTTGTAAGTATAAAAAACTGGGTCAAATGAACTCAGTTTTACTCAATTGAAGCCCGTTATACTTGTATCGAAACCCTCTACGACATAGTAGATTTTCGAAAAAAAAAGTCAATCCGTTGACCTTTTAGGCATAAAGATGACTATTCATATTTTACGTGGCACTTTTGACTTGGACCTTATTTCTAAAAAGGAGTCTCACCAATATGATTTTATAGCATAATTGGACTCCCTTTAGTATATATATGGTTTTTACTTTGATTTGGTGTAATCGGAATTTAATTTCAAGGCAGTTGACTTTATGGCCTAAAAATCAAGCCTTAAAACCTTCAACTGTCGAATTTAGCTTAAAATTGTTAAATTTACAAAGTAGGGCCGGCTCTTCACTGATTTGGAAGCCTAGGGTATTGACACTTGGCTGAAGATTCAGTTGCTGGAAGATAGAACAAAAGAGACAAAAAGGCATAAAGTAACTTGACTTTTGAGGACATTTTGGTGACTTTTGGTGACTTGCATGGAAAGTTTGCTTTCCATACAAGACTAGGCTGCTTGTGCGTGAGGAGCAAGTCACTTGAAGCCTTGACTTCACCTATAAATAGGAGAAGAGAGGCCAGCACCGAAATCATTCAGTTCTTGCACCCAAAACAAAAAAAAATCTTTCATTCATCTCACTCACACCCTTTCACGGCACCTAGGGGTTTTTGAGCAAATCTTCTCCAAACTGTCCATAACTTATACACAACCTTGCTTGAGGTGTCTAGCAGCTAACCCAACTTTTAGAAGTCATTTTGGAGTCCATTTGAGGTATGAAAGCTTCATCCTCCTCAACTAGCTTCAAAACCGGCTCAATAGAGAGGTGTTGGAGAATTTTTGTGGTTTTTCACAACCTGTTTGCATGGACTGTGTATGATCATTTAGGAGGGTTCTAAAACTATTTTTTATCATGTTTCCATTGATCTTTGAGCTTTGAAATCATGAGAAAACACCAAGAACTCATCCTACACCCATTCGGCCTCTATGGAGTATTTTTATGTGATTTTTGATGCTAACCGGTTTTGATGGCTTCCTTTGCTATTATTTGATGTATCTAATATGTGTTTGAAGTATGTTTGATTATTGGTGTAGTTCAAGGATCCTAAAGTGCTCAAAAGTATTAAAAATAGAAGCAAACGGAGCTTGTTTTAAAGGAAAATAGAAAAGGTTTAAAGGACTTGTAAAATCAACCTATATATTGTTTGTTGGTTGTTATTTTTAATCTTATAGTGGATAATACTCAATCTCATGTCTAAACATTATAGTGGCCCTGCCCATTGGCGGTATAAGCATGAAGTTAAGTGAAAATTGGCTATAAGAGATTCTTTCAATACTATACATATAACTCATAATAAGCCCTTACTGATAGTGAGGACGTTTATGCAGTATTACCTCTTGTTTGTTTAAATACTCATCTCGAATTATGCTCTTATTTCGGTGGGGTATTCGAGTGCAATATTGGATGATTTACATTATTGTCAACGAGATCCTTATGGCATGTCTTCACTTATGTGGGATTTTATAAGTTAAATGCTTTGAATAAATTTATGGACAATATGTGAGAATACTCACAAATATGACTTGTATACATATATATATATATATATATATATGAGTATACGTATGGATAAAATTAAGTAATGAAAATGAAATGATGGATAATAATAATAATAAAGGCTAAGAGCAAGGATCCTGAAGTACTGACCAAATATTATTGATTGATACTAATACATATTATTTGTCTATCCATATTGCTAGGCAGTGGTGGATAGTATTATTCTGCGAAAAAGAAAAGTGTAAGTATGGAAGTACTTACTGGGGCTGACGCTGTTTTCTTTTATATTTAGTATTGTTTTATTTATATGCATGTATTATAAAACTGCTCATACATTACAGCTACATATTCTGTGAATTAGTAATGATGTGACATTTAGTTGGTCAGTAGCAGGGGTGTGAGGGCTGATCCAGTGGACCTCGGGTCCCTAAATTCGGTAATAAGAACTAACACTGAGAGTCGGTTTCAGGTGCAAACCAGTAATCTGTTTAAGTGGGGGAGGTAACGTTCGTTAATCCGGGGTTGGCCCATTATGAGTAGAGTGTAATTTCATGCTGCATTAAGACTGAATAAAGCCTTCACAACGATGCATGAAAACCTTTTCATTTCATTCATTTTATCTGTCATATGCCTGTTAATTACCTGATTATACTGGGATGTAGTAGACTCACTTATTTGCCTATGTTAATGTGATGATGTCATGTTTACATAGACTGTGATGCAGGAAGTGAAGACGGAGACCCCTTCATTAGCTTTGATGACTATTAGGCACTACTTTGTCGAGATGAGCTAAATCCCGGAAGAGACAACATTTTGTTATATATATGTCTTTTCATGTTTCTTGTGCTATGAATATTTTTATTATTGATTATGGTTTGTAATATGTCTAAACGGCGTGATGTTGCAATTGTATGCCGTCTGTGGCATATGCTGCAACTATCTTTTATTTGGTGCATCTGGTATGCACATATTTGTATTATTAAAACATCTAACGTATTTTAATTCACGAGGTATTTCAGTCAGCTCTATTGTGTAATTTAGTTGTTCCCTAGTGTTTTTTTAAAAGAAAAAAATATATCCGCTGCGAGACTGATCTCTGAGGTAGTAATGTCACGTGGAAACCGGAGGTTTCTGCTTACGGTTCTATTGCATAGAAATCAGGGCGTTACACTGTGACTATTCGGTGTCATTTTTTTAAAAAAAAGATATGTATGATGAAATCGGGTCGCCACACACAACAACTAACTAATCAAGGGAACAATAAGTAAATAACAACATAAAACAAGTTAGGTTAAGATGGATTCCTCCAATGCCCAAAAGCCTTATTATTTTCTAAACTATCTTCCTCACACACTCACAAGAGTTTCTGTGAGCTCCAGTCGAGAATGAACAGTAGAAGGGAGGGGTAAGACTCTTATTTATAGGGTTGAAGCGTCTGCTTAAAGACTGATAGATTTTTAGGTTCATCGAACATTTGGTGGTACGACATCGAACGTTTGATGTACTATTACCCAATGGTCTTAGAGTTTCCATCTAATGTTTGATACAGTCTGATACACACATTGACCACGTGACCTCAGATGGACAGTGTTGCACAATGCATTACGACATGATCGAACGTTGGATTTAACCATCGAACATTTAAGTAAGGCATCGAACGTTCTACGGAATCCTTCAAACGTTCTCTTAACCTTTGAGGCTCCAAAACAAGTCATTAAACTTGTTAAATCTTTGAAGCACTATATTCGGCTACCTCTAAGGAGCCAAACCCTTACAAATTTTGGACCTTTTGGGATGAGCGATCCACCCCCAAGGGCCATGGGGTGGTTCAGCTACCTAGACCAGCCATAGGGGGTGGCTCGGCCACCCTTGAGGCCCTTGGAGGTGGTTTGACCACCTCAGACCAGCCACCTCCATGGGCTCAAAAGGGTGGCTCGAGCCATCCCTTGCCCCTTTTCTTAATTTTTAATTTTTCTTTATTTTTAAATTTTAAATTTTTGAATTTTAACTTTTAAAAAAATTTTAAAGACATGTGGCAAGTTTTGGTTCAAACATTTTGATTGTTGTTAAAAAATTTGGTGAAACATTGATAGAGGTACCGTTCTTGTTTTGTGCTATTTATAATACAAAATGAAATTTAGGTAAAAAAATAAAAAAAGTTAACACTCATGTACTAAAAAATAATTAATCGTTATTTTTAAGTTGAAATGTGAAATAAATATGGATGAACGCAAATCCGCATTTACCGGCCCCGTATAAACTGTTTCTGTTTCAATCGAAACTGTCGTGTGTATATATATATATACGACAGTTTCTCAAATATTCCACTTAGTTGCAGGGCAAATCTGATTGTGTAAACTGTGCATGAGATCGAGTTAAAGCGCTCGTCCTCCTCAAACTCTCACGCTTGCTGGCTAATTAAGTGGCCACCCCACGAAGCTCTGCTTCCACGACACATGCAACCGCACCACGTGCGAGCACAAGTTTGCCGCTAGCCAACACCCAAGCGCTTCTTGGGTTTCCTGAACACTTATGTTTGGCCCTTTCAAGTTGCAAAACTCGTCAGATTACTTGTTTTTTTATTTCTCTCTCTCTGGTAAGTTTTCTTTGATTAATATACCCTTTTTCTTGTTTTCAATGCTTAGCCCTCTCTTTGTGAAATTCTGATTTATGAGGATTTGCCTTATTTTTTTGGTTTCAAGGAAATGAGTGTCTTGTATTAGACTAAGTAAAGTTCTCTTTTTATAATTTATTGCATTAGACTAACATTTCTTTTTGATTGTGTCTTTTCTGCTGAAATTGATTTTGTTGTTTTTATGTTTGTATGCTTTTGCATTGTGAAGCATCTTTGTTAGAATTTGATTAAAGAATTAGTAGTAGTAGCTGGATTGAAGCGTTTAAAGTGTAATAGTGTCACATTAGATAAAGAACGTTCTGGATGCAATTGAAAAATCCCATCATTTGAATTGTTGGTCTGCTTGTTTGAAATGAAATTACCTGTGACTTCCTCATTTTTAGATTGTAAAATTCTATTATTTTGATATTTTTGATGTTTTTTTCCTACAATTTGGGTGTCTTACTTTTAATTGTGAATTGTTACCTTCGGCTTAGAATATGTTAACTGCAAGCAACTTAAATAGTGGGTATTAAGCCTCATTTTTAGATTGTGGTTCTTGTTGTTATTATTATTATATTATACTGTTATTTTCATTATTATTGTATCAGCACTAAAAAGCTTGGTTGTGATAATTAATTTTGGGCTAGGTGACAAATTAAGATGGAAATTGGCAAATGATTGTTGTTCTGGTTTAATAAATTTATATTTTTCACCATATGTATTTCAGTTTCTTTTAACTGAATGTTGGGGTTCCTTAACATACTTTTACTTGCTCATTAGATGAAAGGCGATGTGATTACTGTGGATAATAATGATTCAACTTTCCTGAGCAATGTAACGAAGAAGCAAGAGAATCACAAAAACCACTTTAGTAGAGATGTCACGCCAGGGGGTGATCTTTGGACTGGTGGACTTATTTGTGCTTTTGAATTTGTTCAAGGCCATGAGAAGATCCAGCTAGCACAAGATGCTATTAGAGAGGTGGCAAAGAGGCAGGTGTCATCAAATGATCTAAATAATCGTGTACCAATAAAGGAGGAGAAATTTTGCAAATCTTCACCCCAATTAAAATATGGTATTGGTGATACTGATACGCTTGATGATCATAGTTATAGCCGGGACAATCACTCAGGCCATTTCCATAAGAAGAAAGATTTTCCAAGAAGTTACTGGATACCAATAGGCTGGGCTAGAATTACTGAACTTATCCAGGAAGTGCAAGTTTGTGCTGGCTGGACCTCGCAGTCGGTCGGCTTCTCATATGATGATGATGATGTTACTGTTGCAGACGTGGCAACTCCTTACTGGGAACGTGCGGTGGGACCCACTTGGTGGTGTCATGTAGCAGCAGGTCATCCAAACATCAATGACTGGTTGAGTAATGCTCAGTGGTTGCATCCTGCTATCAGTATTGCTTTGCGAGACGAAAGTAGGCTGATCAGTGAGCGAATGAAGCACCTTCTCTATGAGGTTATCACTTGTTTTATATTCAATGATGCTGCTTAGTAAAACTAGGGAAAGAAAAGAAAAATGTCGATTTGATATTAGCATTTGTTTTTGGGGTATTTAAGCTTTCGAGTGGGAAGAAATCATCTCATTTTGTTTTAAGTATAATCTAAAAGGACAGCCCTATCTTATAAATTGAATCATAGACCTATCCTTACAATTGAATGATTGTCCAAAAAGGTAGTCATTGCTAAAATTATACCAAGAAAATTGGTTAAATAGAAAAACTAAAAGATAATACCAGTCATAAGAAATCAGCTCATGTGCAGAAAATAAAGGGTAATTACACTTTACCCATCTGTGGTTTTGGTTGAGTTGGATTTGTTAACCTATGGTTAAAAATTTTACACTTTACCCATATGATATCACATCTTTTTATCTATTTCAGCCCAAAACATAAATTCCGATGTAAAAAGCGTGCCCCGAAAAAAAGCCATAGAAAACAAAATAGCAACCTATTAAAATGTGAATAGATTAAACTCAGGAGCCAAAAGGCAATATAATTAGACCTCTGATGAGTAAAATGTAATTTGTTAAATCACAAGTTAGCAATTTGAACTTGGCTCAAACCACGGGGTGGGTGAAGTGAAATTTCCCGAAAACAAAATTTGGCCTTTCCTAGTAATATGCTAGATACAAAATGGAATAAGCTCTATTCAAACCCATATAGTTGGAAAACAGCTTCATGGCATGTATTAATCTTCAAATGCATTCTAAATCCAAACCTTGGTATGGATTTAATGTGTTGAGTAATAAAAAATCTTTGGGGGTGGCGGTTGTTGCTTTCTTTTTTCACCATCTTATATAGATATATATTAATCTTTAGCCTTGGGGGAAGGGAGTGGGGAGCAAGTTGAAGGCCAGCACCCAGCCACTTATTTTTTTCTTTTAAGCATTGGGCCTAAGTCTTTTTTTTTTGTCAAAATCTTTTGGTGGGGCCAGGAGCCCCCTGCCCCCGTATGTGTCTGCCTCCATATATGTACTGTATGTGAACTTTTTGTGTATATAATCTGTCATTAACATGTATCTTTAGATGGTTGGCTCTGATGGCATGTCATTTTAATTTGAACCTTTGGCTAAGACATTTCAATGAAGTATCTTATACACATGCACCATATGCCTATATGTTTCGAAATCTGCTTATAGAAAATTTTTCATGTTATATCTGATTCAAGATTGATCCGGTTTATATTTAGTGAAATTTAACATTTTTGTGCTGGTACCTCTCATTAGGATCTGTTTGTGTTAAAACTTCTTGTTTTGCTGTTTTTCTTTTTTGGGACCAAGTGCTTTAATCTTTTCACCATCTGATTAAGTACAAGGGCACAAAGTTCTATGATAATGTGAAACATATCTAAGTACCTCCTCTTGTAATACAAAGTTATTCAAGTCAATAAAATGAAGATGTAATCCCTTTAGGCTTTGTGTATGGTGGGCATAGGTCTCTAAGGCTGAACTACTTCAATTACTTATGTGCTTTCACTTTGTTCTTTCTCCCCCACATTCTCCTCCTTTTATTTAATTTTATATCTTGTCATGGTTTCAGAGCTATATTCTTGTGATCTTTACTCAACTCCACCTTTGTTTCCATATGCGCCTTCAACGATCTACCTAGATTTGGTGTCTATTCTAGTTACGTGCCTTGCCCACAACATTTGCTGGTGTTGATAGGTACTTTTCCAGTGACATTTTGGTGCTTTAACCATGAATGGGCCCATAAACGCTACCACGTGCCTTCCACTCTTGGTCCACATGCTGCTATAGAAGCCGTTTTTTTTATCAACAAACACCAGAAATGGGTCTAGAGACTGCCAAACTATCGAACCAAGGAAGCTGCTGCGACAAGATCATTTGCACAAGCTCTCACGCACCTCTTGTTCTTCTCCGTTGTCTGATTAACACACTTCATGTGCGATAAGCCCTGAACGAGCCGTGTGCAGGTATGCGTCTTATGCATGGCAAGCCTTACCTTGCGCTATGTGTAGGCATGTGTCCATATACTATGCGCTTTATGCTCTCACTCTATAGATGCTCTTGCGCCTATGTGCCACACTCCACATGGCTGATAGGCTGATGCATCTCATGCGACAGGCTTGGTTTTCAATCCGACTCGTTCTTGACAAAGGAGAGGTTTGTGTTTCAGCTTAGGCTTAGGAAGGTTTGGTATCTCTCCATGGATGAAAAATAATATCCTCCACACTTAAGGGAAGTTGTGGCTCAAAAGGCTTATAAAGGTAGGGTAAAACTTGGGTTTTAAAAGGTAAGTCAGCTGAAAAATAAAACAGTCTGTTGCATATTTGATCGATCGAATTGTAGGGTTTCAGAATCTCATATGGTTGATCGATCGTGCTACAGTCAAAGTATCCATTGAACTCTCGGGTTTCAGTATGACACTTGATGCACATCTTCGACTCATCGAGTATTGATGATGGGATCAATCGAACTTCTCTAGAATTTGTATGAGGATCTTCTGCACTACGTCGATTGATCGAACTTCTTTGGAATTTGTATGGGAACTTGTCACACTGGTTTGATCGATCTGGCATCGATCATACATCAATCGAAGTCTTGAATTCTTCAATTTCAGCCTTCTTTTGAACTGATGTTTAACACCGACTCAACCCTAACTCAAGACCTAAACATAACAACCCAATTCCCATGTTTTGACACATGAATTTGCCAACACACTAAAACGGAACAGTATGTATACTAGGGAAATGACACATCATGTTAAATAAAAAATACTGAGTTTGAGTGGCTCTTTTGTCCCGCCTCTTAACACAAGGAGGGGTTCTTGGTTGCATTATTCTAGCCTAAGTCTGACCTCAAATGTGAAAGAGTTAGGGAAAAGTCTGGCTAGCTTGAGTTAGGTCAGGGTTAACCTGCCCAACGCAGCCCCGGATCTGATCTTGAAGGTAATTTGAGGTTCGAGAGGCAGATCTCCTTGTTTGAGTAGTGCAATACAATCTGCCCAAACTGTTTGCTACCATTGTGGGTTGACAGTTGTTTCACTAATTATCTGCTGCTGTAATTGGTCTAGTTGGTCGCCTATTTTTATATAAGGAGCTGTCTTAAGAACCTTTCTAATTTGATGAGTAGCTTTCCAAGGAGTCAGAAAACATTTTGAGTTACCAATAGGAATCAAATCTTCCTTCAAATGACTATATAAAGCCAAATCTTGGCTACATAAGGTATGACTTGCAAGGTTTGCAGATTTTAGGTCAGAGCATATTATACAGTTTGCAAATCTTCTATTAAGGTTGTTCTATGTAAGGCTAATATGTTATTTTTTATCAAGTACATTTAAAGGTGAGGCTATTTTGGCAAAAAAAAAAAAAGAGACCCTCCAAGGACTTTGACACCATTTATAAGAGGCTAAGCGTGCAGCTTCTCCTGGAAAGAGTCAGAATGCTTCCTCTTCCTAGTTGAAATGGGACCAATGATCTATTTAGAGTTCGGTGAAGTCAGCAGTTCTTGAGTTCAATAACAAATTATTTCCATTTGTTAGTAAGATATTGCTGCACCAATGCAACATATTTGAATCATCCTATTTGGACAGTTAATAAATAGAGAGAAACATGAGGCTCTATTACGAGTCTCTTTCCCCATGTATAGCCCAATTGAATGCTCTGAAACTGACTGAGACCATAATATATAGCCCAAGTGGTCAGAGTGGGACCCCAACAGAAAGGCACTGCAGCTTGCCCTATGTGTTAAACATTGCCATGTGAGGGTCTTTTTTGAATGAGAATTCAGAAAGCTTTTGGGCAAGAGAAGATCTGAACTTGCCCTTCAACACCAAGGTTATAGCTGATTGCTGGTGATGATGTGGTGAGGGAATCTATGTTCAAACATAAAACACTTGCAAAAAAGAAAGAAAGTTTCAGACTGCACTCTGGTTGGTTCTACCAAGTTGCCTTTCTTCATTTCTAACCTTGCCTCACCCAAACATGGGCTTATTGTTGAAGATAGAAATATTCTCTCCAGAGAATATTTCCATCTTCAACACTTATGACAAATTTGGAGGGAATTGATCCTTTATTAATTGGCTAGGAAAGGAAAGGCCCCATCTCAAAGTCCCCCATTACCGTCTCTAAGGTTGTTTGCGATCAGTCCTTTTTGGGTGTTTCTTAACCATAAAAATACTATCTAGATTCTAACTGTGCAGAGGACACAGACGATGGAGAGAGTGGTGTCTTGTCTTGTAGTTGTGATGCACCTTATGGCTCTTAGTTATATTTAGTGGATAAAATTTTATCTCTTTAATCAGGTTTGTCTCGTCTTTGTCTGGGATTGTCATCTATGTACACTTTACTCGGGTTTTAATGCAATTGGCTGTTCTCTTATTCCTGGACAGGTTCCTGTTAGAGTTGCTGGGGGGCTATTATTTGAGCTCCTGGGCCAATCAGCTGGAGATCCATTTGTTGAGGAAGATGACATCCCCATTGTTCTTCGATCATGGTTGGCACAGAACTTTCTAGTAACAGCATTGCATGTCAAAGGGTCAGCATCAAATATTAATGTGCTAGGTATTGCAGAAGTCCAGGTTCGTTCATGCTCAAACAAAAGTTTGTTGATGGTCATTTTTGTCAGAGCAGTTGGTTATAATTCAGTTTCCCTACTCTATAAGACTATAATTGAGTTCTGTCTCATGTTTCCATGCTTTGTAATTGAGTTTTGCCTCATGATTTTGATGTGGTGCCTTGCTCAGGAACTGCTTGCTGCTGGACGTACAAATATACCAAGAACTGCTCATGAAATTATAGCACATCTAGCTTGCTGCCTTGCCCGATGGGATGATAGGTGATTTTGTCCCCATTTGTGATCCATCTCATCCAAGTTATTTTTACTTCCCATTCAATTTATATTTAGCCAATAGGTGGAGATAGGTCAATGAATCTATACATTCTACGTTCCTGAAATGGATTCTCTCAAATATTGTAAGGAATTACATCCTCAACCAAATGAAAACTTAAGAAAACCGCTCAAGAAAATTATTATCATATAGAATTTTGCAAATGCAATGAAAAATCTTATTGCTATAAGACCTTTATATGCCATGTGCAAGTCAATTATAACTAACGATGCCAAATCAGAAACTCATACTCACATGTCAGAGAGTTTCTTCTCCCCTCCCAGACACTTTCCCCTCCCCCTGGTTGGTTTTCAATTCCCTTAAAAATTTCAGATAGCTTCTCTAAAGCAGAGCATCTCTAAGAGATTATTTATACATTCCAGTTTTTCTTTCTTGTGCCTTGTTCCAAACCAGAATTTTCGACTGGTCAAAATCAAGGTATAAGTGTGCACATGTCAAGTTAGAAGAATTCTTTTCTGATTAATATGCTGCATTAAGTGGAAATTTTTTAAAATGAAGATTTATTGGAATTTCCTGGAGTGCTCTCAGGTCTGGCAATTGTTTTGATTTTTTGGATTAACTGCATGAAGTTCTACACTTGAATCCAGTTTTTTTTTTTTTTTAAAGCGATGTTTTGGTTTGGGTGATTCTTTTGTACTTTAATGCCTATCCTTTGAACAGGACATTTGCAAATTTCTGTAGGGCATATTAGTTGCAAGTTTTGCTGCATTTAAAAATACATTTCCCAACAGTTTGTTTTCTGGCATATATATATTTTACCATCCCATAGTCTATGGTAGGTTTCAGTCAGTCCTAATACTCCCACTTTACAATCAAGTCCCTTGATTTTTCCTAATTATTTCAATAAAATCCAATTAAAGTTTGATGTTAATGAAATTGAAAAATTGGATGCCAAGCCTTTCCTGCACAACTTTTTTATTGATAATAGATAATGTGGTAGCGTAGTGGATCCCACCTGGCCTTGTCCACTACTGATGTGAACCTCATGTAACTCTGACCTGATGGTAGCTTTCAGCGTTGACAATGCAATTCACCTTCAAAGTGGGTTAAATTCATTTTCATAGCAGCCATTCTGAGTTAAAAAGTCCTTGTTGAGACTGAAGTTATCAAATTGCTGTAAATGAAGAAAATTTGGGGACTTGATTGCTCAATCTAGAAGTATAGGGGCTTAATTGAAACCTATCCCAAAATTATAGGATTATGAAATGTATTTAAGCCTTAAGTATTCTGTTATACCCAAAATACATTTCTTGTTGGATTCCTGGGATCCTGGACTTACAGCCTTACTATTGTCATGCTGTTCAAAGTTATTAATTTCTAATTTTCTGTCAGTGTGACAGTCAAATGATCTTATGTGGTTTTCTACTTGCTATCCTCTTTATTATCTTTGATATTACAGGTTATTTCGCAAATATATATTTGGAGCTGCAGATGAAATTGAGTTGAAGTTTATGGACAGGTGCTTTCATGCAAATAGGACAATTTCATCTTCACGACTTTCAGTTCCACTTGAAGTCTGTTATTGCCTGTGCATGACCAGTTTCTGTGTATGCATGATGTTAACAACATTTCTCACTTATTAATAGGAGAAACCATGAAGATATGCATCTATTCAGCGTAATTCTGAATCAGGAGACCAGAAGGTTATCAACCCAGGTACTCTTTGCTTTATACTTACACAGATTTTAATTTTACATGGAAGAAGTCAATAAAAGTTTGCCTGTTGAATGTAGCATTAATGAGTAATAATTTATAATCAATGAAGCAGACATTACCTTTTAGATAGGATCAATAGGCTACAATATCTGCTTTGTAGTTTTGTTTAGTTGACTTATTTGCTCATCTGTTGCTCCATGCGAATGTTTTGTGAAGAAAAGTAATGCGTTCAAAGTTTTTTTTCCACTGGATAAAAATTGCTTTCTAATTGTGTAAAGTTAGGGGAGCAATTTCAACTTGTTCTGGATTCCTATTTTCATGTCAGAACTTCTTTTGTTGCTTGTCACAGTTTTATAGAAAGGTGCAAAAGGAGTTTAATGCATTATGTGGGAGGTGTACTAAAGAAACTCTAAAAAGGAACAGAAAATGAAGGAATAAGTTATCTACAGTATAAGCCATCTGCAAAATCAAGTAATGACATGGAGTAAATGATTTTGATGAAATCAATATCCTACATATAAGAGAAGTCAGGAAAATGAGCTTGATGCAATTCACATAAATTTTTTACATCCTCAAATGTTTGGTTAGTCCTCTCACATCAGGTACACCACACGAGATATATCGAAAGCTCTCCAAGTTGCACTATGTCCTCCAAATCTCTTGTTACAAATTTTGAACCTTCCAACCACCGTTAATGCCCACCACAGGACAATGTGGTAGGAAATGATCCACACTTACAAATACAATGCCAGTTACTCTTGATTTTTGTTTCCA
Organism: Betula pendula; assembly: GCA_900184695.1. Lineage (NCBI taxonomy): Eukaryota > Viridiplantae > Streptophyta > Magnoliopsida > Fagales > Betulaceae > Betula > Betula pendula. The sequence goes on from FXXK01000363.1 coordinate 154,713, forward strand.
TTGAGATCTCTGCCCAAAGAAGCCATCCCAAGCAAAGCAAAAAAGAAAAGTGAAAAGAAGGATCCAAAATAGGAGGCAGATAAGCATGCGGGGTACTTCTCCATGGAAAAATAAGATCTTTTATCAACTTTCAGTGCTTTGTATTGATACTTGTCATCAAACCTGGTTTATTTCTGTCACACCTCATCATTGTCGTCAACTCAATGAACTCCCTCTCCGTCTTTAGCTACTATTTGATAGATCTTCAAGAAATACCTGAGAAAATATTTTGAGCTATTCTTGCATCTTCATCAAATGCTAAGATATGATATTAACATATCATAAAAGCTGTTATGTTGACAATTGTGATGGTAAAGCTAATGGAATGTAGTGTTTTCCTGGAGAATTGTGGTGGCAGTTATTGTGGCGACCCGATTTTATAACACATTTTTTTTTTTTTGAAATGAAACGCCATCATTACATATGCATATGTACGTACAAGCCATCATCAACTCATAACATGAGCATATAACATCATAGTTAACATAACATTACAGTCCTATCACAAGATTTATTTAGGAGCCTTGACGTTGGGACAAGTCAAATACGCGAAGGGAAGTGCTCTAGCCTCTAGAGTTTTCTACGGAGGCGCGTGCAGGCGCGTCTAGCGTTTGCTTCTCAGCGCGTCGCCACCCATTGGAGCGCTGTGACGTGGTGGTTAGGGATTTAGTTTTCGTAGGAGTCTGGACGTGGCTTCGCCGTTTTCGTGTCTCGGCGGAGTGGGCTTATGGATTTCGTCAGCTGGTTCTTCGTTGAGTCAAAATCTTTTGAGTTCTCGGTACCGGCAGGGGGTTCTACTTTGAGGCTGGTTGAGAGAAGAAATGGGATCTTTAGGGTTATGATGGTGGGGAAATATATCGTTGAGTGGCTGAAGAAAGCGGTGGAGCGGATGGTGCTCTTGAATGAGGATCAGCCCTTCACAGAGTCTTCAAGGGATGGGAACAAGGCTTTCTTTGCTCAGAGAGGCGTGAATCGTGCAGGTGGCTTCTTGGAGCTGGCGGAGTACGCCGTGGGTGGTCGTAAAGGTCTCATCATTGTTCCTGAAGGTCGCGATAAGCGGGGTTGGAAGAGGTTTGCCGAGGAACTGGGTAAGGTGTCGACCGCTTTTGATTCTTTTTCCGGAAAGCCTGAGATCGGTGGTTCGCAACCCTCTCTGTTTCCTCTTACGGGTAAGAAGACTACAGGTGACGCCGCTCCGTCATACGCGGCGGTGGTTAGCTCGGGGGTCCCTTCTTCGGTTTTGAAGCGTCCGGTAGCGGATGTCGCGAATGGGTTGTTGGGATTTGTTGGGTCTACGGCAGAGCTAGATCTGTGTCCTTTGGGAACGCCGGAGATTTCACCGGTGCTGAGGTCGGCGGTGGATTGCTACGACCTGGAGTGTGGGGTAGAACCGGCGGGTAAGAACCTATGTGGCCGTAGATTTTGTGGGTCGCAGTGCTCAACGGATAGAGCTGCAGAAGGTGACGTTGACGTTGCCGGAGATGGATTTCATCGGAAGCATCTGGAATGTTTGAACCGATTCAAATTTGAAATTGATCGGGCTTTTGGGCGTGTGAAGAAAGGGTGGCAGGTTTTGGGCTTGGGCTTGAAGCCCATTTCGGGTCCTTCAGGTTCTGCGCCTAAGCCCTTTACCCGTAAGTTTCTCATGCCCAGGAAACTCTTACTCAAGCCCAAGCCCCTGTCCAAGCCTGCAGACTCTCTGGGTTGCGGATCAAAGCCGGGTTCGGGTCGCCCCTTTTCCAACCCGAGCTTTGTTGCGCCGTTGTCCACGCCAGAGGTGATTTTGGTTCCGGCGTCGACTGGGTTTCTTCAGGCGTGCTCAGATGATGACGGTGGTTCTTCATCCCAGTCGGCGGGTGTTCTTGAAGCTCCGTCTGCACAGGTGACCGGGTCTTCTGACGTTCGGCGAGCTGGGACTTCTCCGGAGAGGTAAGGGTTTTCTCCGGCGAGGTCAGTGGATGCCGGTGACCAGTCTTTATTCCCGCCGATTGACCAGAACATGCCGATGGATGCTGGAGTTGGCCAGTCTTCTCCGGTGAGGTCAGTGGATGCCGGCGATCAGTCTTTCTTCCTGCCGCTTGACCAGAACACGCCGATGGATGCTGGTGTTGGTCAGTCTTCGCCGGTGAGGTCAGTAGATGCCGGTGACAGTCTCTCTTCCTGCCGCTTGACCAGATCACGTCGATGGATGCCGTGGGTTCTCCTGCTCTCGTTTCTCCGGAGGCGACAGAGCTGTCAGTGAAGATCTGTCGTTTCAGGTACGAGGGGACTGTGTCTCTAGCTGGCGATGGTCTTTCTGTGAGGCCGTGCAACCCTTCGGCGGTAGTAATTGCCCAGAAGTCGTCTGTGCCCTTGTACTTCTACAATCGCAAGCACAAGGTCCAGAGGGCTTCAAAGTTGGATTTGGGTCAGCTTGCGGGTGAGTTGATCACAATCGCGCCTGCCGCTGTTCCGTTGGTAGGTAGTCAGTCTTCAGTCTCTGGTGGGTTATCTGGGTTGTTTGCGGCGTTTGAGCCCGTTGGCTTGGCGGGTTCTCCGACTGTCAAGCCCTTTGCTCAATCTCCTTCGGCAAGGGGTCTCCTTAAGAGGGGCTTTCTCCGACCCTCTTCAGAGAAGAGTGATTTGATTAATGGATACTCTGAGGTTGTGGTTAGTTCGCTGGAGATCGCTCAAGCTCTAGGGATTTCTTTTAGGGACAATAAGAAAAGGTTTTTGGATCTGATGAGTGATATTGAAGAGGGTCAGCATCGAGTGGACGGGGGTTCTGTTTTGAAACCGAAGGGGTGGAGAGAGCTGAAAAATTTGGAATGCTCTCTCAATTTTGATGTTGGAAGCTTTGGGTCTAGCCGGGGAAAAAATAAGACGTGTATGCGGGTTTAGGACTGCTTTGTAGTGACTGGGTTTCTTTTGCGGGTTTTGGGTTCTTCTTATGTTGGGATTTTTTCTTTTTCTTTTTCTTTTTCTTTTTGGTGGTCCTTGTGTATACTTCCTGTGTACGTAGGGGCGCCTTACGCTTTTTATATTATATTTGATCTTACTTATCAAAAAAAAACATTACAGTGAAAACTAAATAAACATAATTGTGAGAGCAACATACTAGAGGAGCTTACACAAACTATATAAACAGTTATACATCATGAGTTACATAAAAAAGAACGGCTAACAAAAAGCCATATACGGCCTAACCAAAATACATCAATCTGTTCTCATATATACGACACATTGATGTACAACAAAAACTAGACTAACAGAAGTCTATACAAAATACCAATAGGCGTATATTGCCTCAATCGTAATACCCCAGATATGCATCAATTGGATTATCATCCAAATTCTCAGTACCTGCATCCATGACATCATCTAAGCGTTCGTAAAGTTAATCACGATCGCTCAGGCGAAAATATGAGTCCACGGGCTTAGAGAGTATAATCATCACTAAGTTTTCACACTGAGCCAATTTTTCGTTTTCTTCTTAGTTTACAATAACAACTACATTTGGTTTACAAAACATTATTCAATAAACTTTGGTGTAGCTGATGAAGTAAATACCGTAGTCATGATATCACTTTGAAACATACTATTTAGTTGTGAGTATATGCACCTGCTCCAAAATATGTATCAGTGGCACATAGATATAAACACATCTATACGTAGCTTTGTACATAGTATATCTCAACTATACAAATATATATGCTTTTCGTTCAGCTTTGTCACTAACAACATGCATATAGGTATATTTAACTCAGAATCTCATGAATATGGAAACCAACTGTAATCATATACGTATGTTATGTTCCATTCAAAAATCATATGCATATCAATGCATCTCGCATGAAATTCCATAGAACATAATACATATACATCATTAAAACATAAACGTGTAATTCATGCTTTCACATTTATACTCATACATTTATTCTCATCACTTCGGAGCATCAACTCCGATGGCTTTCTTATGGATATCCATCGCATTACATACATACATACATAAATTTATGGGAGCATCAACTCAACTACCATAAGGGCATAAATCCATACATCATATGTGGGAGCATCAACTTAACCACACATAAGGGCATCAACCCATACAGCAGCATATGGGCATAAGCCCAAAAATTATCAGCATTCTCATTCTAGGGCATCAACCCTGATACATTAAGACTTTTATGCATTTCCTCACATGTTCATGATCATGCTATAAAACATTTCACTTAGAGGGGTTGCCCTTTGCTGATTGGTGCTATCTTGCTTCTAGAGGGGCTGCTGGAGGTATTATTCTCATGTGGGATAGGAGGGTGGTGGAAAAGGTAGAGGCGTATGTGGGGGAGTTTGTTGTTGCTTGCTCTTTCAAGAATGTGTCTGATGACTTCTTTTGGGCTTTCGCGAGTGTCTATGGTCCCCATTCTATCAGCTCTAGAAGACTTCTTTGGGAAGAGTTAGCGGGTCTTTTGAGTTGGTGGGAATTACCTTGGTGCATTGGGGGTGACTTTAACGCCACTCGATTTCCGAATGAAAGATCAGGGGTAGATCGCTTTTGTCCAGCTATGATGGAGTTCTCAGATTTTGTTTCGGAGCAAGGGCTCATGGATCTTCCTCTAGCAGGGGGGATGCTCACGTGGTCTAACTCTGTCTCTTGGTCCCGCAATGATAGGTTCCTTGTGTCTCCGGATTGGGAAGCCAAGTATCCTGGCCTTTTCCAAAAGAGGTTACCTAGATTATGCTCAGATCACTTTCCCATCTTGCTTGATTGTGGCGGTATTAGAGGGGGCGTTAGACCTTTCAAGTTCGAAAACATGTGGCTTAAGGCCGACTGGTTTGTGGATAAGGTGAGGCATTGGTGGTCATCTTATTCCTTTCTTGGTACTCCTAGTTTCGTTCTTGCCCAGAAACTCAAAGCTTTGAAAGCCGACCTCAAGAAGTGGAATGAGCAGGTATTTGGAAATGTGGAGATTCGTAAGAAAGCTCTCATGGAAGAGCTTAATACTCTGGATCGTTTGGAGGAAGAGCGTGGTTTAAATCTCGAAGAAAAGCTTCAAAAACCTGTGGTTATTATGGAGCTGGAACAAGCTTCTCTTCAGGAGGAGATGAGTTGGAGACAAAAGTCCAGGATCCTTTGGCTTAAGGAGGGAGACAAATGCACCAAGTTCTTCCATCGGGTGGCCAATTCTAACAAGAGATACAATTCCATAGAATCTCTCTCTATTAATGGCTCAGTTTCTTCGGATCAACCAACCATTAGGGATTCTGTGGTTCAGTAATATGAGTCATTATTCTCAGAATCTATCAGTTGGCGGCCTAGGTTGGATGAGTTGGACTTCGACTCCTTAGAGGCGGATGAGGCTTCCTCTCTAGAGACCCCTTTTGAGGAAAGGGAAGTCTTAAAGGTGGTGAAAGGCATGAACAGAGATAAGGCTCCGGGCCCTGATGGTTTTTCAATGGCTTTCTTCCAAGATTGTTGGAATGTGTTTAAATCTGACATTATGGGGGTTCTCCATGAGTTTCATACTCACAGCAAGTTCGTTAGAAGCCTTAATGCCACGTTCATTGCTTTAATTCCGAAAAAGCCTGGGGCGATCGACCTTAAGGATTTCCGGCCTATCAGTCTTGTGAGTGGAGTTTACAAGATCATTGCCAAAGTCCTTGCTAATAGACTTAGAAGTGTCGTGGACAAGATTATTTCGAAACCTCAAAATGCCTTTGTGAAAGGAAGACAAATCCTTGACTCAGTCCTTCTTGCTAATGAATGCGTGGATAGTCGTATCAATTCCGGCATCCCAGGGGTGATTTGCAAGCTGGATATTGAAAAGGCTTATGACCATGTAAACTGGGGGTTTCTTTTGTACATGTTGAGAAGGTGTGGTTTTGGGGAAAAATGGTGCTCTTGGATTTCTCACTGCATCTCTTCGGCACGCTTCTCTGTCTTGGTAAACGGCTCTCCGGCTGGCTTTTTCAATAGCTCTCGAGGACTGAGACAGGGCGACCCTTTGTCTCCTCTCCTGTTTGTCATTGTTATGGAGGCGCTCAATAAAATGCTCACTGTCATTGTTAACAGGGGTCTCATTTCAGGATTTTCAGTCAGTTCCAGATTCTCTGAGGCAGTCAATATTTCTCACTTGCTTTTCGCAGATGACACGTTGGTATTTTGTGGGGCTATCCCTGATCACCTCCGCTATCTCCGTGTGTTGCTCCTTTGCTTTGAGGCTGTCTCTGGTTTGAAGGCTAATATGGCTAAGTCAACCTTGGTTCCTGTGGGTAACGTTGTCAATGTGGAAGGTTTGGCGGACATCTTGGGTTGCGGGGTTTCCTCTCTACCCTTGCAATATCTTGGTATGCCATTGGGGGCCTGCTTTAAGGCCAAGCCTATCTGGAATGGGGTCGTGGAGAAGATTGAGCGCCGTTTAGCTAGCTGGAAACGGATATATTTGTCTAAGGGAGGTAGAATAACCCTTATAAAGAGTACTCTCTCAAATCTCCCTACATACTTGTTGTCCTTGTTCCTTATCCTTGCCAGTGTGGCTAATCGTATTGAGAAGCTTTACCGTGACTTCTTCTGGGGTGGATTAGGTGATGAATTCAAATTTCACTTAGTTAATTGGTCTAAGGTTTGCTCTCCTATTTCTGAGGGAGGTTTGGGGATTCGGAATTTAAGGACCTTCAATAGGGCCCTTTTAGGGAAGTGGTTGTGGCGGTATGCTCATGAGAGAGAGGCTTGGTGAAGAATTGTTGTGGATGCTAAATTTGGGAGTATGAGGGGAGGGTGGTGCTCTCGTGTTCCCTCTGGGCCGCATGGAGTGGGTTTATGGAAGAATATTAGGAGGGGGTGGAGTGAGCTCTGTAGTCACACCAGATTTGTGCTGGGAAATGGGTCCAAGATCAGATTTTGGGATGATGTATGGTGCGGTGACTTGCCTCTTAGAGTGGCCTTCCCAGGCTTATATGACATAGCCCGTGAGAAGCATGCTTTCGTGGCTGATCTCTTAGACCTCTCTAGTGGTTCTCCTCATTGGGATGTTAACTTTATTCGTGCGACTCATGATTGGGAGTTGGCTACCGTGGCTTCTTTCTTCACTCTGTTATATTCTCTTCAAGGGACAAGGGAGGGGGAAGACAAGATTTGGTGGATTCCTTCCCGCAAAGGAAAGTTTGATGTTAAATCCTTCTATAAGGTCCTTGCATGTAACGATGCTCATCCCTTTCCTTGGAAGAGCATTTGGAGAACCAAAGCTCCTGTGAAAGTAGCTTTCTTTGTTTGGACGGCGGCTCTTGGGAAGATTCTTACTATGGACAACCTGAGAAAAAGACATGTCATCGTGATCGGTCGGTGTTGTATGTGTAAAAGGCATGGGGAGTCTGTAGATCATCTCCTTCTGCATTGTGAGGCCGCTAGCGCTTTATGGACTACCATCTTTAGCCGTTTTGGGTTATCTTGGGTTATGCCTCTTCGGGTGATTGACTTGTTCGCCAGCTGGTGGACTGGTGGGCGCTCCCAGAGTGCTGTTGTGTGGAAGATGGTGTCTTCTTGCCTTATGTGGTGTCTTTGGAGGGAACGAAATGATCGTAATTTCGAGGACCAAGAAAGAACGATTGAAGAGCTTAAGTCTTTCTTTTTTCATACACTTTTTTCTTGGACAGCAGCTTATCTAGCCCCTTTAGCAATAAGCTTTAATGAATTTCTTGTACATTTTTCTTCCCCTTCTTAGGCGGTTCCTTGTATACTTCCTGTGTGCCAGGACTGCGCTTTTGCGCTTTTCATTAAATTATCTCTTACTTATAAAAAAAAAAACATTTCACTTACCTTTCTAACATGTTCATGTAGCATTTAACATCATGTCATAATTTTTCAAACATACTTTAACATAATCAAGGCATCAAAATATTATCATAAGTTTCTCAACACAATATAGGAGATCGGCTCGATCTTAACACATTCATAGCATGTTTCCAAAACATTTAACTTCAAATATTTACCTCAACAACTTTAGCATTTATAAAACCTTTAAAACATAAAGCATAAAATGTAGTATCTTTTCTCAGTGAGCAAAATACTCACAATATTCCGCATGATGTTTGGCGATAAACAAATGCCAACACAAATACGCAACTCCAACCACAAGAAGCTGCAACGTTACATTGCTTGTTAACATTAGACACATATTATATTACTATTTTAACTCAACATACTCCATAGTGCTTAACCTTCCATAAGCACAAATACCCATGATTACCCATAACATTTTAGGGTTCTATTTTGCTATTCATAACTAAAACTAGCTAACCCATAGAGAATTTATAGGGTTAACATACCAAAAATCCCAACTTAAGATACACAGAGGTACTAGGTTTTAGGTTTATACCTTGACAATCGAAATCTCAGCTTGTGAACTGATAAAAATTCTGTTTGAACGCCCTCTCACAGAATGGCTCGATAATATCTGATGTGACATACTGTTCCAATTGATATTTACCCGTTCGAACAGACACCATGCAGAATTGTTCGAATTGCAAATGGAACGAGACTTGGAATGAGTGTTTCGGATTTTCTCAACACAAGATTCGTTCGAACCAAGGTTAGGACGAAAGTTGGAACGGACTTCACCGTTCGAACTAGAAATAGGGCGAACATCTCTGTGGCTCGATTTCTGATTTTCAAAGTGATCCGTTCGAATTAGACTTAGAACGGAAGCCCTTGGAACTCATCTGTTCGAATGGAAAACCCCAAGTTCGAATGGAAAGCTATTTACATGATTATTTACATGATTAATTTCATAAAATCCTCTAATCATATCTCGGGTTTAACAGTTACCAAATTGGTCGGTAAAGCTAATGGAATGTAGTGTTTCCTAGGGAAACTTTGTTTAGATTGACAGATTAGAATACAATTAATTGTAACTTTGCAAAAAAAAAATTCTGGCTCATGAACCATGGACCTCATCACAAAGGGTCATAAATAGGACGACATATTATGGCTCAAAAAACTAATTATGGCTTAATTAAGAAGCCTCAAAGGCGCAAAGGTCATAAATAGGACATAAAGCCTTAACTAGACATTAAATGCACGAGTTAAAAAGTCTGAAAAACCTTTATTGAAATTAAATGCGGAAATGTAAAGGCCTAAAACAGAACTTGATAATGAGTTCAGAAATAAGTCTTCTCTCTTATGCCCTAAGGCACTTATTTAAAATAAGTTTAACTAAAGCTTGGCAGGGCATGACTTATTCTATCCCCCCCACCCCCCATCTAACTTGTTTTCCGGCCTCCTAATGTGTCTCATCCTGACATTTAAACATAAAAACAAAACAGATGAATGAAAAATCAGTAAGCAATATTCCCCAACCAATTTAAGATCGGTTAGTTAAAAACAATTTCTCTAAAAATGTTTTCTTGAAAGCATTTACTTGACATTGAAAAGAACTTCTGAAATTTCTTCTTTGTAAATCTGAACTTGCGAAAGAACTTTCTTTCATCCCTTGCTGTGGCCTATACATACGGTTATGCTTTGTATGCTAGGGTTGCGCGATCCACTTCTGGATCATGGCATCATTCGTGGCCACGGGCATGTTTTTGACCAGCTGATTAACTTATAGGTGCACTCAGCTTGACAAACTAGGTAAGAGACTACTCTTGGGTGGCTGCAGTCCATCCTAGCCTAGTATCGTGCTTCTATATTTTCTTTGGCCAAAATATACTTATAAACTTTTCATGAGTGACATCGTAACATTTATCTTTCATAAACTTCTCACGGCATGGAACATAACACGTGATAAAATTAAACATTATAACATGAGTAAATCATAGCATAAAAGCATATCATACAAAAACAAAGAAGGGGTAAAGAATATTATTTACCTCTTAGCAGCTAGTAGGCTGATCGACTTCTAAGAAGAATCACAAGTTCTGGCACATCAGCCATATCTTTCTAAGTCTAAACAATTCAAATCCTAGTTAGAAGTTGGCCCTAACTAAGACCTTTCTTGGCTTTTTCCCTTATAAAATTCTTCTTTAAATAAAGATAGGCTTAGGGTTTAATTCTGATCAACCCCCCCCCCCCCCCCCTTTTCCCTTTTCCCTTTTTGAAATTAATTCCGAAAATAGTTTATTTTATATGAATAAATATTCCTTTTGCTAAAATAATTTTATGTGGGAACTTTCTAGATTTTAACACATTTTCTTCTAGAAAAATGCTGATTAGCCTATTTTTATTTTAAAAGTTCCAAAAAATTTTCAGAAACTCTTAAAATTATTCCTGGGCCTTCTAACTTGGGGAATAATTCTCCTAATTAATTTCTAATTTTTAAAGCCCAAAACACTCAATCGGGCTTAAGTACACACTTAATTAGTTTGAGCCCAATTAATTACAAACCTAAACCTAAACCTAAACTAAATGGGTCAAACATGTGTTCTAAATTTTTTTCATGAATGTATGCACTTCAATCAAATAAGAAGCTTATGTGTGTTTTTTCAAGAAAAATATTTTTTTTTGATAAGTAATAGAAAATTTTATAGAAAAAACGTAAGACGCTTCTACGTACAGAGGCAGTATATAATAGGAACACCTAACAAGAACGAGCAAAAGAAAAACCCAAATAACCCAACACTAGACCGAACCCAACCAATACAATATGAACCCGAAAACTGCCTAGAACATGTAGGGATTGTGGTTGAGTTTAAAACTTAATTTGAGGACCGTGGGACTGAATTTCGGCCCTGGAGGTTCTGTCCAGACCGGTAAATCACTCCCTCAAACAGTTTTCAAAAATTCCTGTTGATGATCATAGGTTTGAAATACATATAATTGATCCTAGGCTTGAAAAACACCGAAATCGGATCACATATGGATTGGCCCTCACTATGGCTGAACCACATGTGGTTCTAACTCATGTTCATGCAGTCTAGTTAAAAGTTTAATGCATACTTGTTCTTTGGTATGATTTTTACATCACAAGTTTATGATCTACAAAAGTTGGTACGTGACGATGTGAAAAAAAAAAAAACTATTTTTATAATTCAAATCATTGATAAATCTTCATGAGTATGATGTCTTATGCACGTGAGAAATTGTATAAACAATGTTTTCATGCAAAAGATATGATTTATGCAATCAAACAGAAACTTGAAGATTACTTTCACATAGATTTATTTGACACCAAAAGCTACAACATAAACTTGCATAAAATATTGAATAGAATTTGGAAAGTATTGGAAACTTATGTTAGGGTTGCAAAAACTTGATGGAAAATTGTTGCTTGAATCTTCTCTTGGCCGTGTGGTATGAGAGGATTGGAGAGTGTTAGAATAATGTATTAGGGTTTGAGGGTATTGTGGTCATTGTAATACGTTTTCAAAGCCTATATAATAATATGTGTGAGGTAGGCTACGTAAGACAATATAACGTGCCTCCTCTTTCTTTCACGTAACCCTAATAACATGGTATCAGAACCTAGGGTTTAATCCCGTTATTTGATACTATACGTTCCTCTTCAAAGAATTCCCCTTCCTTTCCTCTTTTTTTTTTTTCTTTTCTCTTTCCTTGGTTCTGTCGTCGTTCACAAACGAACGCGCACAACCTGTTTTGCTGAGATTACGGCTCTGGGCTTAACGCCCGTGTTAGGAGAGCACTGGCGTCGAGATCGTGAAATCGCTGTCATGGTGCACTCCGACAGTGGTGGGTTTGGTGCTGTCTCACGTCTTCCCTGAGTTAAAAGCATGTTTCAGGGACGTTGGTTGGTGTTGTCGTGGTTGGTGTCGCCGTGGTTGGTGTCGTCGGCGCTTTCTGTGGTGGTTTGTATCGTCTGAGGTTGCCGGCGACGAATCTAGTGGTGGTGTGAGGCTTCTGGTGCTCTGTCAGTGGTTGGTCTCGGTGGAGAGAGTGTAGTCGTGATCGTCGGCGTTCGGAGATGTTGCTACCGTCGTGGTCGCCCGCCAGGTCTGAGTGCGTCGGCACAATTCTGGTGACTTTCGGAGAAGAAGAAGCTTGTTTGGTTCTGGGTCCAGCCTATCCCCTATCCTGGGATACGGATATCCTCAATTCGATCCTGGAATAGCCTATCCATGTTTTAATTGGGCCGGGTCAACCCAAGCCCACACGGGTAAGGCCAGTTCAGCCCAACCTCTTCAGGTTCGGTTCGTTCAGAATTTCGGGTCAACCCGACCCGCCTTGCATCCGCCCGATTTGCTCTCCACCGGTTCAGCACGTTGCAGTGCAGTTCAGCAAGTTTTAGTTCTGGTTCAGGCGAAATCAGGACCGGTTCAGTTCGTTGCAGTCCGTTTCAGGCTGGTTCAGTGCCGGTTCAGGGCACTTCAAGCTGGTTCAGTCCCGTTTCACTTTCTCCAGGTTTATTTGTGTCGGTTTTTTCCTTATTTACACACTTTCTTGATTGTGTTATTGTGTTTGGGCTTCGTTATTCTTGTTGATACACTTTGTGGTAGATTCGACTCAGCATGACTACTACTACTACGAAATCAAAATTACCCACTTGGCTTCTATGGGTACTATACCAATGACATTTGTGAAATTAAATGACAAAAACTATGTCTATTGGGCACGTTCTGTTGAGGTATTCTTGCGAGGGAAGGGTATGTATACTCATTTGCAATCAGGCAAACCGACTGATTCTACTTCCACCAACCTTTGGGACCAGGAAGATAATCAGATTATATCTCTTATGCTGAACAGTGTTGAACCTCACATTGGATCCTTGTGTATTTATCTTCCTACTGCAAAGGATATTTGAGATCATCTTAGTCATATGTATTTTGGTACTAGCAATATTACTCGCATTTATGAAGTCTGCAAACAATACTTTGGACTTGAGCAAGGTGCTCAGCCTGTGGACGAGTATTATAATCAGGTTGTGGCCATCTGTAAGGAGCGGGACATGTATTAACCGCTCTCAACTGATCTACAGAAAATGGGCAAGCAATGTCAAGATGTGGATGTGGTTCGATTTCTTCTCGGTTTGAAACCCGAGTATGAGTCAGTTCGTGCACAGATCTTGGGTGGTTCTGATCTCCCATCTCTTCCTGAGGTTTTTTCTCGGATTCAGTGTGCTACTCCCTCTGATCATGGCCCTGCGTTGAATTCTGATCGTGAAGGTGATCGCGCTGCTTTTATTGCAGCCCATGGTGGTTCTGGTAGTTCCCGTGGAGGTTGTGTCAGTCGAGGTGGTCGTGGTTTTCGCGGTGGACGTGATTCTTGAGGCGGTGGTCATACAGGCGGCCATGGGTTTCGCAAATGCACTCATTGTGGCCGAAGCAATCATTCTGTGGATTATTGTTGGGATCTACATGGCACACCATCTAGGTTTGCCCATCAGGTGTCTTCTCAAGCAGATTCTCTATCAACCTTTGGACCCCTTGCTCCGTCCAGCCTCAATTTGGAGTGTGATGTCATCCATTCCGAAAGATGAGTATGCTTAGTTCTTGGCCCATAAGCAAGCTTCTTCCTCTTCCACTGCTACTCTTGCTCAGTCATGTACTGCATCTCACTTTCTTTTATCCTCCACTAGCGACCCATGGGTTATCGACTCTGGTGCAAATGAACACATGACTGGTTCGTCCACTTCCCTTTCTAATTATCATTCTGTTGTTACACCTCGGAGTGTTACTCTTGCTAATGGTTCCCTCTCCCAAGTGGCCGGCTCAGGCACTACTCATTTGAGTCCTGACATTGAGTTGTTGTCTGTTCTACATGTTCCCGGTTTTTCCTTTAATTTGTTATCCATTAGTAAAATTACCAAAGCCCTTCATTGTTCAGTTAGTTTTTACCCTTCCTTGTGCATTTTTCAGGATCTCAAGACGAAGAGGATGATTGGTATGGGGCATGAAGTTGGTGGATTATATTATCTGGACCTCGCACCAACACCCACTTCTCGCGCTTTGCAGTCCTCGGCCTCCGCTCTTCAATGGCATTGTCGTCTTGGTCATCCTTCTCTTCCCACCTTGAAGTCCCGAGTCTTCGTTCTGAGTTGTCTGTGTCTTGCGAAGCTTGTCAGGTAAGCACCATCATGTCTCTTTTCCGTCCAGAGTTTGTAGGGTTTCAAGTTCTTTTGAGTTGGTTCATTCTGATGTATGGGGTCCTATTCATATAACATCCAATAAATTCCATTATTTTGTGACCTTTGTGGATGATTTTTCTCGTATGACATGGTTTTTTTTAATGAAAAATTGTACTGAGTTATTTTCTATTTTTCAACTTTTCCGCAATATGTTAAGACTCAATTTGCTCAGAAAATCTGTCTCTTACGTTCAGATAATGCCAAAGAATATACATCTAGTTCGTTTGCCTCTTATTTGTCTGATAAAGGCATTATTCATCAAACATCACGTGTTCACACTCCACAACAAAATGGGGTGGCTGAACGCAAAAATCGTCATTTATTGGATGTTACACGTTGTCTCTTGTCTCATATGCATGTCCCCAAACAACAAAGAGAAATAAAATTTTCTCAAGAACTGGTGTAGCCGATTGGTATAGGGGGCTAGGGGGTATATGTTCTCTAGAGAAATTTGTGAAAAAGTGAAAGAATGAGGACTTGTGGGGGAACACGGCCAAAGTGGCGGTTTTTAAAGCTAGGGTTTATTTTCCTTCTCTAAAAAGAACTAGGTTTAAGAGTCCAAAATAGTTTAAAACTTAATTTTAGGAAAAATTTGCAAACTGTGACAAAGTTACTCCTGGGGGTGTCCGACTAGGTATACGGTTTCTAAAAAAATATTTTCCAACTTCAGTTTATGAAATTAATATGTTAGAACATTGCCTAATTAAAATAAAAATGCATAGAAGGATAGAACAATATTGTTTTTATAAAAACTATGCACATATGCAGATTAATAGGTGCTTAAAATGCTTTGAAAAATTATTGGAATGCTAACATTATAATGAAGTAAATTAATCATATTAATAACATGTGATTCATTTAACTAGGTCAGTCTAACTAAGGTTGGGATGTCACACATTTAATCTGAGTTTACTTGAGAGCTTATGAATGTTTCTCCACTATTTCTTTTCTCATTTGCCCAAAAAATATGTTGAGGGAAAATTAGTTGTCTACGGGTTCTTTCTACCTTCTTTGTTGACCATGATAGCATATGAGATTCCCTTCTCTGTTACGATATTTCAGATTCTTCTTTCATGAAATATTGTATGTGGATCCATTAATTGTTTCGCAATGCGTTGGGCGCAAGTATAGCACCCATTTTGGTATATAATTGCAGACTCCCATGGCAATATCTAAAAAAAAAAACGTTGAGTTTCCCTTTTCTTTTCTCTTCTTTTTATTTATTTATTTTTGAAATGGCCAAAATTCAAGGATTGTTAGTTCTTCTTGATGGTAGAGACAAATTACAACTATGAATACAAGTAGTGAAACATAATTGTTGATGCAGCATATAAAGTCAAATGATTCTGTATTATTTTGTATTAAAGGTGCAGTCCTCAACCTGGAAGGTTTATGTAATGGCTATATATTGGTTTGAATGACAACCAACACAAATGAGCAAAGAATGTGGTTCATATTGGATAGGTATGCCAAAAAAAAAATGTAGAGCTACACAAGTATATTTGGTCAAATATATCTCGAGAATCAACACTAGGAGTCTTAAATAAGAAAAAAAAAAAGTTTTCAGGCTACAGAAATTAACTGTTAGAAGGATTTTTGTTACAAGTTTGGTTGATGGTTGGGTTAATCTCGTTGGCAAAAATGATACATTGTGGCCTTTTTTATGTTTATAGTCTATTTGTTTCTTTCTTTCTTTATTTATGGTTAAGGAATATCTGTTATTTGCAATATGTACTGTGCCTTCTGCTTTTTTGTTACTTCCTCTAAAGCTTTTTCTGCTCTTGTTTAGAAAATACTACTGAGAAGATAAACACAAGAACTTTTTAGTTTTGTAACGGTGTACAAGTTCTGTTTCTATTGTTGCACGACAAGTATACTGTTCAGGTCACTTGTGCAATAATAATGTATTTACCTTCTTTCTTATGGTTTTCTCTGCAGGTTATCAGAGTGAAATGGTCACTCCATGCAAGAGAGGAAATTGTATTCGAGCTTCTTCAACATTTGAGTGGGAATACCACAAGGGACTTGCTAGAAGGAATAAGAAAGAGTACTAGGGAAATGATTCAAGAGCAAGAAGCAGTTCGTGGTCGGTTATTCACAATTCAAGATGTCATGCAGAGCACAGTTCGTGCATGGTTGCAGGTTTACAAATTCTATTGTCAAATTCTGTTAACATCCATTTCATATAGATTCTTCTTAAGCCTGCCTATCTTAGTAGTTGCAAAATGTTGTTTGTACATGAATCTGGCAGTTATGCTTATTCTCTATGTTGCTTTTGTTAAGAAATATATTCTTGACCATGTTACATTTACTCCAAGTTTAGGCGATCAACATTGTCTGGTTATATGACGTCGGGTAGAACGAGGATTGTTCTAACGTACGATTGCAGCAGAAACTAAGAATTGAAGATTGAAAAACAAACTCGGGAAAAGAGAAAATAACAAATAGGGAAGAGAAAAATTCTAGTTATCCCAAATAAGCAAACCAAGAATAACTCTGAAATACTGAAATTATATTGATACTTTAAAACTGAACTGCAAAATAATACTGACTTGCCTTTATATAGATAAGTTTGATACTTTCCAAGCAAAATACATGGAGAAAAAGAAAGAAATAAAAATTCAAAAATAACTCTAAACTTGGAGACAAAGCAAAGGGAAAATGCAACATCAGTCCTTGTGTTTGGCCTAAATTACAAATCACTCCCTATGGTATCAAAATGAACTCAGAAGTCCATGTGGTATGCCAAAAAAATAATTTAGTCCTTGAAGTTAAATTCTGTTAAATTTTTAACAGATTATGTTAAGTGCCACGTCAGCACCAATGAGATGCTGACACGTGGCAATCTTATTAAAAAATATATAAATAATTAAGTATATAAATATAAATATAAAATTCAAAAATTAATTATTATTTTTTTTAAATAAAACGAAGAACGGGGTGGTTGCCGATTGGGGGAGGGGGTGGCTTGCGAGCAACCCTCAAAGGTGGCTAGGGGTGGCTCGACGCCATCCCCGGCCACCTCTGGGCTGGCTCGTGGGCCACCCAGGGCTGGGGGTGGCGTTTGAGCCACCCCCATTGGTGGTCGCGTTTTTGGTGGCATTCAAGGTGGTTGCACGGCCACCTTAGGGTTGGGGGTGGCATTCAAGCCACCCCTAGTGGTGGCAGCGTAAAATGTGGCCACCTCTGTGGCAGCCCGAGTGGGCACGCGCCACCCCTAGATCTAATCTAGGGGTTGATCTATCTAGGGGTGGCTGCGCGCCACCCCAGCTACCGTAGAGGTGGCCGCGTTTACTAGGCCCACATTGGGGGAAGCTCGCCCCAGCCCATGGGTGGCCCGCGAGCCACCCCAGAGGTTGCCGGGGTGGCACGTGCCACCCCTAGCCACCTTTGGGGGTGGCTCGCATGCCACCCCCTCCCCCGGCAGCCACCCCTTCTTTTTTATTTTTTTTTAAAAATTAATTTTTAAATTTTATATACTTAATATATTTATATATATTTTTAATAAGATTGTCACATGTCAGCATCTCATTGGTGCTGACGAGGGGGGGGGGGGGGGGGGGGGCATTAATAGAATCTGTTAAAAATTTTAACAGAATTTGACTTCAGGGACGAAATTGTTTTTTTGGCATACCACAAGGACTTCTGAGTTTATGTTGATACCACAGGGAGTGATTTGTAATTTAGGCCAACCACAAGAACTGATTTTGCATTTTTCCCCAAAGCAAAATACTTGTCGACAAAGAAAAAGATATTATTTTAAGAATAATCTTCAAATATTACGGCTGATTCTTTCCATTTTTGTTCAGATATTTTCTATCAAGATACTCTAATATTCTCCAGTATCACTATATCTTGTATATAGCCCATGTTGGGTTGCTTCAAAGCCCTTACCATGACCCTTTGTGATATATGAATAGCTTCTGTATTTTTCATTACAATAACGCTGCACTAAATACCAGTGAATTTGTACTTTCAGACTTTTATCTGTAGCATTTAGTTTAGTAAACAATATCTTATTTGAGAAGTTTGATAGTTCACTGGTATAAGACTTTACTTAAAAGAGAAGAAGAAAAACCAACAATTATGACTACTAATAAATTTTAAATTGGAAAGATATTGGGAGCAATTCGGATAATATTTAAACTAGAAATTCTTACATCATTGATTGTTTTTTTATCCAATCAGGTGGAACTGCAGATTTGTGTTTCATAAAAAATTTAAGACCTGTATACACTTCCTGTATACTTGGGACTTCTCTTTTTCCAATAAAATACTCATATTGCTCGTCAACAAAAACCAATTTAAGATCTCTGTTGTCACAGTATTTTCATTTATTATCTCCCTAAAACATTTATCATTTTCGTCAATTATTGTTTCCTCACAGTATGTCACTAATTCTAATTTAGGACAAAAGCCTTACAGTTACACATAACTTGGGAGTTTTTGGCGGATGTGGGCTTGTTCTTTCCATCATCACTGGACTTTTTGGGATCAATGTGGATGGCATCCCTGGAACTGAAGACTCACCATTAGCATTTCTTATGTTTTCTGCCATCCTTGTCTTGCTAGGAATCGTGTTAATTGCAGTTGGGTTGATCTACCTTGGGTTGAAAAACCCCATTAATGAAGGGCATGTTCAAGTAAGAAAATTAGAGCTCCAAGAGCTGGTTAGGATGTTTCAGCAAGAAGCAGAATCCCATGCACAAGTTCGAAAAACTGTTCCTCGGACCAATATGCCTCCAAGTGCTGCAGGTAGACTCCCTGCTGGTGCAGGTTATGTTCTCATTAATTAGCTAAACGAGGAATGTGACTAAGCTAAAGCACCTTATAGCTATAAGTTCTTTGTTTTTTTTTTGCTTTAGTATCCTAAATTTAATTAAGTAGAGGTGACTTCGTGATGATATTCCAAGTAATTGCTAACCAGTATTTAGTAATCAGCTTTCATTTCTTTGATAAACCTCATAATCTCGTCTGCAGCTTTCGAAGTACTAATGTTTTCATGTTAGATGTACAAAAGGCTGATAGTTTCTTAGTGGGTGCATCCATTAGGCGGGGAAAAGGCAAGGTTTGAGGGTTTTGCTGTGTTATGGGTTTGGGCTTTTGGGTTTTGGGTTTGAGGGTTTTGGGTTTGCGGGCTTGGATTTCTTGCTCGTTTGGAGCCTCTCGTGTATACTGCCGGTGTACTTAGGAGCGCCTTACGCTTTTTAATAACTCCTACTTATCAAAAAAAAAGTTTTTAGTGGGACAGACAAAGATTGATGGAAAAATATGAACTAGTTTATACTAAAATTTGTTAAAATGATTAATTATGACCTGCAAAAAAAAATTTCAATGCAGTCCAGCCCCTCAAAATTAAATTTTTAGTTTTGTCCCTGGATCTTATTGAGGGCTTGTTTATATCATAATCAAATGCAGATGAAGTTGATTGCGTCTTATTTGGCTTTTCTGTTTGTTAGTGTATATATACCTATTTGAGCATACTTTGCATATCTCAACAGGAAAAAAGAAGAAGAAAAAGTTCATTATCATCAGTGATTGTTTATATCATAATCTGAGTTGCTCATTCTAGACTAGTTGATGATCTTCTTAAAGATAAATCCCTCGAGGACTCATGGGTTGAGAGTTGAGAAAGTGGCAATCTCGCTACTCCTCCCTCTCCTTCATTCTCAAATGTTGCCAATTGAGCATGGATGGCCTTCTATCATTGATTGAGCAACGTGTGATAAAATTTTGATAAGTGTGTTATTCAATTATTCAAAAATTTTGATGCAAACTACTAGAAGAGAATAACTGGAGGTGTTTTATTTTTTATTTTTTATTTTTTCAAGTTGCATTCCAGCACACACTTCAACTATATGCAGTAGTTATATTATACTTTTAATTGAAGTCAACTATTCATCATGAATGACTTTGATAATCATAAAATTTCCTTTAACTTTTATAAAAATTCTAATCTTTTTATTTTTATTTTTTATTTTATAAGTTAAGATTCTAATCTTTTGCAAGTTACTCCCAAGTGGGTCACACGTACACTGGTCTCAACATTGGTCCTTCTTTCTGGGGTGTTTACTGGCCAGGAAGGATCTTAAGCACCATCTACAACAGGACAATGTTACTGGTCAGATCTAACAGTATTTGTTTTATTCTATTTCTGGGACTAACCTTACTTTGATTGCTAGGACTGTATTATTAACATATATTTAAGATCGGTGATAATGACGGTATTGATATGTTGAGGGCTTGTAATATAGAAAAATGGGGGGCCACTGCCTCCTTTTATAGACGCAGTGGTGCCCCTTTCAAAGAGATGCAACTCTTTTGAAGAAATGCAATCATTGGAAGGGTTGTCGTTATCCCTTATAAGAGGACACCTACCTTGAAAAACTTATCACCCATGAGAGATAATTGAATATGTGCCCAATATAAACCTTCATCTCCCACCTAAGCCCACTATAATAATAGTTGATAGGATTTTTGGTTGGACATAATTTCCGATGATACCAAAATATTGCCCATGCCAACTCTCATTTGTAATCTCAACGTATTGGCGTCAGATTGTGACATGGCCCTACGTGTGCATGCTTGTCACTTCCTTATCTGACTGCACATTGTACCATATGCTCTCCCACTGACAGCATATTAGGGGCAACTTTGTTTCACTATATTTCAAGTGAACTTCATCAATTTCACGTGGTTGGGAATATAGTCCACACCCATATCACCATTGGCAACTTCAGCCCAACACATCACCCATTTGTCGACCTATGCTGAGTATTTGATCAAGTACTTCATCTAAGACCCTTATTCATGAGGTTTTTCTTGATGCTCTTTATCATCAATTTTACACTACACGAGCATACACATATATTACCTAGTTTCATCATGGTGCATATATGTTGACTTTACATCCATATGAACTGTAATATCCGCATCTCGTTTGTGCCTCCTATCTTTAATTGACCAATTATGTCTTCTAGGTAGGATTGCATAATCTCGTTCATCTAGGCGTCCTTGGATCGTTTTGAATTATGCCCTTCAATCATTGAGCTATCTCACCTAGGTATTCCTGAATCTCATGGCAGCTACATGCTCTTTGAATTTATCCAGAGACAATCCCTTAGTCATAGGATCAACCACTATCTTGGTCAAGAAAAGTCAACTTTAATTTCGCTACTTTCTAATATATCTTGATTATAGTGATAATATGTATCAATGTGTTTGTCTTTTGAGCTTTGAGCTTCACTTTTTATTAATGAGATAACATACTTATTTATTACAAAATACATTAATCTAAGTATATTTAATTTCAAACTGTAGACAAAGCATTTAATCTAGACCGCATACTTGCCGTTCTACTACACATACTGTACTCAGCTCTATTGTTAACTTTGCAACACAAATCTGTTTCTTACTTAGTCAAGAAACTGTTGTTCCACCAAATAGGAATATAGATCCACTTGTAAATTTTTATCATCTACGTTACCTGTCAAATCTGCATCAGTGTAACCAATTAGGTCAAGATCACTTAGCCCATAATACAATTTTATACCCTTGGACCCTTGCAAGTATCTTAGTATTCGCTTCACTGACTGTCAATGTTCTTTATTTAGATTGGATTGAACCTACTTACCAATCCAACTGTATGACAAATGTTTGGCCTATTACTTGTCATAGCAGGCATGGGCTGCCCCACAGCCTGGGCATAGGGAAAATTTGTTTGGGATAGTGCCCTAAAAGAGAAGTCGGGAAGAGAGAAAATAATTAAAGACTTAAAAGAGATAGTTTTGACAACATGATGGCAGCAGAAATTAAGAATTGAAGACTTAAAAGGGAACTCAGGAAGAGAGAGAGAGAGAGAGAAAAAAAAAAGAAAAAAAAAAGACCCTAATTGTCATAAAGAAGCAAATTGAGAATAACTCTAAAAGACTGAAATTTTATTGATACTTAAAAATTAAATTGTTCCATTGAGAGTGTATCCCTTATATAGACTAAGATATACTCCTAATTTAACGAGGAAAAGGAAAACCTAATCTTAATGGAAAAGAAAAAACCTAATCCTTATTGATAAGGAAAATTAAAACACACATGTATAAATAAAATAAACCAACACTAATGTCAGGTTTCTCTTGCATTAGTTTGTAAAAAAAAAAAAAAAACCTTTCTGCTGAATGGTTAACTAATGATGAGGAGTAGTGGTAACTCTTCGGATGATTTACATATTAAATAAATCTAAAGACGTTACAATAACACTCCAAGTAATTTACTAATTATATAATTTGGGAGCCTTAAAAAAATGTGTACTCGCTAATATAATAATATAGATTTTATATACTAATATAGGTTTATACATTATATCAGCGATGACAATTGTGTTGTCGTTGATATATTACTATCAATGACAACAACTGTCGTTGTTGATGTGTGTTTTAAATTATTATTTTAGGTTCAACAAGCGTCTCTCATATATTCCCTGTCATCGTTGATATGAGTTTAATGTTTTCTTTTTCACTTTAGACACAATATTAGTGCCGTCGCTGATAAATCACTATTAACGACGACAAATGTTGTAGCTAATAGCAACCCTGTCGTTTCTACATTTTAACAAGAGCATCAGCTCTAACCGGGCAACTTATCTCCCTTACTTCATATTTCCCGCACTTCTCATGTATTTTTTGTTTTTTGTAACCATGCTGTTGAATATTATAGCATTTGATAAAGCACGTTGATGAAGTTCATGCAATCATTCTTCTTCACCCATATAATTGTTGAATTGTATCATTGTTGAACCATGTCACCGTCGAACTGTGTCAGTAGAATTATTGCTAGTATAACCGCTGGACTCACTAACAAAAGATTGTTGGTCATGTGGGCCCTCTCGTCCATCTTGAGAGATTTTGTGCCCCAACCAATTTGATTGCAAACCACGAATGTCATGGGAGCTATCGGTCTATTAGGTTGGTGTGAGTATTGGGCTTGACTCTCTCTTACAATGTACCTAAGCCCAATCCAAATGTTCCCCAACACCTTATAGGCGGTGAGACGGGCTTTAGAAGCCATCCCTGCCGCAACGGGCTTTAGAAGCCATTCCTGCCGCAACACCACACGTGTAGTCGAGGGTGGAGTCTAGAAGATGTAGAGGCCATGGCCATTGGCAATTCTGTCCTTAAAGTTCTGTTAACTTCGCTAGTTTGGCTTTATTTAGTGGGAAAGATGAGGTAAAAAGAAAATGATGTTTACATTTAGTCTTGCACACATATCTTACATGTTATGATGGGAGGATACATGAAGATTTTTATTTTAACGGGAGGTGAGCAGCTCCCCCCCTAATATTAGGTTGAGATTGATAAATATAGAAGTCTTTATTATTATTGGTGCCCTCGGTCTTTCCCTCCAAATCTCCTTTTTTGTATATTCTTTTTATAATTCAATGATAATTACCTTTGTATTACAGCTGTACTACTTCTAAAATAATTTTTTTAGTTATATTCTTTATTATGTCATTAACCTGAATGAACAATTTATAAACTTAAAATCATTACTGCAAAAATAATTAATTGTTATTTTTACAAGCATTTTATTCACTGCATTTATAAATTCTATGTCTATTATTGTTGATTCAGTTTTCCAGTCGGAAAGGATGTAAACAAAAGAGCGAGCTTGTCGGTGTGAGCCAACAGGAGATAACTTCGATACTTAAATCAGGAAAATGTTCTTAAAAAAGAAAAACCGTATGTCACATAAAATATGTATTTTTTTTTATGGGAAAGAAGAAGTCCTTCATCCATGGTTGGAGTTTCTCCTTATATAGCATTCGGGCTCATCAGTTTGAGTTGTATTCGGCCTAGGAATCATAGCCGTAATTGACTCCCATATATTTTGTGATTCCTTAATAATTGCAGATACGCTTCGACCTCCGGAGATCTGGGATCTCGTACGTAAGTAGAGGTTCATTTGGATTGGATTTCCCGGTGAGGTAGATCCCCTGCTTTGCACGGAGTTTCTTTTGCTCAGTGTCGTAGGCCCTACAGTGGGTTTTGTTTAGAGTGGGCCTGTTAGGTTTTCCCTTTCATAGGCCCAATACCCAACAGTTATTACTTTATACTATGCTTTAATCCCCTCCCTCTCTCTCTCTTCCATTACGCATTCTGTTGGGCACGCCTTCAAATCATTTTTATTTCCTGGATTTTCCAAGATATTAAATTATATTCATGTTTTTTTTCTAATTAAATTATATTCATGTTTGGCACGCCTTTCATGCCCTGAGATATCATTTTGTTAACAGTCCAGATCCAACGCCATCTTACTACTATTTTCCAAATGTTGGGAGAATAAAAGTGTCATTGATATTGACACCCAGCCTTTATAACGGATAATTATCTTTTATAATTTATTTAAAATTTTAGATTCTCAAATTACGTTATTTTTAGCAGATTTTTACAATAAACGGTTAAAAAAATACAATATATTAAAAAGTAAAAATATTACTGAGACAGTAAAAAAGAATTTCTTCTTAAAAGACTTCTTTTTCATTTTTTAAGAGATGCGTCTTCTTAATAAAACCAAAATATAGTTTTTGGTCAAAATCTTTTTTACAACATAAAGTGCGAGAAACTAATAAAAATTATATTCAATTCTTATTAGTAACATACCATCTTTTTAATAAGTTGCATTTTTAAAGTCATTCGATGTAAATAACAGCCTAAAATAACTTAATTTGAGAAACTAAAGGATTCTAATCCAATAATAACCCCAATATCTTGATAAGGATCTCTCGTAACTTTCTGCCCAAACATGTGAGGGAACCCACCTATTTAAGTAGATGGTCAGATAACCCGAACTTTATTTGGACAGGTAAATCTCACATAGACTCTATCACAATATATTGTTTAAGTAGATGGTCAGATAGCCCAAGGTGAATCTCAAATAGACTCTATTACAATAAATTGTTAGAGATCCCAATCCGTTTGCCCCTGATTTCATGTGATTTTTTTTTTTTTCATGAATAGGATTTCACGTGATTAGCACGCATGCATCACCAAAAGGATCCAAAAAGTAGTGGGCGTAAAACGGAGAAGTAACCCATGCAGTGGGGCGTTTACAACTACCAGTATAAATTATGTGTGGCAGTTGGAACAAGGTTATATTTGAGGTTGCCCCCCACCTCCCCATATGACTCTTAGATGAGCAACCTATCGAAATCCTTTCCATTTCTTCAACGCATTGACTTGTAGTTGGAGTGGCTACGTGGTTTTTTTTTTTGTTCTTTTGTCTTTTCTAATTCAAGAAAACAAAGTAGTTCTGGGACAAGATTTTGAGGCCATAATTCATAACTTGCAGATGGATGAAGCTCTTCTCTCAAAGACAGGAGTAGACGAAGAGTCGATTAGGCCATCTCCAAGGAGAGAATTTCCTTCAAGCTACCTCGATCTTGGTCTCGGCCCCTCCCGACGCCAATCAGCAGCACATCTTATAACAAACGATGGCATTATTCCCATCATCACAACACCCATGTCCACTTCCTATGTAAACCTCATTGCCAACTTCAGCATCGACAAAAAGAGAAGACTTACTCGGCGCTCGCACTCCTCTCCATCTGTATTTACCGACATCCGGGAAGATTTTCGCGACTCCTTCGACCCCAGACCTCCCCAAAAATCAACCCCATTGATTGTCCGGCAAGCCTTTATCGGTGTCATTCTATATGTCATACTAGTAGTTACAATCTTTTTGACAAGTGGGAGTTTCAAGGGTATCACTACGTTCAAGCCAGTGGATGCCCTGTACTTCACTGTGGTCACTCTTTGCACTATTGGGTACGGAGATATTGTTCCAGACACAACATTTACAAAGCTATTTACTTGTGTTTTCATTCTAGTTGGTTTTGGATTCATTGACATTCTGCTCAATGGGTTGGTTGCATACATTTGTGACAGACAAGAGGCGGTCTTATTGAGCACTGTCGATGCGAATAAGTTCAACTCAATGGTTCGAACATATATGGTGGATACAGAAAAAGGAAGAATGAGAATAAGAATCAAAGTAGGGTTAGCTTTGGCTGTTGTGATTGGCTGTATTGCTATAGGGACAATTATGGTGCATTACCTAGAGGATATGAGTTGGGTCGATAGTTTTTATCTCTCAGTTACATCAGTGACGACAGTAGGTTACGGCGATTATGCTTTTAAGACGATTAGAGGAAGGTGTTTTGCAGTAATTTGGCTATTAGTTAGTACATTAGCTGTTGCCAGGGCCTTTCTATACCTTGCTGAGCTTCGGATTGACAAGAGGAATCGCAGAGTTGCAAAATGGGTTCTTCAAAAGAAGATTACTGTGGGGGATTTGGTAGCTGCAGACCTTGATAATGACGGATCTATCAGGTATTTATGAATTGAGTTAGATAAATTTTTTTTTCTTTATATTTTCAGTAACCTTATGCAAGTTTTCCTCATCTTTTGTCACCATTGAAAATAATTTGGTTTTATCGATAATTTAGTGCTTAATTTCGAGGACTTACAGAATGCATAACATGGACTTCTACAAGTGTTCATGAAATGAGTGATGATCATTAATAGGAAAGAACA
Source organism: Betula pendula (assembly GCA_900184695.1). Lineage (NCBI taxonomy): Eukaryota > Viridiplantae > Streptophyta > Magnoliopsida > Fagales > Betulaceae > Betula > Betula pendula. The sequence continues at coordinate 181,390 of FXXK01000363.1, forward strand.
ATTTAGCCCAAAAGAATCAATAGGAAGGAACACTGATCACACCATTAACTACAACAGCTGGATGAAGATGCCTACACGTTGGTCTAATGGCTTCTTGTAAACAAACACAGGAACCTAATGAAAATAATTACACTTCTAAGGCAGAAAATATGATGTACTTGGGCATGGAACATTGTCAGGTCTTTCACTATTTAGAATGAGCAGGCAATGGATATAAGCCACATCATACCTGAGATTTTTAGAAAGTAAAACACCAAAATAACATCTGAAAGTATATGATTATGCTAAAAGTAGAATGAAGACAAAAAGAGTTATGCAATGACCAATGCAGGTTATGACCTTTACAATCAAGTGATTAATTATAACACTCCGGTCCTATATTGGAAAGATGAGGAATAACTCACATAGAATAAGTGTTTTATAAAAATAGTCATGAGTACTAAGTTCCACATTGCCTAGTACAACAAAACTAATATTTCAAGAACAACAAAACTTGCGTTCATAGGGAGTCAGAATGGCTATCTTAATCAAGAGAGGCTCAAGGGGAAATGGTGCATCTCTAGGTGACTCTCAGTAAGCTATTAAAAGCTTTATGATAGACTGCCTGGAAAAATCAGGAGTTTTGAAGAGTGATTCCAAAAAACACAACCAAGTGAAGCATTAAGGTACCCATTGTGAGGACAGATACAGCAGGTTCAATCAATGAAATACACAGGAAAGCAAAGTGTGGAACTACTGATTAACTTTAGAGTATATGGATCCAAAAATTAGTTATCAGAAAGGGGCGGATATTCCAGTTTAAGAATAGGAAGGTGGCAATTTCTTTGTGCTAAGAATGGATACTTCTTGGTGTTTGCTGGAATTCCAACTTGGGAATACGGGGGAACTTGATGCAATGTAATGAATACTAAGCCCATGTGAAAAACCAGAAATGAGGCAGGTAGGCTGCACTGTTTGACAAGGATGGCAATAGTTCTGATGACTTTGTTGTCTGGTAAGTGCAATCTTGTAACAGCTAATTTGGAAAAGGAAGCACTATAGCATAAGCCTACATTTTTCGTTTTTGCAAATGGTATGCCCAATTTTAGTGTCAGAGAATAGCCATTTGTGGATCAGAGAGGCAAGTGTTAAGGCATTGATGAGTTACAGAGAACCAGTTGGTCAATTGGGCATATGACAAAATATGGTGGGTACAAATATGATAGCTGAAGTGAATACATTTGGAAAGAACATGTGACTGTGGAAAGAACCAAGTTCCTTCCAGTACAAGCTAGCTGCTTTTCAGGACATTATAACAAGAAAAAGTCGCAATTGGAATGAGTTTATCATAGGGCGTGTAATCATAGATTGTGCACTGTAATATTTAGCTTATGCATCCGTCAGGCAAGTCTGCAAACTGACATTTGCTAGTAGTTTACCTTATGGGAGAGTTGAAGATGCCTTCTGCCTTCTTTTTGTCAGTAGTTTACCTTACTAGTATCTGATGGCAGGAAACGGAATAATATTGGAGAACAGCATCCCCAGTATCATGGAAGCAGGGGTGTGGCTCAGAAAAGAAAATGAGAAAACTAGAGAACAAGTTACTCAAGCATATATTAGGAGACACTGTGGACCTAATGAGGATTTCATTAAAACCTAAAGAAATCATGTGAAGAACTTTATCAATTTACTATCTCACAAAAATCTCATTTCTTATCCTAGGACATTGAACATACTTTTTCTCCTTTTTTTCAACTTGCCTTTTCAAAGTTTTGATTGAATTTTTTTTTCCCAACTTCTCTGTTCCTGAAACCATATTGGTGATATTGTTTTTCATGTTTGTTGCTATAGTAAATCCGAGTTCGTCATATACAAGCTTAAGGAGATGGGAAAGATAACAGAGAAAGACATCTTGCAGATTGGCAAACAATTTGATTTGCTGGACAATAGCAATTGTGGCAAACTTACTCTGGCGGATATCATGGAAGGCGACTGACTCAAACATGGTTTCCCAAATGGAACGATTGATAATGACATTTAGGATATTGCCTCAGCAATAGCCAACACCAGGACCTCTCAAAGCCTGGTACAGAAGCAAACAATGTGAGGATGTCCAATTATTCGTAGTCAAACACAAGCAGAACGAGGCAGTTAATCCCATCATTCAGAGACGAGGTCATATGGTTATGCTAGTGGGGGCTATTCTTTTGCAAATGCCTTCATATACATAGCGATGTTCCATGATCTCAATTTATTGTTAATCCTTAGAATTTGTTCTTAGCTGGAGAAGTCAGCTTTTATCTCATCCCAAATAATGTATATCCTGTAGCAATGTACGTCAAAACTTCTCAAAATGTAAATAGCTATACTAATAGCAGAAAGAATACTCCAAAGAGACAGATTACATTATTGTTTCCCAATTCTAGTGGTATAGTGTTCAATATCTGTAGCTCTCCTATAATTTTATGCATTCATCTCAAAACCAGCTTTGTCACACATCCAGGTAATGAAATATAAAAACTATTGCGCTAATTGACAGGAATATACTTGAATGTAACAACATCAGGTGCAGGTTTTGGTATATCTATCAGCTACCAACTAAGCACTTCAAAAAATGAGGACCATAAATTTATCTACCACTCACATGTTCTGCAATTTTGTTAGAAGATTCTATAAACTTCAAACTGCCCGCTTTCAGCCTAGTCAGCTTTCTTTGTGCACAAATCACGCCTTTACTTTTGTGTAGCAACTGCCATTTGAAAAAAGAAAAAGAAAAAGAAATAGATTTCTGATGAGAAACCAAAATGTGCGCAAATGGAAAATAAAAATAAAATCAATATCAACAATTAAGAATTTTGGGAGTAAATAATTTACAGGCTAACTTAAAATTGCAGGTACCATCCAAGCCAATGTTTTTACCTTGACAAACTCACTTCTGGAAAAAATCCTCAGTATCATTCCCTTAACACCAAACTTAATAGTGGCCGAACCACCCCTCAACCTTTAGAGGGTGGTTCGGCCACCCCCCTTTCCATTTTCAGGGGTACTCTAAACTTCCATATATTACCCCAAACTCACCTTTATTTACATTGCAATTTGATAGTCCTCTGAGAACTTTCTTTGAACAAGAAGGATAAAGTTTACTAGCTAGCCATCAGAGGACAATACTTTTACAATTACTTACCCTATTCGAGTACTCATGTAAGACGTGGAACCCATCCATGCTTAAAATCTTAGAAGCTTTCAAGCAATTCTTGTAGCGGCTACTAAAATTGCACTCTGACAAATTTGGTCCCAGCATTCTTTCACAGGAACAATCTCTTCATAAGCTGCCAGAAGCTTAGAAGTTTATACTGTGCTTTCAAACTCATTAACATGTTTAACTGGACAAGATGCTTCAGTCAGATTTGAAGCATGAACCGAGCATATCTGTGTTAGACTATCATTTACACCCTAACCTGTCAAAATCTGCTCAATATCTAGAGACAAGGTTTGGCAAAGGTCCCATTTAAAGCAAGCACACTGGTTTCTTTACTTGACTGACTGATGAGAATTGCAAGAGTGGCTTCCAATTGCAGACAACAAATTACATTAGCCAGAAATGGTGCAAAAGCAGACCAGCAATCTATTGCTGTTACTACTCATCAAGCTTTCAACAGCAGAGAAGTTTAACATTCAGTTTGTTTTTTGTTATTTTTATGTTTTTAATAGTTTTTAGGGGAAATTTCAACAAAGCAACTTCAGCAAAGGGGATATTTTGTCCAAAAAAAGTCATGTGCGGGTCATGTGACACAATTTCTGTCCAATTTGACAGAAAATGCTGATGGAAGGTGTTAACCTTACAGAGTGGTAATTAAAGGGGGATGAGTGTCACTTTTTAAAGTCTGGAAGAATACGTGCAAAAAAGGTGTAAGTTTGCGGGGGCTGTGTATTTTTCCATTTTCCTTTTCTTTGGGTAAATTACATTTTGCTTCCCCAAACTGACACCCCATTTGCACTTACACCCATTAACTATGACTCATTGCAACTTGTTCTCCCAAATTACCATTTTGTTTGAGTAGCACCTTGGATCAAATTTGGCCGTTCGTTGTGATGGAAACGGTCACAGTGAGTTGCATGTGACATAGAGGCTATTTTCGTGTCATTTATCCTTTTAGGGTTAATTACATTTTGCCCCCAAACTAACACTCCATTTGCACTTACACCCAAAAGATGTCATTTGTCAAGCGCGTACCACATTTTCCATCCACTTTTTTTTTTTTTTTTGGGGGGGGGGGGGGGTTTATGTGAAATAACTAATTAACGAGTATGTAAAGAGGTGAAACCCATTCGAAGTATACAAAAGAATAAAGAATGAAAGATAGCTAATTCCAAAAATTCAACAGATCCTAGAAATTCAATATAGAAGAGAGAGAAAAATGGTAGTTGCCGCCATCTGCTTATAAAGCAATCTCAAGCACAGAAACTTGAATTTTATAGCTGGAAGCTCCACACATGCACACACACACATATATATACATGTATGTATATGCTTTTTTCCATTAACAGGGACAGTAAGATTGTTTTCATAGCCAGTTTGGTGATAACACAAAGGAATTTCACATTTCCATTCTCCAGTTTGCTAAGCACTATATTTTTCTGTTATATCCTACTTTTGTTTCTTAAAATGGAGAAGTTCACTTTTAGGAACACAAGATAACAGTGAACACGGAACAATTAAATCAGGAATCGGTTTGCACAGAACAATTTAAAAAAAAAAAAAAAGGGAATTGGTTCTCAATACTGTACAAGTTAGGAGATGATCTCTGGGTAATATTAATTCCTAATAACTGTATTTTTCTCTGAAAATAAAGGTGGTTAGCAGCTAGAAATTACGCTTAATTTAGACACAACAGATACTGAGGTCATACAGTGAAGTACAATCATTTAACAAAATCACAAGATAAATGAGGCCACTACTAAGGAGACGCTTTTAAGATCCTCAACAGATACTACAAATTACCAATAGGTTGAACAGAATCAACTTCACTTATGTTGCATGGAACTTGCATACAAGCAACCAGAGTGGGCTTTTGTGTGTGTCTGTTCATCAATCACATCATTTCAAGACAGATCCAATCTCTCCCTTTTTGATCACGGTAAAGTATCGCTATCCCGATTCTAGATTAGATGATATGCTTGATGAATTGCATGGCTCATGTATTTTCAGTAAAATTGATCTTAAAAGTGGGTACCATCAAATTAGAATGAAAGAGGGTGATGAATGGAAAACTGCTTTTAAGACTAAGTATGGGCTTTATGAATGGTTGGTTATGCCATTTGGACTTACAAATGCGGCCCAGTACTTTCATGAGATTAATGAACCATGTCCTACGTACGTTCATTGGTAAGTTTGTGGTTGTGTATTTTGATGATATCCTAGTGTACAGCAAGAACTTAAATGAACATATTGAGCATTTGAGATATGTGTTTGATGTGTTGCGATGTGAAAAGTTGTATGCTAATTTCAAGAAATGTACCTTTTGCATGGAACGAGTTGTTTTTCTTGTTATGTTATTAGTACAAAGGGTATTGAAGTGGATGAAGAGAAAGTCAAGGCCATTAAGGAATGGCCAACGCCAAGGAGTATCACTGAGGTAAGAAGCTTTCACGGCTTAGCTAGTTTTTATCGGCGTTTTGTTAAAGACTTTAGCACCATTGCTGCACCACTCACTGAAGTCATTAAAAAGAATGTTGGTTTTCATTGGGGGGATAATCAAGAGAATGCTTTTGCCACCATTAAGAACGGTTGTGCTCTGCACCTGTGCTAGCATTACCTGTTTTAACAAAGCTTTTGAGATTGAATGTGATGCCTCAGGTTTAGGGATTGGAGCAGTTTTGATGCAGGATAGGCGGCCCATAGCCTTCTTCAGTGAGAAGCTAAGTGGGGCTTCATTAAAGTACCCTACTTATGACAAAGAGCTTTATGCTCTTGTTCGTGCATTGGAGACTTGGCAGCACTACCTATGGACTAGGGAATTTGTGATCCACACCGATGAATGAATCATTGAAGCATCTCAAGGGTCAAGGTAAGTTGAATAAAAGGCATGCTCGTTGGATGGAATACATTGAGACATTTCCATATGTCATCTGTTACAAGCAAGGTAAGGAGAACATTGTTGCTGATGCTTTATCCCGGAGGTATGTACTTCTTACTTCTATGAGTGCTAAAATGCTTGGGTTTGAATATGTGAAAGACCTGTATGCCAATGACGCTGACTTTTCTAATGTGTACATGGCATGTGATAAGGCGGCATTTGGTAAGTTTTACAAGCATGATGGTTAACTTGTTTAAAGAAAGCAAACTTTGTGTGCCAAGTTGTTCTATGCGTGAGTTTTGGTGCGTGAGGCACATGGTGGGGTTAATGGGACACTTTGGTGTCAAGAAACTTTAGATATTTTGCATGAGCATTTCTTTTGGCCTAAGATGAAGCGAGATGTCAATAGCATTTGTAGCAGGTGCATTACATGTAGAAAGGCCAAATCTAAAGTTTTGCCACATGGGTTGTATACACCCTTACCCGTCCCTAGTGAGCCATGGGTCGACATATCTATGGACTTTGTTTTGGGGTTGCCTAGGACAAAAGGGGTAGCGATTCTATTTTGTGGTTGTGATAGATTTAGTAAGATGACACATTTCAATTCCATGCCATAAAAAGATGATGCCACAAACATAGCTGACTTGTTTTTCAGGGAGATAGTGCGACTCCATGGTGTGCCCAGGAGTATTGTTTCTGATAGGGACGTTAAATTTCTTAGCTACTTTGGAAAGGTGTTTGTGGGGGAAATTGGGTACTAAGCTCTTATTTTCCACTACTTGTCATCCGCAGACTGATGGTCAGACTGAAGTGGTTAATAGGACTTAACTCAGCTTTTACGCACTGTTGTTCATAAGAATTTAAAAACTTGGGAGGATTGTTTGCCTTTATTAGAGTTTGCATATAATAGGACCATGCATACTACTACTTCAATATTCTCCTTTTGAATTGTTTATGGATTTAATCCGCTTACTCTTTAGATTTGATGCCTTACCGTGTTGATGGCAGGAGTAGCTGGATGGCCAAAAGAAGGCGGAGTTGGTGAAGTCACTTCATCGAGAGGGTACGGCTTCAAATTGCCCCACAAGAATGACAGGGTCGCTTCCCAAGCCAATAAAGGGCGAAGGCGAGTCATCTTTGAACCAGGAGATTGGGTTTGGGTTCATATGTGCAGAGAAAGATATCCCAAGTCCATAGGAAGACTAAGTTGCATCCCCGAGGAGATGGACCTTTCCAAATTCTTGAGAAAATTAATGACAATGCATATAAAGTGGATCTTCCAGGTGAGTATAATGTTTCTGCTACCTTCAATGTTTCTGATCTTTCTCCCTTTGATGTAGGTGCAGATTCGAGGTCGAATCCTTTTGAGGAGAGGGGGAATGATGGGAACCAAGGTGGGCCTACTCTTAAAGATCCTTTAGGAGTCCTTTGCAATAAGGGAACAGAAGCCAGCGGAACAAAGTACCTCTTGCAGCAAGATAACTGCCACAAAAGTCTACAAAGTCTCTTCTCTCTCCTCACTAAGAGCTCTCTTCTCTCTCCTCACTCTCCGCACCCTAGCCTCTAGAGTCTTCTACGGAGGCGCGTGCAGGCGTGTCTAGCGCTTGCTTCACAGTGCGTCGCCACCCACTGGAGCGCTGTGACGTGGTGGTTAGGGATGTAGTTTTCGTAGGAGTCTGGACGTGGCTTCGCCGTTTTCGTGTCTCGGCGGAGTGGGCTTATGGATTTCGTCAGAAGGTTCTTCGTTGAATCAAAAACCTTTGAGTTCTCGGTACCGGCAGGGGGTTCTACTTTGAGGCTGGTTGAGAGAAGAAATGGGAAATCTAGGGTTATGATGGTGGGGAAATATACCGTTGAGTGGCTGAAGAAAGCGGTGGAGCGGATGGTGCTCTTGAATGAGGATCAGCCCTTCACAGAGTCTTCAAGGGATGGGAACAAGGCTTTCTTTGCTCAGAGAGGCGTGAATCGTGCAGGTGGCTTCTTGGAGCTGACGGAGTACGCCGTGGGTGGCCGTAAAGGTCTTATCATCGTTCCTGAAGGTCGCGATAAGAGGGGTTGGAAGAGGTTTGCCGAGGAACTGGGTAAGGTGTCGACCGCTTGTGATTCTTTTTCTGGAAAGTCTGAGAGCGGTGGTTCGCAACCCTCTCTTTTTCCTCTTACGGGTAAGAAGGCTACAGGTGGTGCCGCTCCGTCGTATGCGGCAGTGATTAGCTTGGGGCGTCCCTTCTTCGGTTTTGATAGCGGCCAGGGTCGCGGTTGCCGCGGAATGGGTGTTGGGATTTTGTTTGGGTAACGGCAGGCTGATCTGTTCTTTGGGGTCGCGGAGATTTCAGCGGTGCTAGATGGGCGGGCGGTGGATTGCTACGACCTGGAGTGTGGTAAACGGTGGTAAGAACTTTGTTGTCGTTAGATTTTGTGGGTCGCAGTGGCTAACGGAAGGTGAGGTGCAGAGGATGCCGTTGTCCACGCGGAGCTGGATTTTCATCGGGAAGCATTGGAATGCTTAAACCGATCAAATTTTGAATTGATCGGGCTTTTGGGCTTTTGGATTTGAACGGGTCTTACGGGGCTTGGTTCTGTGGAGGAAAGGGGTGGCTAGATGGGGGTGATTTGGGCTTGAAGCCCCATTTCGGGTGGTATAAGGGTTTTGCCCAAAGGCATCAAGCCGCAAGGCCGGGGGATTAAGAAGGAAGAATGGCTGTAGACTTAACAAGACATTCATGCTGGGTTCGCGGGTTCTAAGCTTGGGGCCGGGGTCGCGGTGGTTGCTTCCCAGTTAACCAGTTTGATGGTGCCCGCCGTTTCCCGCGGACGGTGATTTTGGTACCGGGGACGAATAGGTCGGTGCCGCTCAGATTGGAGGATGCGGGTCTTACCGGCCGGGAGGATGTTCTGAACCTCGTGTGCTTGGGTGATAGGTTTCTCCTGACTTGACCGGCGTGGAACATCTCCTGGTGAGACTGGGTTTCGCGGTCCAGTGTGTTCAGAGGGGACGGAGGTGTTGCTGAAGCTGCGTCTGCACAGGTGGATAGGGCTTTTTGAAGCGGGGCCCTGTTTCCCCCCCTTCCTGCTGATTTGATCAGAGCTCACATGTTGTTGGCGGTGTTGACCAGAGTAGATTGTTTCTTCGGTGGAGTAAGACGCGGTGCTGTCCAGCTTTCTTATCCGGCTGTGGGCTTCGATATCTAGTGTCACAGGGTCGGCTCGCTCGTGCCGACAGTGAAGAATGTCTGTTCACATACGAGGGGACGGTTTCTCTAGATGACGATGGATTTTCTGGGAGGCCGGTAACCTGTCGGAGTATTAAGCTTGCCGGAAATCGTCTAAGCCTTGTACTTCTACAATCGCAAGCAAGGTTCAGAGGGCTTCAAAGTTGGATTTGGGTGAGCTTGCGGGCGGATTGGATCTACGTCGCACCTGCGCTGTACCGTTGGGTTGGTGCCAGTGTTCGATTTCCGGGTGGTTATCAGGGTTGTTTGCGGCGTTTGAGCCCGATGGCTTGGCGGGGTCCAGTTGGAGGATCCTTTTCGTCGGGTCCCCCTTCCCGGCAACCATCATGGACGTTGGGGATTTCTTCGGGAGTGACTTGCTTGAGGCTTACTCTGAGGCGGTAAGTGTTTCGTTGGGGGTTGCTCAAGCACTGGGGATTTCATTTGGGGGTCATAAGAAAAGATCTTGGTTTTGATGAGTGTCATTGAGAGAGTAGTCGGGGGGATGGAGGTTCGTTTCGAACCAAAGGCGGGTTGGAGGGAGCTGAAAAATTTGGAATGCTATCTAATTTTGATGTCGGAGGCATTGGGCTAACCGGGGCAAAAAATAGGGCGAGCTTGTTGAGTTTAGAGTCGCTTACTGTTTGGTCTCATTGTTGGGTGTTGTAGGTTTTCTTTTTTTGGTGGTCTTGTGTATACTTCCTGTGTACGTAGGGGCCCTTACGCTTTTTATTAATATATTTGATTCTTACTTATCAAAAAAAAAAGATCCTTTGCAATTCCAGATGGGCCAATTACAAGACAAGAGCCAAGAAGATCAGGGAAGCAATGCAAGGATTAGTGCAATCCACTTGGGATGAAGCTAGTAAGAGCCACAACTCAAGATGGGCTTGAAAGAAGAGAACAGTCTTGATCCACTTGATCCAAGCTGTGGAGACTTGACTTAAAAATAGGGCCTATTGTTATTAAAGGCTTTATTTTATTTAGTTTAGAATAAATGGGCTTAGGATGTTTGGCCCATATATTTTCTTATGTTTTATTAATTAGGGTTTCAAAGAACATTAATTGTTCCACTTGAGGGTATTTTGGAAAATGGGCCTTATTTTGGCCTAGGGTTATTTTTGTAGGGAGTATTTAAACATCTTATAGCCACCCATAGAGATAGACATTATTTTAAGAAGAATTTAATTGTGAGTTGAGTTTTCTCCTCTTGTTCTTGATTGAAATTTTGAATTATCAAAGGTAATCACAACCTTTGTGGCGTTCTTTCCTCGTAATTTGGGTTCTTGAGACGGGATTTCAACGGGTCTAGATTTTAATATAATCTAGGTTCTTGAAACGAGTTTTCAACGGGTCTAAATTCTCCATTCATAGACTTGAGTTTGGCTTTCTTGGGTAAGTTTTCAAATTGATTGTGGGTTCAACGGATTTCTATTCCTGCGGGTTCATATCATGTTGTTAGTAGGGTTTCTAGTCCTTTTGAGTTAGTTCATTGTGATAAATAGGGACCAATTAATTTAGCTTCCAATAAATTTCACTAGTTTGTGACCATTGTAGATGATTTTTCACATATGACATAGTTATTTTTAATGAAAAGTCGTTCTGCGTTATTTTCCATCTTTTCAATCTTTCGTAATACCATTTGAACTCAATTTGGTCAAAAAATCCGTATCTTGCGTTATGATAATGCCAAAAAAATACGTCTATTTCTTTTGCATCTTATCTTTCTGATAAAAGCCTTATCCCTCAAACAGCTTGCATTTCACCCTCCCCAACAAAATGGTGTGATTGATCTCAAGAATCGTCATTTATTAGATGTTGCGTGTGCTCTCTTATTTCATATTCATGTCCCCAAATAATATTGGAGTGATGTTGTTGTCACTACTTGCTATCCATTAATTGGATGCCCTTCCTCTGTCTTAGATAGTGTCTCTTCTCATTCTCTCTTATTTTCTTCCTCCCCGTTCTTGCCACTGAAGGTTTTTGGGTGTCTCTGTTACCTTTACAACTTAGGTCTAGGTCTGGATAAACTTGATGCTCATGCTACTTAATGTGTCTTTCTTAGTTATTCCACAATCCAGAAGGGTTATTGTTGTTATAGTCTTGTTCTTCGACACTACTTCACTAGTGCCAATGTCACATTTGTTGAGTCTACTCCATTCTTTACCGCTGCTAATTCTTTAAGTCATTGTCTTCTTGAGCCTAAAGTCTCGTCCATTCCACTCCCAGTTCCACCTCTATTTGAGTCTGCCTCTCCTTCTCATCCAGTCTTGTTGCCCAGACGCTCAATTGCCCATCTCCAGGTCTATACGCATCACCCTCGACCATCAACTCCTGTGCCTCCACCACTGTCCTTCCCATCTTCAGATCCAATGTCCCCGCCTGCTTCCGATTCCTAGAATATTGTTCTTTAGAAAGGTAAATGTTCTTATACTACCCAACATCCTATAAGTTAGTTTGTATCTACTAGCTCTTTGTCTCCTTCACTTTCTTGCTTTATTTCCCATCTTTTTAGTGTTTCTATCCTAACGATAGTGTAGGATGATTTACTTGATTCTGGTTAGAGGCAAGCCATGGCAATGAAAATAGAAGCCTTCCATCAAGATGGGACTTGGGAGCTTGTTTCATTACCGTGCTAGTTGCAAATGGGTTTGTATACTACCAAGTTTAACCCTGATGGCTTCGTTGAAAGATTAAAATCTCGTTTGGTTGCTAGGGCTTATACCCAAACGTATGGTATTAATTATGATGAGATATTTTCTCTAGTAGCCAAATTTCTTTTGGTCGTGTCCTTATTTTTTTGGCTGCTAATCTAGATTGACCCTTGTTTCAATTGGATATCAAAAATGCTTTTTTACATGTGGCACTTTCTTGAGGAAGTTTATATGGAGCAACCACCAAGGTTTGTTGCTCAGGGGGAGTATCATGGCCGTGTATGTAAGTTGAAAAAGACTTTGTATGGTCTCAAGCAATAATCGAGAGCATGGTCTGGAAAATTCTCTGAGGTGGTATTAGAGTTTGGTCTCTAGAGATATTAGGCAGATCATTCTGTATTTCACTTACATACTAGTGCAGACTATATTTTCCTTGTGGTATATTTAGATAATATCGTGATTATCGGAGATTATTCAGTAGACATTGCTCGACTAAAATAAATTTTTCAACAAAGGTTTCATACAAAGAATCTTGGTAAACTTCGATATTTTTTGGGTATTGAAATTGCTAGATCTTTGATTGGTATCAATTTGTCTTAGAGAAAGTATGTACTTGATTTGTTAGAAGAGTCGAGTCTTCTCAGTGCTCATTTTGTTGAGGTTTCAATGGATCCTAATAAGAAATTACTAAAGGATGAAGTAGAATTATTTGAAGATTTTGGCAGGTATCGTCATCTATTTGGAATTTTAGTTGAATTATTTTGCCATCACCAGGCCAGATGTCTTGTATGCAGTTAGTATTGTTAGTCAGTTTTTGGAGACTCCTAGGATTTCACATTGGGAAGCCATCAATCATATTATTCGGTATCTAAAGAGAGCTCCTGGTCTTGGGATATTGTATAGACCGAACGAATATCTTAGGGTAGAAGGTTTTACTGATGCAAATTGGGCAAGTTCTCCCTCACATAGATAGTCTACTACAAGATATCTTACATTCTTAGACAGTAATCTGATTACTTGAACAAGTAAGAAACAGATAGTAGTGGGTGGCACAATCTAATGCTAAAGCAGAGTACAGAGCAATGGCTCATACTCCTAGTGAGTTAACGTGGTTAAAACATTTTTGCTAGGAGATTGGATTCTTAGCTCCTACTCCTATTCCATTGCATCTAATCCAGTTTTTCACGAAAGAACCAAACATATTGAGGTTGATTGTCATTTTATTCAAAATAAGATACTCAATAGAGATATATCTACACCATTTGTAAAGTTTGGAAATCAGTTAGTTGACATATTTACAAAATCTGCGTTGAAATTGGTTAGAGTTTATTTGTTTCTAGCTGGGCTTATGTGACATATATGCTCCACCTTGAAGGGGAGTGTTAGAAGAGATAGAAGAATCTGTTAGTAATACAGATTTGTTGCATGGGTATTTTGGTCATTATATTGATTTTTACAATATATATAATAAAGGGACGGAGGTTACGTAAGTTTTGGCTGGCCGTCTCTTTCTTTCTAGTATTTTTCATGCAATTTCTACAACACTACTCTTATCTGGAAATGCTACTTTCTCATACATGAAGTTAATCCTCACCTGCTTGCAGAAAACTGAATACCACAAAATGAAATATCATCGGGTCTCCACCTTTGTCAATTTAATACTGGTAATTCTGTGAGAAAAAATAATGGTTACTCAATAAAAAATTAATAATTAATATTCATGCGTAATATGTCTAGGCAACAATCATGATTGTTTCAAAATCTTGAACACCAACTTTTAAGCTGATTAATACGCATACCTCTTTCTAATGCCACGGATGCCCTCAAGAAGTTCCAGTGTTTCCCGCACCCTTGAATTATTTCCTGTCTCATTGCTATCTAGTATCAAGGTTGAGACCCTCAAAATGGTCAGAAGTTCTGCTTCAATATTGCTGAGATCTTTATCCAAATGTTCCAAGAAGTCCTCATAAGAAGATATTCCATTCAAGCTACTGATAATGTCATCTTCATTCTGAATGCCCACTCTTAAAGAAGCTTCAAGATCCTTTGGCTCCTTATCAACAGGTAGGCTTTCTCGACTCTCTGGATAGAGTTGCAAATCTTCTCTACCATCGAGTTCCAGCACATTAGGCTCAAATTCTTTGTTCTCATTCAGATCTTCTGTATTTTCCTGCTTTGGTGATATAATCCGAACAGGACTGGGTGAATGTTCTCTACCAACTTCAAGATCCAAAGAAACATTCCCAACTAGCTGACTTTCTTTCAGAGATATGGCCTGAAACCAAATTAGGCTTCTTTTGATCATATTGTAGACTGAAAGATTATGCTCTTCAATAAGATCAGGCAAAATATAAAAGTTCAAAAATAAAAGAAAACCAGTGACCGGGTTTGTTAGGCTCGGGGATCCACGATCGCAGGAGGCGGGGCTTTTTTGTAAAAAGCCCTTCTTGAACAGCACATCTTAACGGCTTCGTTGAAGGAAAAGTCTTATTTGGTTGTAAATCAAGTACAAGCTATATAAAATACAAATTTATTTCATTAAATCCACCATTTCTTTATGTGAACCGGTGACCTAGATACCCTCTTAAACAAATAATAGTTACATGAACTTGGTTTGCATAACAAGTGCTAAGGAGCCAGATTGGTTTAAGCCATAGCCCATAGGGAAAAGCGAACATAGATGAAATGTCAAACTATCTAATATCTCTTCCTCTCTAAGCTACCATCAAACGAAATGCATATGTAACATGGCATGTCTGACATTGTATCACCAGTCAAACAGTAGGTGGCCACACTTGCTACAAGGATAAGGCTTATCAGGCTAAAAAAATGTTACAACATGTGAGGCATAGTTTCAGTTAGAAGCTCGGAAAGGCTTTTATACATTGAGCAAATATCACATCTCATTCACACTAATATTTGCTACATACTCGCGAAATGTTTGTGTACATATCTTCTCTATGTGTCTGTTAGAATAATGTATTAGGGTTTGAGGGTATTGTGGTCATTTGAATACTTTTCAAAGGCTATATAATAATATGTGTGAGGTAGGCTACGTAAGACAATATAACATGCCTCCTCTTTCTTTTCACAACCCTAACAATATGGTATCAGAGCCTAAGGTTTAATCCTAGGGTTTAATCCCGTTCCTCATACTATACCTTATTCCCTCGTTTTTTTTTTTTTTTTTTTCTTCTCTTTTCTCTTGTTTTGTCGTCATTCACGATAGAACCATAGAACCCAAAACCCCCGAAGACCTGATTTTTTTGCATCTCGAAGGAATCTAAGGCACTAGGCTTCATGCCCGTGTCTGGCAAGCGGTGGCGACGCAATCACTGTTCTTAGTGGTGTGATTTCGCTGTCATCGCCATGGTTTGCTCCGTTCTTGGTAGATTTGGTGTCGTCACTGAACCACGATCGTGGCTCTCTGTCCCTGATTTGAAATAGATGATTCAAGGTGCTCAGTTGGTTGTCGTCGGTGTTGTTTGCGGTGGCCGAAGCTGTTAGTGGTGGCGTCGGTGCAGTCTGTGGAGGTTGGCGTCGTCTGCGGGTTGCTGGAACCGCGGTTAGTGGTGGTGTGGCTCTCCTGGTGGTTGTTCAGTGAGTGGGTTCGGTGGAGATTGGACTAACGTGGTCACCGGCCGTCTCGGTTGTCACTGTCGTCGTGGTCGCCGGCAAGGTCCGCTTCTCGCCGGTGGAAATCCGGTGACTTCCAGAGAAGAAGCCACCTGTTTGGGTCCGGGTGCTCCCTGCCCCCTCTCCGGCACAAGGATATCCTAATCAGGAATAGGATATCCCAGTTAGTACTTCGGGCCGGGTCACTCACACCCGCACGGGTCAGCCCAGTTTCTTTAG
Source organism: Betula pendula (assembly GCA_900184695.1). NCBI lineage: Eukaryota > Viridiplantae > Streptophyta > Magnoliopsida > Fagales > Betulaceae > Betula > Betula pendula. The sequence continues at coordinate 197,164 of FXXK01000363.1, forward strand.
TCCAGCCCGTTCCGTGTTTTGGGTCCTCTACAGCCTAGCTCTGCTTCAGGCCAGGTCAACACGCACGGGTCAGCCCAGTTACTTTAGTTTAGCCGGTTCCATGTTCCGGGTCAACCCGACCCATGTCCTCTCAGTGGACTCGACCCGGAACCTCTCTACCTGGTTCGCCCAAGCCGGTTCAGTTACTGGTTCAGACAGCTCCAGACCCGGTTCAAATAGTTCCAGACCTGGTTCAGTCGTTCCATACCCGGTTCAGGCGTTCCAGACCCGGTTCACCCAGTTCCAGACCCGGTTCAGCCCATTTTAGACCGGTTCAGCTTGTTTCAGGTCCGGTTCAGGCGAGTTTAGACCCGGTTCTGTTTATTTCAAACCATTTCAGTTTGGTTCAGGCCCATTTTGGATCAGTTTTACTCATTTCAGACTCTGTCAAGGTTTATTTGTGCCCCGTTTTTTGTCCATTTACACACTTTATTGCTTGTGTTGTGCTTTTGGGCTTTCCTCTTCTTGTTGGTACCCTGGTAGTTTCGACTCAGCATGACTACTACTACTAAATCTAATTTACCCACTTCGGCTTCTATGGGTAATATACCAATGACATCTGTGAAACTAAATGGAAAAAACTATGTCTATTGGGCATGTTCTGTTGAGGTATTCTTGCGCAGGAAGGGTATGTATACTCATTTGCAATCAAGCAAACCGACTGATTCTACTTCCACCAGCCTTTGGGACCAGGAAGACAATCAGATTATCTCTCTTGTGCTGAACTGTGGTGAAACTCACATTGGATCCTCGTGTATTTATCTTCCTACTGCCAAGGATATTTGGGATCATCTTAGTTATATGTATTCTGGTTCTGGCAATATTACTCGCATTTATGAAGTCTGCAAACAATACTTTGGACTTGAGCAAGGTGCTCAACCTGTGGACGAGTATTACAATCAAGTTGTGGTCATCTATAAGGAGCGGGACATGTATCAACCGCTCTCAACTGATCTACAGAAAATGAGCAAGCAACGTCAAGATGTGCATGTGGTTCGGTTTCTTCTTGGTTTGAAACCCGAGTATGAGTCAGTTCGTGCACAGATCTTGGGTGGTTCAGATCTCCCATCCCTTCCTGAGGTTTTTTCTTGGATTCAACGTGCTACTCTCTCTGATCATGGCCTTGCGTTGAATTCTGACCGTGAAGGTGATCGCACTGCTTTCATTGCTGCCCGTGGTGGTTCTGGTAGTTCCCGTGGAGGACGTGTCAGTCGAGGTGGTCGTGGTTTTTGCGGTGGACATGATTCTCGAGGCGGTGGTCGTACGGGCGGTCGTGGGTCTCGCAAATGCACTCATTATGGCCGCAGCAATCATTCTGTGGATTATTGTTGGGATCTACATGGCACACCATCTGGGTTTGCCAATCAGGTGTCTTCTCAAGCAGATTCTCTAGCCACCTCTAGACCCCCTGCTCCGTCCAGCCTCAATTTGGAGTGTGATGTCATCTCTATTCCGAAAGATGAGTATGCTCAGTTCTTGGCCCATAAGCAAGCTTCTTCCTCTTCCACTGCTACTCTTGCTCAGTCAGGTACTGCATCTCACTGTCTTTTATCCTCCAATAGCAACCCATGGGTTATCGACTCTGGCGCAAATGAACGCATGATTGGTTCGTCCACTTCCCTTTCTAATTATCATTCTGTTGTTACACCTCGGAGTGTCACTCTTGCTAATGGTTCCCTCTCCCAAGTGGCCGGCTCAGGCACTACCCATTTGAGTCCTGACATTGAGTTGTTGTTTGTAATCTACATGTTCCCGGTTTTCCCTTTAATCTGTTATCCATTAGTAAAATTACCAAAGCCCTTCATTGTTCAGTTAGTTTTTACCCCTCTTTGTGCATTTTTTCAGGATCTTAAGATGAAGAGGATGATTGGTATGGGACATGAAGTTGGTGGCTTATATTATCTGGACCTCGCACCTACACCCGCCTCTCGCGCTTTGCAGTCCTCGGCCTCCGCTCTTCAATGGCATTGTCGTTTTGGTCATCCTTCTCTTCCCACCTTGAAGCATCAAGTCGCGAGTCTTCATCCTGAGTTGTCTGTATCTTGCGAAGCTTGTCAGCTTAGTAAGCACCATCGTGTCTCTTTTCCGTCCAGAGTTGTTCGTAGGGTTTCGAGTCCTTTTGAGTTGGTTCATTCTGATGTATGGGGTCCCATTCATATAGCATCTAATAAATTCCATTATTTTGTGACCTTTGTGGATGATTTTTCTCGCATGACATGGTTATTTTTAATGAAAATTCGTACAGAGTTATTTTCTATTTTCCAACTTTTCCGCAATATGGTTAAGACTCAATTTGCTCAGAAAATCCGTCTCTTGCGTTCAAATAATGCCAAAGAATATACATCTGGTTCTTTTGTCTCTTATTTGTCTGATAAAGGCATTATCCATCAAACCTCATGTGCTCATACTCCACAACAAAATTGTGTGGCTAAATGCAAGAATCGTCATTTATTGGATGTTACACGTTGTCTCTTGTCTCATATGCAAGTCCCCAAACAATTTTGGATTGATGCTGTTCTCACTGCTTGTTATCTCATTCATCGGATGCCCTCCTCGGTCTTAGATGGTGTCTCTCCTCATTCTCTTTTATATCCTTCTTCCTCTCCGTTCTCCTTGCCACTTAAGGTCTTTGGGTGTGTTTGCTATGTCCATAATTTAGGTCCTGGTTTTGATAAACTTGATTCTCATGCTACTAAATGTGTCTTTCTTGGATATTCCACCACTCAGAAGGGATATCGTTGTTCTTCGACGCTACTTCATTAGCGCTGATGTCACATTTGTTGAGTCTCTCCCCTACTTTCCTACTCCCACTTCTTTGGGTGACTCTTCTCTTGTACCTGATGCCGCGTCTCTTTCGCTGCCTATTCCATTTCTCTCTGAGCCTATCTCTGCTCCTCCAATCTTGTCGTTACCACGCTCACCTGCTCCACTCCAGGTTTATATGCGTCGACCACGCCCATCAGCTCTTCCTCCTCCACCATCATCCTCACCATCTCCATATCCTACATCAGACTCCTTGCCCATTGTTCTACGTAAAGGTACACGTTCTTGCACTACTCACCATCCTATCAGTCAGTTTGTATTCACTAGTTCTTTATCTCCTTCACTATCTTGTTTTATTTCCCACATCTCTAGTATTTCCATTCCAAAGACAGTGCATGATGCTTTATCTCACTCCGGTTGGAGGCAAGCTATGGAATTGGAAATGCAGGCCTTGCATCAAAATGGGACGTGGGAGCTTGTTCCCTTACCACCTCATAAGAAGACTGTTGGTTGCAAATGGGTCTTCGCAGTTAAGTTTCATCCTGATGGTTCCGTTGAACGCTTGAAAGCTCAGTTGGTTGCTAAGGGCTATACCCAAACGTACGGTATTGATTATGCTGAAACTTTCTCCCCAGTTGCCAAAATTTCTTCTGTTCGTATTCTCATTTTTGGCTACTAATCTGGATTGGCCCTTGTTTCAATTGGATGTCAAAAATGCATTTTTACATGGGGATTTGCATGGGGAGGTTTATATGGAGCAACCACCTGGGTTTGTTGCTCAAGGGGAGTCTCAGGGCCATGTCTGTAAGTTGAAAAAGGCATTGTATGGTCTCAAGCAATCAGGGCATGGTTTGGAAAATTTTCTGAAGCGGTATTGAAGTTTGGTCTTCAAAGATGTCAGACGGATCATTCAGTATTTCACTTACACACTAGTGCAGGCTATATCTTTCTTGTGGTATATGTAGATGATACCGTTATTATTGGAGATGATTTTGGAGGCATTGCCCGTTTAAAACAGTTTCTACAGCAACAGTTTCATACAAAGGATTTGGGCAAACTTCGATATTTCCTAGGTATTGAAGTTGCAAGATCTCGAACAGGTATCAACTTATCTCAAAGAAAGTATGCACTTGATTTATTAGAAGAGACAAGTCTCTTGGGTTCTCAACCAGTTGATGCTCCGATGGATCCAAATAAGAAATTATTGAAGGATGAAGATGAATTATTTGAAGATCCTGGTAGGTACCGCCGTCTAGTTGGGAAATTGAACAATCTTACTATCACCAGGCCAGATATCTCATATGCAGTTAGTATTGTTAGTCAGTTCTTGGAGACTCCTCGGGTTTCACATTGGGAAGTTGTATTCGCATTCTTCAGTATTTGAAGACAGCCCCTGGTCTAGGAATATTATATAGACCAAATGGACATCTTAGAGTCGAACATTTTACTGATGCAGATTGGGCAGGTTCTCCTTTAGATAGACGGTCTACTACAGGTTATTGCACATTCTTCGGCGGTAATCTTGTCTCTTGGAAGAGTAAGAAACAAACAGTAGTGGCACGATCTAGTGCTGAAGCAGAGTTCAGGGCAATGGCTCATACTGCTACTAAGTTGACCTGGTTACAACATTTTCTTCAAGAGATTGAGTTCTCAGCCCCTACTCCTATTCCGTTATTTTGTGATAATCAGGCTGCTTTACATATTGCATCTAATCCAGTTTTTCATGAAAGAACTAAGCATATTGAGGTTGATTGTTATTTCGTCAAAGACAAGATACTCGATGGAGATATATCTACAGCATTCGTGAAGTCTGGTGACCAGTTAGCTGATGTGTTTACAAAAGCTTTATGTCAAAACCAGTTAGAGTTTATTTGTAACAAGCTGGGTTTATATGATATATATGCTCTAGCTTGAGGGGGAGTGTTAGAATAATGTATTAGGTTTGAAGGTATTGTGGTCATTTGAATACTTTTCAAAGCCTATATAATTATATGTGTGAGGTAGGCTACGTAAGACAATATAACGTGCATCCTCTTTCTTTTCACAACCCTAACAACAGTGTCAAACCAAGAAAACCTGTTTCAGATTGTTCTCTGTGAAAGAAATTAAGACTTCAACTAATGTTACAAACTTATTTGACCTTAATTTACCTGTTTTGTCCTCCAACCTTTAAAATTAAAAGGACTAATTGGACTTAATCCCCATCAACTACCACTCATTTACAAATTACCCCCACAAACTACCACTTGTCACACTTTTTTTTTTTTATATATAAGTAATGCATATCATTAATAAGCGCAGAGGGGTTCAACTCTAGTACACAAGATGTATACAAGAGATAATCCCCATTAACGATTAAAAGAATAACAAAAATCCACAAAATTAGAAAAATAAGAAATATTATATGCCCTTGTCCATATATAAAGCAATTTGACCAAGATGTTCTTGAGTTCTTTCACCAACTTCTCACAATTTTCAAAACTTATTGCATTCTGCTCTCTTTATATGCTACACATTAAGCATAAAGGGGATATACTACAAGCAGCTAAAACTGAACGATCTGCAGTGATGAGGATGTGCGGTACTGCTAATCCTCCTATTCTTTGGGATGATGTTTTTGTTGAGGGATTGAGGCAGTGGACTAATAAGAAATTGAGAGCAAATCTATGCAGACTTGGTTTGGGAGCTACGATTTATAATATCTGGCGTAATAGAAATGAGTTGAGACATGGCTCCCATCCTAAGTCTGAAGAGCAGGTTTTGCAGCAAATAAAATGGGGGGTGAGGTCTCGCATTTTGGGCAATTTGTAGCTAATTCCAACAAACTAGTCTAATAAAGTGACATGTGTCCCTAAAACATGTAAGAAGCACATATTTTTTTAATATGCAACGACTATAGTTGCAGGAAAAGAAGAGATGATCACGATCTTCCACACCAAATCTGCAAAACCAATAGAAGACCTCTCTGTTATACCCCCAGCTTAGAAGTTTAGCCCTTGTAGTCAAAGTGTTTTTAAAGGAGACAAGTTTCTTACCCCCAAGCCAGTAGTTTGCTTCGGAGAACAAATCTTTGACCATTTAACTAAAGGGAACTTAAGCTCCTCATTGATCCCTTAGACAAATATAGCCTCTTCCAACCAGCCAAGTACCTCTCTATTTTTTCAACAATGTTGTTCCATAAAAAAGTAGACTTGTATGGTGCACCCAATAGGAGACCCAAATATTTCATCGATAACAAAGCCACCCAATAATTCTGGCCAAACTTTCTACATCATTCACCTCACCAATTGGAATGATCTCTGATTTCGATAAATTAACTTTTAACCCCGTTACCGCTTCAAAGCATAAAAGAGATATCTCAGATTAAGAAGATGTTCACAATTAGCCTCGCAAAATATCAATATTTCATCCACAAACAACATATGCTACACAACCATTTCTACGACATTATTTCTTGACCCCACTGAAAAACCAACTAAAAGTCTCCTGTCCATTGTAGCCAGCATCAACCTACTCAAAGCCTCCATAACAACTACAAAAATTAGAGGAGATAACAAATCCCCCTATCTTAAACCCCTCGCTAAAGAAACCAGAGGGTGCTCCAATTATAAGAACGGAAAATCGCACTATAGAAATACAAAATGTTATCTATGCTCTCTATTTCTCCCCATAACCACTTCTCTTTGACTAATACAACAAAAACTCCCAATTCACATGATCATTTTCTAGATCCAATTTGCACAATATGCCTGGAAGCCCTAATTTGAGTCAATTGTCAACACACTCATTTGAAACTAAAATTGAATCCAGAATCTGTCTAGCCTTAATAAACGCATTCTTCAGCGAATTTGAGATGATCTTCTCCAACACTTGTTTCAATCTATTCATTAGTACCTTAGACATTATTTTGTACACACCACCCACTAGACTGATAGGACGAAAATCCTTGATATTCACGGCACAAGCTTTCGTTGGGATAAGAGATATGAAAGTTGCGTTAATGCTCTTCTCAAAACTCCCTCAACCATGAAACTACCTGAATACTGCCATAATGTCCTCTTTAAAAGTCTCCCAACATGCCTGAAAGAAACCCAAAGAAAACCCATCAAGACCCAAGGGCCTTATCTACATTTAGTGTTTTAACCACCTCAAAGACCATCCCGCTTTGGCCTCCAACTATATTGTTCTGAATACAGGCATGTAAAACTGCACAATATGCACCCTTATTTCAATAGAATTTGAAGATAAGGAACCATTAGCAATTAATGAATCTATAGTGTTATTTCTTTTATTCAAATCTGCCACCAGTGAAAAAACTGTGTTCTTGTCTCCCTCTCTAAACCACAGAGCTCCAGATTTCTGCCTCCAGCTCACTTCTTCATAGAGAAGCAACCTCTCCAACTCCTTAGAAAAATCCTCATTTCTCACCCTTTCCTCAATCAAAGTTCTCCTTCCACATGACATCAAGCTCTCGAATACCATCCATGAAATCCTTTTTTCGCTTCCCTACATTGCCCAAAATTTCTTCATTCCATTTTTTCAAATGAACTTTCAAGGCTTTCAACCCCTTTAAACTACCAATTGTTGGCCAAAAAGCCCTTCCGTTAGCTGACCTCGTTAAAATAGACGGAATCTTGAGCACATGACACGTTCCAATTTTTAACGTGAAATGACAAAAATGCCCCAAGTTTAAAAAACGAAATTTATTTAAATACCCTTGAAGTTCAAAAATTAAAAGAAAAAACCATCAAAATTAAAAAAAATAAAAAGAAATAAAAAAGGAAAAATGGGTGGTTTAGGGATGGCCGAACCACGTCCAATACTTGGGGTGGTGGCTAGAGCACCTGTTGGTGATTCGGGGTGGCTAAGCCACCCCAAAGTACCTAGGGTGGCAAAGTACCCTTAAGGGTGGTTCAACCACCCCTCTTCTATTTTGTTTTGTTTTTAAGTTTTTTTTGGTGGTTAGTTTTTATTTTTTTTAATTTTTTTGTACTTTTTTATTTGAGGGCATTTTCATAATTTAGGTAAAAATGAGCACATGCATGTCACGTATGCTTTTTTCCGTTAGAATTAACGAGCTCGGCTAACGGAAGGGCCTTTTTGCCAAAGATTGGTAATTGAGAGAGGTAAGTGTAATTAACCCAATTTAAAATATGGGAAAGAGAATAGGATGGCTAGTTATATGGATGGTAAGTTTAGGTAAGTCAACTACAGCTCAAATGGCACCTCTTTGTGTGTAACTTACCAATCAAGAAAATAAAATTTAGGGGAAGATGGATTTGAGTTGTATCTATCATAAATCATGGCAAAGATGTTCCATTTTCCTCACTGGCAACTATATTGGATGACACATTCTCTTTTTCACCCCTAAACTGCTGAGTACAACACTTTGGGTAGCTTAACTACAATGATAGCATAACATGTATGAGATAAATCAAATAATATGCTACAAATAAATCACTCTGAATCATACCATATCTATGTACTATTTCACTTGACAAAGAAAACTGCCTTCCAAACCACAAACTGGATTTTAAAGTTATAAAGAACCACTAATGCTCCATATTGCAGACAACTTAATGAATGGTCTTAGAAAATTATTGCAGACAACTTAATGAATGGTCTTAGAAAATTAAAGCCCATAATATCATCAATTTCAGCATTATCAACTATAGAATTTTCTGCCCCTTTTAACATATTTTCCCATAACATGAATGAAGAATAAGAAAAGCATTTTCTGTATCACTTGCATAGTATGCATAAGTTAAAGTTTCATGATCTTCTTCTTGCAATGTCTGATCATGAATAGATGCCTCACGATACGATCCCTCTACCCAATGAATTGTAGGTTCCACCACTTTAAGTTGTTAACACACCACAAATTTCCAATTTTAGATATATTCACTGCCTGAGAGGCATCATATATAACCCAACTAACAGCATGTCTCACTCAATGCAATAGAATATCTAAGGAAAGACTAGAAAGTGATATTTTGATATGACTCAGCATGGTGTAATTGAATTTTTTATATAAAAAATTCCAATGAGTTCCCCAGTTGAATCCAGCGTGGAAATAATAATACTTTGATAACAGTTAGCACTTCATTCTACCTCATTAAACTTTGCTGAAAGCTCATCAAGCAATTCAATGCGGCGCTTTGACTTCTCCAAAGCTAGTATGACCTTCTTTTTCTGTAAAAGCAGTTGCCTTGCATCATTTTCTTTCCCAGTTTGGACACTAATAGCTGCTTGCCGTTGAAGCTTCTCAGCTGCATCTGACAATCGCAGAAGCCTCAGCCTTGCACTATTTGCTGAATCAACCACCATGATTGGTTTAAAATGATGTCATCAAATATAAGTAATATGTGTCTTAGATATGTGGCACTGAAAGCAATGAAGTATATGTTATAACATGTGAATGTTTGGATGGAGAAGATAAATCTGATTTCTAAACAATGCCTGAAAAGTTGGCCCAACAAAAATAAAAGAACTATGAAACTAGAATTTTTTTTTAAAAATGTCACTCAGAGATAATACAATAAGTTAATCTTAATCAAGATTTAAACCAAAAGAACCAATGATTTAGACTAGTCAAGCTTTGATTCCGTAATCATACAAAAATGAAAGAGCAGTAAAATTCCCCAGGGGCATAATATAACAAGTAAACAAGACTAGCTCTCCCCACTTGCCAAATCAAAATCATTGCAAACACATCCTCAAGTCTAGCATGACCACTACACTCTTCTCATCACCTTATTTCAAGTTCACAAACAACATGGTGCAGCAGATGTGCAAATGTCTATAGTATTTGGTGTGCAAAGGTCACATGACGTATAGGGTGGACAGTGGCTTTGGGTAAAATTTTAACTGTTGATGATCTTAGAAAGAGAAGGAAATTGATTGTAAATTGGCGCTGAATGAGTAAGAATAGCTGTGAGACAGTAGATCATCTCCTACTACATGTGTTGTGGTGAGGCAGCTGTTGTCACTAGTGCTATTTTATTTGGAGTATGTTGGTTGATGCCTAGGATGATGGAGGCTCTCACATGCTATAAAGGAATATTGGGTTGTTCATGACCGTTGTAATATATGGTTCAACAGCCTTTGTCTTATGTGGATGTCCTGGTGAGAGAGAAATAACCAGAACACCTACTTCTACCATTTCATGAACCGGGACGAATCATCCTCAACAAATCAATAAAAGAAGATATCCTTTTTTCTATAAAGGCAAAAGATTTTGATTGATTTACCCAGTAAAAGTGTACAAATTTGCAAAATCTTATCTGGCAAACATAAGGCTGGTGTGAATGATTTCATTAGCCCTACAGCCCCGACTCAAACAGCTTTCATTCCCAGGAGAAGAATAGCTGAAAATGTATTGCTTGCACCGGAACTTGTGAAGAATTATCATCAAGAAAGGTGTTTACGCTCTGCATTTTGGAGGCAATTTGTATTCCTGAGAGATTCAGAAATTGGGCTCAAGCTTTGCATCACTTCTCCCAAATACTCAGTAGCTATTAATGGCAATTTAGAAGGTTATTCTGATAGCAGGAAAGGCCTGAGATAGAGTGATCCATTGTCACCTTACCTGTTTGTTATTGGTATGGAGGTGTTTTCTAAACTGAAGCAGAATACTGTTCAACATGACATTGTGTTTCATCCAAGATGTGAATGGCTTAAACTTTCACAACAGTGTTTTGCTGAGATTTAATGATTTTTGCTGCTGCTCATATAATTTTTATGTTGATACTATTCAGCATGTTTAGAATGAGGTTAGAGATCCTTTCAGACTAAAGGCAAATCTAAGCACAAGTGAAGTTCTCTTAGCTGGGCTTTTAGATATTGTTACAACCAAATATTTTCCATTCTGAACTTTCAAGAAGGACATCTTCCAGTTAAGTATTTGGGAGTTCCTCTGATTTCTGGGAAGCCTTCAGTGCAGGACTGTAAACCTTTGATTGATAAGTTTCTACCAGAATTTCTTCTTGGACTTCAAAGCATCAATAATTTGGTGGCAGGCTTCAACAGATTCAAGCAGTGCTTTGCTGTATGCAGGTTTATTGAACTAACATCTTCATCCTTCCTAAGAAGGTTATCAAGAAAATTGAACAAAGATTCAATGCATATCAGTGACAGGGTGCATCAAGCAAATTGAGCAAAGGACTGGGGGGAGCGGGAGTAAGGCTGAGAAGAGTTGAAGAGTTGAATAAGGCACTATCAAGAGGTACATCAAGGAACATTGTGTTTGCGGGGCTGGAGAAAAATTCTAAGCCTGAGACAACTTGCTAGACCTTTTATAAAGCACCATGTGGAGCGAGAGGACTCTGGCTCCGTTTGTTAAAATTTTTGTTTTGTCTTTTGTTTTCTCTTCTCAAAATAAAAACATTAACAAACAACCCAAACACAAAACACTCCTAACAACACAAAAACAAATTTTACATTCAAACTAAAACAAAAAATACCCCCGAAAACATATTAATAAACAGAACCTTTATAATCATCTGGCATGCTGAGGGACCATTAGTTCGGAATTTGGATCAAGGTTGGTTTATGATGCAGCTAGTACTTATGCTGCAAAACTTTCCAGTATTCCACAAGAAGGGTTTTGACTTGGAATGCAACACGATGAGATGAATGAGTTAGGATCCAAAGTCAGTTGTTTGAAGTTAAGTCCATCAAGCTGACAGTCCCTTGGCTTCCTTCAAAAATCAATAAAGTGTACATGAACTGAGACTTGGGAAGCTAGTGGAACAAAAAATCCAGAAGTGAATTGGTGGAAACTAATATGGTTCTCTAAGTAGTGGCTAAACATGCTTTTATTTGTTTCCTTACTGTTAAGAACAGGTTGACTGGAGAAGGCTTGCAAATTGGGGTTGCGGAAAAGACAGGGTATGTATTTTCTGTAGAAGTGGAATGGAGATATGAGATCATTTATTTTTTTGACTGAGTATTCACCAGAAGATTTTGGAATGTTATTCTCAACAAATGAATGATTAGAAGACCAACTCATGACTGGAATGCTGAGCTAGACAAATTTTGAGTCTCAATAGCAAAGGGTTGAAGTTTTGGTTCTAATAGTAGCTTGGGATGCCACTATATACGATATTTGGTGTGATAGAAATGCTATAATTCATAATGGCATAATCAGAACTGAGGAGGAAATATTTCAAGCTGTTCTTCATGATGTGAGATGCAGGTTAATGACTTGTGAAAGGATTAAGAATAATCAAAATAGGGTTATCTATTGTATATGGCAAGTTCTATTTCGTGTTTTTGATAGGAAATGAAGATGTGTTTTCTTGTTTTTAGTTTGCAGGTTTCTGCCAGTGTAGTGTTAAGTGCTTTGTACTTTCTATTTGTTTGAATGAAATACAAATTCATCCAAAAGGAAAAACGTGTAAAATTAATGTCCAAATAACTAGCATGAATGAACCAGCCTTCCCCACCCCCA
>FXXK01000363.1:209588-302221 GCA_900184695.1 Betula pendula
CCCCCCAACCCCCCACCCCACCCAGCAAAAAAAAAAATAAAGAGAGAGAGAGAACGGTTTCAACTATCCATCAACCGATTTTCATCGTATTTCAGTCATGAGCATAGCCAAATTTCCTCCAAAACAAGCAATGTTATTACTGAAATGTCATAATGTCAATACTAACTGTGAGAAACTTCATATATGTTCAATAAGATATACTGCCATACCAAGTACCATATCAATGTTGCAATTCAACCGGCCAAACAATTTTCTGGAAATCACTCAATTATCAAAGAGGAATTAAAAGTATGACGACATCCAGCATAATAAAGCGTTTAGCATTCGAAAAGGGAAAATGGGTATAGTTAATTTTCATCAGAATTATGAAAGAGTGCAAAGGTGCGTGCATTCATACCCTTGGCTCTGGTGCTCTCTGCCTCGGAGTGAAGCTGATCGAGCTGGGCACGAAGCTGCTCCGTGTTGTTGTTGGAGCTTAAGCACATTGGCCTTAACGGAGGCCTGCAAGGGACGGCCATGGCAGTAGCAGCTGAGTTCAGTATCATTTTTGTTTTTTTCACTCTCTCTCTCTCTCTCTCGTTCTTCTTCTTTTTTTGAGTGAAAAAATTTATTTTTCTTCATTAATTAGGGCATATTTGCATTTATTACTAATTTCGAAGAACCAAAAAAAAAAAAAAAGGCTAAACAAACATTATATACTTTTCTCATCTCAAACTATCTTATATAATTATTTCATTTTATTAAAAAAGAATGACAATAAACTAAATTAACAGTTCAACACTCACCTGGATAGTTGAATCAATAACTTGATGACATGGCTTTTTTGTCTGGTTCAATTTATATGTTTACAAGTAGGGATGGCAAAACAGGTTGATGTGTCGGGTTTGAGTTAACTTGCTTGACCCGTCAACCCATTAAGGCCAAACACGAACACAACCTGTTTAATAAATAGGTTGACACGACACGATCCGTTTGACTTGTTTAATTGACGGGTCATTACATGTTGACCCGAAATGACCCAACTCGTTTGATATGATTAGGTATTCGGGTCGAGTTTACGCGACCCAACCCAGCACAACCCGGATTAAGTAATTTTTAATTAAAAAAAAATCAATTCCTCATATATTAGTATTGGAGCCTTCTTAACAGTTTCCACTCAAAAGTCACAACAATTGTCTCTTAATCAAACAAACACCCACTCAGCTCTTCCAAAAAAATAATAACAAAACCTCTCAAATCAAACACACCATCGGCTACTCATACCCAAAATCCGCAAAGAACAACAAAAACCAACTCCAAATCTCATTCTCATTCGGCTATGAAGAAAATAAAACATTCAAAAGGTAAATCAAAAGAAAAAAAAAAAGGAGAGAAATGTTCTTATAGTTGTGCGTTGGTGGCGGGCGTTTGTCGGCAACAGGATGTCGTTCGCACGGTGGAAGGAGGTCGAGGCCGATGCTTCTAGGAGGCAACGGATGTTGGGCAAAGGCCTAATGAGCTTCTTGGCAGTGGCCTAACACGTGGGTGGGAGGCGGCTGATCTTGCTAGTGAGGTCCGAGAAGATTTGAGAGCTTCTCGGACCTCATCGGCGTCACCGTCTTCAACTTCTGGCTATTGATCTGATGCTTGCGCCGAAAACTTCGTCCTCTTCGCCGGGGACGATCAACGGAGAGACTGTGAGAAGGAGATCAAGAAAGACTGAGAGAGAGCCAAGAGTCTGAGAGAGCCTGAGATCGATTTTAGATTTAGGTTTTTGGTTTTTACTTTTAGGTTTAACGTTATTAATTTTTTTTTTTTTAAAAAAAAAAGAGTTAACAGGTCAGCCAAGTCACTAGCAGGTTGACCTGTCTAACCCGTTAACTAAATAGGTCATAAACGGGTTGGACCCGTTTTGACCCAAACCCAGTAACCCCAACCCCAAACCTTTTATCTTCGTGTCGTGTTTGTGTCAGGTTCGCGAGTCATGTCAAAAATTGTCACTCCTACTCAATTATCTAGTAGGATTTTGAGCTTGTCAATTCTTTTTTTTTTTTTCTAAGCAAATTGGGAAATGATTATAAGGATTAAAACACAGAAAAATAGGTGGGCTCTCCAACCATCAATCCAAAACAAAAATTACAGCATAGAAAAAACAAGCAAATTGTAAGAAATGGGTACAAAAAAGACCTGATCCTCTCAATAAGGGGTGCATAAAGCAGTTTACGCACAAAAAAAAAAAAGACACAGGCTGGGGCAAGATTGTCTTGAGACCCTTCAACCTCTACTAAGTAAAAGCAACAACCACAGAAGGGAAGCTGTCGAAGGAAAGGCACCATAATTCCATCAAGAACCGAAGAGGAGAGAACCCACTAGATTTCAGTACAAAAAGTCTCCAAACCAAAATCACATAACAAAAGCTCAGAGAGACTATAACCCAAATAACAATAGATACAAATAAAACAGAAAAACAACAAATACAAGGAAAAGCAAAAAAAAAAAAAAGAGAGCAAAAAAATCCATTGAACAGTAGCATTGGCAAAGGGCGGTGAAGTGAGTGGTCGGACATGCGCGTGAGATCCACTCACCGATGCGTGGATGTCAGAGGGAGGAACAATTGGTGGTGACGGGTAGCTAGGGCTCTGATGAAGATGATGGGATTGCGCGTTGATGGCTGGGTCCCACGAAGAAGAGTAGATCGAGCTTTGAAAAAAATCTAATCTAAAAAACCCGACCGATCCGACATACCACGTAGTGGAGGAGACATGGTTAGCGCGGTATGAAGGTTGGACACTACAATTGGAAAAAAAAAAAATTGTTACCAAAAAGGAAAAAAAAAACAATAAAAAGGAAACCCACAAGAGAAAACGAGAAGGGGAAGAAAGGACGGAGGGCTGAAAAACTATCCATCCTCCCTTAGTAACCGCACTACCGATGGTAAAGGGTTTCACCAAGGAAGAAGAAAAGCCTCACTAAGGAGGCGGAAGAAGAGCACAAAGGCTCTCACTATTTCTCAAGAAGAGCTCATAATTCATATACACAATCATGCACCACAATATCCCAAAGAGCATAAATGGATTATGTAATTGGTTAAAGTTTTAATCCAAATTCATTCAACATTGATGGCGTGCATATTCATAACACCCAAAAAATAATTAATTAAATTTAATCCCTCAACTACTACTCACTTATGCATTGCCCTTATAAACTACCAATTGCCACACTCAACCCCCTTCAACTACCTATCGTGAGCAAAAAAACCTTTTTGTTAGCCAAGTTGAGATTGTTAAATCAAACGGAATTTCTATCACGTGAGACGCATGTTCCAATTTTTAACGTGAGACGCATGTTCCAATTTATAACAGCGTATTTAAAACTCTAAATAACTAAAGAATTAAAAGCTAGAGTTTAGAGATTATATCCAACAACTTTGCTTAGAAATGAACGCCTCGAACTTCTAGGCCAAGAACCCACTTTTGTAGCACTTCAATAATTTAGAACCCTCCCAAATACTCTTAAAACCCCATTAAAACACTAAGAGAGAGAGAGAGAGAGAGAGAGAGAGAGAGAGAGAGAGAGAGAGAGAGAGAGAGAGAGAGAGAGTGGAGGAGAGAGGTGTTGGAGTGAGAAAATTCAAATGAGGGTTCGACCCTATTTATAGAGTTTGCATCTCAATCAACCGAACTCAATTTATGAGCTAGCCCAACCGTTGGCTGCCACGTGTCCTCTTACTCTATCACTTATAGGTTCCTTTGTCTCTCTCTCTCTCTTTCTCACTCTCTCTCTCACACACACACACATACTTTTTCTCTCTAGGTGTAACGCCTCAAGAAATTAATTAATTGGTAATTAACTTTATGATTTGCCACATAGTCACATTCCACAATGAATAAGACTTAGGGATCTCTACTACTCAGAAAAGAATACTATATAGCAAAAACATATGCTATTTCTACAAACATTAATAATTTTAACCAGAGCATTTCCTAAGAATCATTATATTAATTGAAATCCTTACAATATATGTTGGGGATCACGCACTATGTTAACAAAAATATTGCGTAGCGGGAGATAAAAAATTTAAACAAATCTAACTGATTTAGGATCGCAATAAACTTCAAGAGGAACATGCTTTTGATTTTCACAAGATTAAAGTAAAACATAAGTTATATTTATTTACAAATTTTGTCAGCCTCTCCTTAGGCATATAGGGTTATTTGAATTCACCTTTGCATCTTTGTTATTGATTGGTAACGCGAGCGCTACTGATTTTAAAATTTATAATTAACCGCTCGCATAGATCGTACCCTTGTAGGATAGTTCTAAAAGAGGGTATCGTCCGCAGGGATTATGTTTGGCTGCGTATAATGAAATCTTTAAAGTCGCACCTAACCTAACTCATAAGTAAGAAATGTTTTTGTGATTTTTCCTTAAACTAAAAACTAAACAACATAAACTTAAGTTAAGTTACACAAATTGATTTAAAAGTAGTAGGTGAAGTATAGGGAATTGATTTCACTCAATCCTCATACCACAAGCAAACCGTAACTAGCATGGATCTTAAGCAAAAATATAATATGAGCGTGTAAAGGTTGTCAATCCTTACAACGAACTCAATATGAAAATATATCGGAAGAAAATGATAAAGCATCATAGTTTTGCACTAGCCTCTCACCTAACATCCTACATGTGAAATAACTCGTGTTCCCTAGCATGCGATATAAGTTCTCTCAATAGCCTACACAATCTCATGAAATAAGCATAAAATATCATAGGTTTCCACTCCTCTTTTCCCTATTCTAAGTTAATCTAAGTGTGGATTGAGTCGTGGTCCCTAGCATACCCTATCAAACTCACATGAAATCATGTCACAAGCATCATCATATGGCTTACGCTTCCTCAATCAAAGACATCGAAAACATAGAAGCATTCAAGACTAAAATAGATTCCTTATAGACAAGAAACAATCTTCATCTCAAATGATATAACATTAAGAACAATCCTTAAGCACATATGATCATTATACCAATTGCTCAAAATCCTAGCTAAATACAATCAACCCATAGCACTTTGAATTGAACTACATCAAACCCTACAAAGGGTTTAGCTCCTCATGAAGGATTTGGATTTCTTCATTGGATTGAAGAAAACCATCTCCCAAAGGAATTAAGTGCTATGGATTGGTTCTACCTACTCTAATACAAGGAATAATTGAAACTAAGTTAGAAACACAAGAGAAAATGCTAAGAACCGAGCTCTCTGCCTCTTTCGTCAGTTTTGAATATATAGAGGAAGAGAGCGTAGATCTTTTACAAGATGAGTCAAAGCTACAAAAATCTTGATCCAAGTGGTGTAAGACAGCTCTAAGGATGGATTTCGGCGCCTACAACAGACTGGCAAGCCTCAATTTGGGACCAAAAATATCTTCCACCGTTGTTAGCTGTCAAAAAAGATCTTCCAGGTCTGGAAGGTTCGAGGGTGCTCGATCCCCAGATTTGGGCGCTCGAGCGCTGGTGTTTTGCTGGTGCTCGATCCCTGGAATTCGGCGCTCGAGTGCTACCACTTCAACAGCACTTCAACTCTTCTTAAATTATCTTCAAACTTAATGTTAATGATATGCTTTGAATTTCCATTAAGACCTGAATAAGATAAAACACTAAAACACAATAAAATATTAGATAGCAATATAAACTAAGGTTTAACATATGCGAATTAGGGAGTTTGAATGTGTAACATTCCACAAGCCAATGTGTGGCAAAAGGAGAGGACACTCTGAACTTCGCCTTGAGATACACAGCGGCAAATGATCTGATCAGCACAGTACTTGAAGAGCTCAGGATCCTCCCAAAAATAGGATCGGATCTTCTTGAAGAAGTAGTCTTTTGCTTGCTTCGTCCAATGGAAGGGAATTTTACCTATTGCTAGGTAATTAACGATGTCAGCATTCCATGGCACTTCTTTGGGAGTAATCTCAAACAGTTGCTCATTTGGGACGGAGTCATGAACTAGGATGAGAGAAGACTCAATAAAAATGCGAGAGAGATGGTCGGCGACAACATTATCAGATATCTTTTTATGTCTAATCTCCAAATCGAATTCTTGAAGCAAGAGAATCCACCTAATTAAACGGGGCTTTGTTTCCCGTTTCGCCATCAAATGCCTAAGAGCGGCATGGTCAAAGTAAATTACTACCTTGGACCCCAAAAGATAAGAGCGAAATTTATCCAAGGCAAAAACAACTGCTAGCAATTCTTTCTTTGTAGTTCTGTAGTTTACTTGAGCATCCATGAGAATTTTGCTAGCATAGTAAATAGCGTGAGGGAGCTTGTTCACATGCTGTCCCAAATCTGCACCAACGGCATAGTCGGATGCATCACACATTAATTCAAAAGGGAGAGACCAATCAGGGGTCTTCATGATAGGGGCTGAGGATAGAAGTGATTGCAGGGTCTCAAATGCTTTAAGACACGCTTCATTAAAATTAAAAGGGCTCTCCTTGGCAAGAAGATTGCACAACGGTCTTGAAATTTTGCTAAAATCCTTGATGAAGCGGCGATAAACGCCGGCATGTTCAAGAAACGAGCGAATTTGCTTTACCGTAGTAGGTGGTGGAAGTTTTGAAATCAGCTCCACTTTTGCTCTGTCAACTTCAAGTCCTTGCTTGGACACTCTATGTCCCAATACAATTCCTTCTTAAACCATGAAATGGCTCTTCTCCCAACTCAAAATTAGATTTGTCTCCTTACATCGTTTAAGAACACGAGAAAGGTTAAGGAGACATTCATCGAATGAAGGTCCAAAGACAAAGAAATCATCCATGAACACCTCCAAAAAGTTTTCCATCATGTCCAAGAAAATAGACATCATGCACCTTTGAAAAGTGGCGGGTGCATTACACAACCCGAAGGGCATGCGCCTATATGCAAAAGTACCAAAGGGACAGGTGAAAGTCGTCTTCTCTTGATCTTGAGAATCAACGGCAACTTGATTGTATCCTGAATATCCATCCAGGAAGCAATAGTAACTCTGGCCAGCAAGATGATCTAGCATTTGATCAATAAATGGCAGTGGAAAATGATCCTTCCTAGTTGATGAGTTGAGTTTGCGGTAGTCTATGCAGACACGCCATCCTGTGGCCGTGCGTTGAGGAATTAATTCACCTATCGAGTTCTCAACTACAGTGATACCTGACTTCTTAGGTACCACCTGAATGGGACTCACCCATTTACTGTCTGAGATGGGGTAAATGATGCCCGCATCCAGCAGTTTCACAACTTCATCCATGACCACATTCTTCATTGTGGGATTCAATCGACGTTGTGCCTCGCGAGAGGGCTTAGCGTTATCCTCCAAATGAATGCGATGCATACAAATGAAGGCGTCAATCCCTTTTAAATCTCCAACATTCCAACCAATCGCTTCCTTATGTTCTTTCAGAACATCCAGTAAACTGCTCTCCTGGTCTCTTTGTAAATCTGAAGCAATGATGACCAGCAGAATGTCATTAAATCCTAAGAAGGCGTACTTGAGTTTCGCATGAAGCTGTTTTAGCTCAAGTTTTGGTGGGGTGATGAGGGAAGAAACGGGAGGAATGCCTGATGTAAGGGGTAAGGGCTCCTTAGGTACTCTCCAAGGTGGAAAGTCTATTGCGGCAACAATGTCAAGAAGGGAATTAACCTCGTCAACATATTGCTCCGTGTCGAAGTCCTTGATATCAAAATGAGACAGGCAAGCCTCCAGCAGGTCATTTGTCAAAAAGTGGGGGAGTGAATCTTCTATAGTTTCTTCAATCTGATCCACAAAGAAACACTCCTCTAAATCTGTAAGATGTTGAAAGGCATTGAAGATGTTTAACTTCACCTTCATATTCCCAAAAGTTACTTCCATCTCCCTTGTCCTGCAATTGATGCATGCATTAGTCGTAGCTAAGAAAGGATGGCCGAGGATGACGGGAATCAGTTTGGTGGGATTTGGGACAGGTTCTATATCAAGAACAATGAAGTCTACAGGAAAGTAGAACTTGTCCACTCTTATAATAATATCTTCAATTATCCCACGAGGTTTCTTGACGGATCTATCTACAAGTTGTAAGACAACCATCGTGGGTTTCAATTCTCCGAGTCCCAACTGTGTATAAACTGAGAAAGGCAGTAAATTCACACTGCCCCAAGATCAAGAAGGGCTTTTTCAACAGCATGGTCTCCAATAATACATGAAATGGTAGGAGCACCAAGGTCCTTGATGTTATATCCGAGATATGAATAGAGGATTTTATTAACTCGTTTATGTAAATGACTTAGTGGAATTAATAACCAGAGTAATATAGTAATTGAAAGTAAGAAGAATGGACAAAACACACAGAAAAAGTTTCAAGAAGTTATTCCACTCAAATCTCTAATTTCAGAATGACCTTGTTGGATTAAAATGATCATAAATTTTAATCCCAAACTCCGATTGAAACAAAATTTATGTCATTGGAAAGATAACTCAAAATAATACAACTTTGTAGTTTATGACTTTTTCCAATTACACCTTTTTGAGGGTCAAATTATCCTGCCAGTAGGCATCGTCCGCAGGAGTTGTGATTTTCCATTCGAATCAGAAATTTCAGACTGACCTTGTTGGATTAAAATGATCATAACTTTTGACTCAGAACTCTGATTGAGGCAAAATTTATGTCACTGGAAAGCTAACTCAAAATGATACAACTTTGTAGTTTATGACTTTTCCCAATTCCATCGTTTTGGTGTTCAAATCAGCCTGGCAGTAGGTGTCGTCCGTAGCTCGTCTGCTGTTACGTCCGGACGAACCTTGCTGCCTCTCAGACAGTAGCTTCCGTCTGCAGCCCGTCCGCAGCAAGGTCCGGACGCTGTGAATAGTAATGCGATATAAATGGGCTGAAACACGAATTTTTCAGCTCATTCTCTCATTTTTCTGAACTAGAACACATTGGAGCTCTCCCCTCTCTCCTAGGGTTTGCTCTAAACCTTAAGAGAATGATCTTTTAAGGCTTGGGTTATGATATCTAACACCGGTAACGCATTCCTCGGTGTTAGATTACCGTTTCCACCGATCGTTTGAGGTAAATTCTCAAACCATTGTCCACTTTCTCAAGATTGAGCTACACACCTTATGCATGTTGCTTAATCTTGATTATTTGTCTAGGAATTTGTTATATTTGTGGAGTTTGAGCATTGGATCGAAGTTCCAAAGACCGGGCTTTATACCTTCAAGGTAAGTGTTCAAGTTAGCTAAGTTAGTTGGGTTTTGCTTAGAGTTTTATAAGTTAATCCTAGAGATTCTCTATGGGTTAACTCTATTAGCATTTAGATTGTGTTTTGAGCTCCATGTATAATGTGGGTCTCAATTGGGCTATGTGCTTATGAGGTTACAAGCACTCATTGGTGTATAGAAATATGTTTTGGGCTATGAATCTTGCCTTATGATCACATGCAATGATGTATTGCGGATTTGTGTGATTAAGACTTATCATTGATGTCAATTGTAAGCATCAAGCAGAACACAGTGAGTATAATTACTCACTGAGAAAATATATATTTTTATGCTTTCAAAGATGTTATTATATTCGAGCCAATTGATTGTTATGTTAGTGTTTTTATATGATGATATTTTGATGCTTTGAATATGTTTAGAAATGTTTGATGGAATCTGATTATGAAATGATGTTAAAGATTACATGATTATGAAAGAAAGAAAAAGAGATGTTTATTGCATGAGAATGAGTATGTTTGGAAGGGGTGATTAGCCCTGATGATAGCAAAGTGATATGTTTTCGAAGGAGCGTAATGCTCCGATGATAGTAAAGTGATATGTTTTCGAAGGGGTGATTAACCCTGATGATAGCAAAGTGATATGTTTTCGAAGGAGCGTAATGCTCTGATGATAGTAAAGTGATATGTTTTCGAAGGGGTGATTAGCCCTGATAAAAGTGAAGGGGTGATTAGCCTGATGAAAGTGAAGGGGTTAGCTACCCTGATGAAAGTGGAAGGGATGTAATGTCCTGATGAAAGTAAAAAGTTATGTTTTCGAAGGGGTGTAATACCCTGATGATAGTAAAATGATATGTTATGAAAAGTATGAGTATGAAAGCATGCATGGCAGGTTTATGTTTTGATGAAATGTATA
The DNA here is from genome assembly GCA_900184695.1 of Betula pendula. Lineage (NCBI taxonomy): Eukaryota > Viridiplantae > Streptophyta > Magnoliopsida > Fagales > Betulaceae > Betula > Betula pendula. Next base: position 219,711 of record FXXK01000363.1, read on the forward strand.
TGTTTTGTTGTTTTATGGATTTTATGCCACTTTTATGATTTGAGATTGTATATGTAGTATGTTCAAACAAATTTCATGACTACGGTGTTTACTTCATCAGCTACGCCATGATTTTATGATAGACAATTTATAAACAAATGTAGCTGTTATTGTAAACTATGTAGAAAGAAAAAGATTGGCTTAATGTGAAAACTTAGTGATTTCTTATACCGCTGAGACCGTGGACTCTATATCCGCCTGGGCGAATGTGGTTAACTCCATGATCGCCTTAGATGATGTGGTTTGCAAGTACTGAGGATCTTGATGAAGATCTAGTGGCTGCGTATTTGGGTTATGACTGATGGCGGTGTACGCCGGATGCATTTTGTATAGACTATGGTAGTCTAGCTTTTGTTTTACATCGTGATGTTATATATGTGTAAAACTAATCGATGTATTTTGGCTATGCTGTATGTGGCATTTTTGGATAGCCCTTTTTGATGTATAGCACTTACGTAGAAAAAAAAATGATTGTATATAGTTTATGTCAGTCCTTATGTTATGTTTTCTCTCATAGAGTTGTTTATTTAGCTTCCGCTGCAATATTATGATTACTCTGATGTGATATGTTCATATTATGAGATAATGATGGCTTGTACGCATGTACGCCACTGTGATGATGCAATTTCATTTTTTTTTTTTTAAAAAAAAAATGCATTATGAAATCGGGTCGCCACACTTGATCTTGGTAGGTACGATGTGTTGAATGAGTGAGCTAACCTGCTCGGTTAAGAGAATCTTCTCGAGACTACGAGTCCTCATCCTACGCTTTTGAGTGCATAAATCCTTCAAAAACTTGGTGTAGGATGAGATTTGTCAGATGGCATCGATGATGGGGATATTGATTTGGACTAGTTTAAAAATCTCCATCATCTCTTGAAATTTCTCTCCTTGCTTTGCAGCACAAGGAGGCCCCTTAAGACGTTCAGGGAATGGAGCTCTAGGCTCAGAAGACGTCTCAAGAGTTACATGTTCCTTCAGAACATTTGGACTATCAATGGGTAATTTTGGATTCACAGGGGAATCATCCTTTTCCTTGGCTTTCAACCCGGCCTTGTTGTCAACCACCTGTCCGCTCCTCAATGTTGTGACCGATTGAACTTGTTCGTGGGGAACGCTATCAGAAGCGCTTCCATCGACCATGTAGTGTCCTTTAGGATTGGCCACTGGTTGGGAGGGTAGCTTCCCTTCCTTTCACTGATTAAGAGCATTTGCTAGCTAACCAACTTGACCTTTCAGCTTGGCAATGGATTGGGAATGGGAATTCAACAACTAGGTACTGGCTTCAAGATTGCCGAGAGTAGTCAATACCTTATCCTCAAAGGCAAAATTCCTAGGAGGAGGAGCTGACTGATATTGATGTTGAGGGGGTCGGTAATTTTAAGGACTGATTAAAAGATTGATTAGGAGGCAGCGGATGTGCCTGATTATGCAATCCTCCGATGGGTCCTTGATTTTCCGGAGCTGGGGCTCGCCAAGAAAAATTAGGATGATTTCACCATCCTGGGTTATATGAATTGGAATAGGGATCATTATCCGGTCTGGAGAATGCTGCGTTCACCTGCTCGGGATGAACTTTAAAAAATTATCCAATGATAGGACAATTTTTCGCCTGATGCGATGAATTAGAGCAGAATGAACATACTTCATGTGGAGTAGAAATGAGAGCTACAGGTGTAGGGGCAAAACCAGCTGCCATGATTTGGTCAAGCTTCCGAGAGAGAGCATCCACCTTAGAGGTAACCTCAGAAGGATGGCCCACTTTGAAAGACCTTCATGGTTTTGTTTTGCAAGAGGTGCCCTATGACCAGATGATGCATGGTGTAAAGAATTTTCACCAAGGTTTTAAAAAAGAGTCCAAGCATCATTTTCGCTCTTTAACATAAATGTACCTCCACACGAGGCATCGACCATTTGCCTATGAGGCTCAGTTAAGCCATCATAGAAACATTGGACTTGCTACCACTTGGGAATAGCATGGTGCGGACACTTTCGTAAAAGGTCCTTCATCCTTTCTCACGTTTCGTGGAAAGATTCACCATCAATTTGCAAAAAGCCAGTGATGGCTTTCCATATTTGATTTGTTTTCCCTATTGGAAAGTACTTCTTAAGAATTCTTGTTGCATTTGAGCCCAAGAAGTAATTGAATCATTTGGTAAGGAATTAAGCCAATGCTTGGCCTTATGCTTGAGGGAAAATAGGAAGAGGCGCATCCTCAAAGCATCTTCATTAAAGTTTTGCAATCTAAGGGTGGAACAGATATCAATGAATTCATCTAGATGCTTGTATGGATCCTTGTTATTAAGTCTATAAAAAGATGGTAGCATTTGTATTGTGTTGGACTTAATTTCATATTGGGTTGCTGTGATGTTTGGCAACCGAAGGCATGAAGAGGGTGTATAAGTGAAGGGAACATAATGATCCCTCAGTAAAACAGCCCTATTCTCTTCAGCCCTCTCCTTAGGCATATAGGGTTATTTGAATTCACCTTTGCATCTTTGTTGTTGATTGGTAACGCGAGCGGTACCGATTTTAAAATTTATAATTAACCGCTCGCGATAGATCGTATCCTTGCAGGATAGTTCCAAAAAAGGGTATCGTCCGCAAGGATTATGTTTGGCTGCGTATAATGAAATCTCTAAAGTCGCACCTAACCTAACTCATAAGTAAGAAATGTTTTTGTGATTTTTCCTTAAACTAAAAACTAAACAACATAAACTTAAGTTAAGTTACACAAATTGATTTAAAAGTAGTATGGGAAGTATAGGGAATTGATTTCACTCAATCCTCATACCACAAGCAAACTGTAACTAGCATGGATCTTAAGTAAAAATATAATATGAGCGTGTAAAGGTTGTCAATCCTTACAACGAACTCAACATGAAAATATATCGGAAGAAAATGATAAAGCATCATAGTTTTGCACTAGCCTCTCACTTAACATCCTACATGTGAAATAACTCGTGTTCCCTAGCATGCGATATAAGTTCTCTCAATAGCTTACACAATCTCATGAAATAAGCATAAAATATCATAGGTTTCCACTCCTCTTTCCCCTATTCTAAGTTAATCTAAGTGTGGATTGAGTCGTGGTCCCTAGCATACCCTATCAAACTCACAAGAAATCATGTCACAAGCATCATCATATGGCTTACGCTTCCTCAATCAAAGACATCGAAAACATAGAAGCATTCAAGACTAAAATAGATTCCTTATAGACAAGAAACAATCTTCATCTCAAATGATATAACATTAAGAACAATCCTTAAGCACATATGATCATTATACCAATTGCTCAAAATCCTAGCTAAATACAATCAACCCATAGCACTTTGGATTGAACTACATCAAACCCTACAAAGGGTTTAGCTCCTCATGAAGGATTTGGATTTCTTAATTGGATTGAAGAAAACCATCTCCCAAAGGAATTAAGTGTTATGGATCGGTTCTACCTACTCTAATACAAGGAATAATTGAAACTAAGTTAAAAACCATCTCCCAAAGGAATTAAGTGCTAAGAACCGAGCTCTCTGCCTCTTCCGTCAATTTTGAATATATAGAGGAAGAGAGCGTAGATCTTTTACAAGATGAGTCAAAGCTACAAAGATCTTGATCCAAGTGGTGTAAGACAGCTCTGAGGATGGATTTCGGCGCCTACAACAGACTGGCAAGCCTCAATTTGGGACCAAAAATATCTTCCACCATCGTTAGCTGTCAAAAAAGATCTTCCAGGTCTGGAAGGTTCGACGGTGCTTGATCCCCAGATTTGGGCGCTCGAGCGCTGGTGTTTTGCTAGTGCTCGATCCCTGGAATTTGGCGCTCGAGCGCTACCACTTTAACAGTACTTCAACTCTTCTTAAATTATCTTCAAGCTTAATGTTAATGATATGCTTTGAATTTCCATTAAGACCTGAAAATAAGATAAAACATTAAATACAATAAAATATTAGATAACAATACAAACTAAGGTTTAACATATGCGAGTTAGGGAGTTTGAATGTGTACCATTCAATACTTATCATTGATGATCATCGAAGTCGATGAAGAACACGAATAAAACCAAGAATGCCATGAACACTAAGAGCTCCAAAATCTTCAAAGGCTTGAAGAACTCCAAGAACATGATGAACATAAAGAACAATGAAGAACATGAAGAACATTGTACTTCATAAATCCAGGTCTTCTTCTTGATGGCTGACTATAACTGTGAGTGTAGACTCACAATTAGAAGCAAGAGAACATTTATCTTTTAAAAAAATCACTCCCTTAACATCTTAATACTTATTGTTTACAGTTTGTAGAAACTAGTATTCTAAGAGTGGTGAGTTTTCTGCTTCTATATGAGCTTTTATTTATAATATTTGAAAAACTAAGAGAGGCGTAAAATTAGCAATGCATAGTAGGAGTCGAGGGTTTCAAAAAACCCTAGACACTACATAGTATAAGTGATGCATGGGCCTAGAGAAAATTTTCCCTAGGCCCATGCGTCATCTCCCACATACTCCACTGCAAAGTAGCGCATGGGTCGGGGAATTAATTCCTTGGCCCAAGTGTCTTCTCAGCTTACTCCGGCTTGGGTTTTATCTCAAAGCCCAATTTACCTCTCTATCAATTTTTGTACAGTTTTTCCTTGGGCTTATGTTTTTAATTAAAAAAATTTGCTTAAATAAATAAGTCCAATGTTTTAATAAATAAAAACAACATGTCCAATAAATAAATAAGCCTATGTTTTAATAAATTAAAACAACTGCTTAATAAATAAATAATCGAAGCTTATAATCACTTAGTCAATTTACAACAGTTCAAGAAGGGACCTGGATGAAAATAGAATTAGCTTCTTTAGTCCTATGAAATCTTGTCATCCGATAACTCTTCACCTCGACTAAGAATCACAAATAATTTCACTAAATAATGTGATTGAACTCTAATTCATATTTTGCTATAAACAATTAATCCTTCATGATGTACTTATAAAATTACCATACTTCTTCTCCATGAAAAAATATTCCGCGGTTGAATCAAAGATGATTAACTGTCACTTTGTTTACCACATCTCTTTCCTTGAGTACCTAGATCCAAACCCCATGTTACGCCCAAGAATTTTGTTAGAACAGTTTCCAACTCCGACTGCACGTGGACTTGAGAACAGAGAAAAAGTTAGACACAAAGCTTGCCGGGGGTTGCTGGCGGGGGATAGCTCCGATGCCTAAGTCAGTATTTATCTTGGAGAGTTTTTCTAAGAAAGACTCAGAATATTTGTTAGGGTTTTTGTTACATACCTCGTGCCGAAACTTTCCCCTCTTCTTATATAGTGGCGGACCCCCCGAGGCTCATTTAATGAGCCTCTCCGGTGGGCCCCCAAGTTCCTCATTGTCTTCTATGCCCATACGGGTCATTAATGGTCCTTCCACGTATGCATGTACACTGGTCCACGATACTCAGGTTTCTGTCCGCTTGTCACGTCAATCATGTCCTGAAGGGCAGGTGAACCTCGGAAACATGCGGGAGTCGCAACCAAGGCCGGCTGCCTCAAATGCTAGCCATAATGGGCCTTGTCCTTTCTTCATCAAGGGTCATTACATCCTTTATCTAGAAGCCGAACCGCGTGGGATGGAAGGACCCTCAATGCTTTAACCGACCCTTATGGCGAAGGTCGGCAGATATATAGGTTTGGGCCCCCTANTCCACGATACTCAGGTTTCTGTCCGCTTGTCACGTCAATCATGTCCTGAAGGGCAGGTGAACCTCGGAAACATGCGGGAGCGCAACCAGGCCGGCTGCCTCAAATTGCTAGCCATAATGGGCCTTGTCCTTTCTTCATCAAGGGTCATTACATCCTTTATCTAGAAGCCGGACCGCGTGGGATGGAAGGACCCTCAATGCTTTAACCGACCCTTATGGCGAAGGTCGGCAGATATATAGGTTTGGGCCCCCTACATACGGGCCGCCCAAAAAGGGGATATGGGCCTGCATTGTCGTTCAGGCCTAACCCCTAACAGTTACCCCCTAAAATTTCTCGTGCCATGCGTTAAGAAAGGTGGGAGGATTTTATTATACTTCGAAAATGAACCGTCGTTTATGGGGATGTGGGATACCGTGTCGCCTTTAGCGCTGCTACACGTGTTCACATCTCGCCCGCACCTTTTCTCAGAGGTAATCTGTTTTGACGCGTGTAAATACACTTCGAGGAAGATTTCCTCTTATCTTCTCCGCGAAGAATCCCTAGCCATCATTGTTAACCCCTCAACTTTTTTACAGCGGCTGACCTCTCATCTTTCGCTTTCAACTTAGCACTCTCCTTTTAGATACGATGCCGAAGAAATCTTCAAAATCTTCGAAACCTTCGAAATCTTCGAAATCTTCTAGGTTGGACGCTTCGGCGGCCCCCTCTACTTGGTGGACCACTCTGGGGCTGAAAGATGTTGCGAGATTAAGGAAGACTTACGAGATTCCTGACGGAGTAAAAATACGGATTCTCGGGCCCGACGATAATATTTTCGGGAATACTCTGGAGCACGAAGTGTGTATTTTTGAGAAAGCCCTTATGGCTGGGCTCTAGATTCCTTTTCCCCAGGTAGCTCGTGAGATATTGCATATCTTAGAGATGGCTCCCACAGAGCTGAAGGCCAGCACATGGCGGCATGTAGTGGCCTGTTGTGTAGCGTGGCCAATGGTTCTGGGGAATGGCGAACAACTGTTGGCTCCGAAATTTCTGAATCTATTCATCCCCGTCAAGTATGGCCATACTTGGACTTTGTAGGGTCGGGATAGGAAGTTCTTTTCCTCTCCGAGTACATGGCAAAGTAACCCCCCTTTTGAAACGTCTTTCTTTTTTGTTTCTGGCTTAGGGTGGGAGCTTCCCCCCATTTTGTGGGATTGTTTGCCAGAAGCTCAGGTTCCACGCCAATGGGGAGACTCAAAATCAAAGAGAGTGTTCCCAAAGCCGAGGTTGATTGCAGCTCAACAGGACAGGCTCGATCGCATGATTGCCTGGTCTACAGTGAGCATGGAGGCAGAAGGAGAAGAATCGAACTTGGGATTCTTGCTCCGTCCTGCCCATCTGCAAATTTTTTTGGGTTTCTCCGGTCATAGGTGCGTCGGAATGGCTCATATTCCGGACGCACTTTTCCCTTTGAAGAAGAAAGGGAAGGCATAAGGTTCGACTAGGCGAACGAGGTCTAAAGGACCGAGCCCTGCCCTTATTAAGGAAGTCGAACCCTTTGTCTCTTTCGACGAGGGATCGATCTCCCTCTCTTTGTCTGTCGAGGGAGATTCGCCGGGATAGCACGCCCCCCAGATCGTAGAAGGCTCAATCGTTCTTGACGATAGCTCGGATGAAGATGAGGATGACATTCCTCTTGTGGCGAGGACCCACATTCTCTAAAGAAAAGTTGCAGAGCCTTCGGAGGATGTGGACCCTTCTTCGTCCCCTAAAGAGGGGGAAGCAGAAAGTCATGAGTATGCAGAGTTTATCAAAATGTACCCCTCGATGAAGAAAGCTCGAAGCGTCAATGTCCTCTTCGTAGATGAGGGTTTGGGGCCTTCAACCGAGGCTGTTCCCCCTATTGGAGGTGACAGGGAGAGCGTGGCTTTGCCGTCCCTTCCTCCCTCAACGTCAGCCGTTGAGCTAGCTACCGAAGAGGTAAGGATTGATCCTGTAGCAGCTTTGGAGGGGTTCGGGCTAGAGGCTATTACGATCGAAGTAGCCCCTATTTCTGAAATCGAGGATGTAGTGGTGGTGGCCGATCAGGAAGAAACCGAACCTGTCGTGGCAGGTACTACGTCGGTTGCGGAGATAGCCACTTCCGAGGTTCGGGATCCCTTGGAGGTCCGAAATGAGCTCGAACTTCCGGATTCGGGAGTTCCCAACTAGGAAGGTATCGAACCCATTACTGTCGGTACTAGTCTGGGCGCGGAGGTTACTGCTCCTGGGATCCATGACCATTCAAAGGTCCAAAATGAACCCGAACTTTCAGACTTAGGAGCTGAAGAGGTTACCCCCAGCAGCGGTCTCACATGGTGGGGGGCAGTTGGGTCCCAAGAAGATCCGGTTCTTGGCCTTCGTCACCGAATCGAGGTACGCCATACAGTCGTCGTTATTCATCTCGGTTCTTTTGAAACTTGGATTGCTTGTTAATTTTGTTCGTTTTTGCAGGATTCTCTAGTTGCCGTAGATTCGCTCGACAAACATCTGTACTCTAGCCAGGATTCATTCCTCGAGTGGAAGAGAGGTCGGCCAGCCATGATAAGGAGCTTTTCGAAGCTCTGAAGAGACAGGAGGTTTTGGAGGCGAAGTCCTCAGAGTATGACCAGCTTCACTCGGCCGTCGATGTTGGGCAGGCGAAGGTCGATGAACTGACCTCTGATGTACTTTGGCTCGATATGGTCAATTCCGGGCTTAGGGGGGAGATGGCCGATCTTCGGGCTAGGCTTGCAAGGTCAACGCAAGCGAAGTCTGAGTTGTTGGGTCGCTCATCATGGTTGCAGGGGTCGTCGATGAGCAAAAAGGGCTGATCGAGGGGTTTAAAGCAGAAGTTTCAGACCTGTCTCGTAATCTTCTTTCCGTGGAGGCCTAGCGTAGCTCTGCGCGAAAGGATTTGGACGATGTTCAGAAGCAACTTGTCTTGTTGCAGAACGAGATGGTGGCACTGAGGAAAGAAAATAACAACCTTCGGGATCAAGAAAAGGCTGCCACTGATACGGCGGGTCGTTTCATGTGGAAGAATCAAGAGGCGAACCAGTTGGTGAAAAGGCACAAAAACCAACTCAATGTTGTTCACTTGGTCAGGAACCGCACCTGGATCCACGGGTTCGAGTGGGGGTTTGAGACCCTTCGAGCGATGGCGGTGGACGAACAATTGAAGCGTAGAGTGCCCACCATCAAGATTGAAGAGATTCGGCCCGACCCTCGAGCCTTGGACGAGCTTCAGGCGATCGGGGTAGAGGAACTGCCAGACGTTCGTGCCCTGTGGTCCGTTCCTCCTCCCATAGCTAGACTTCGGCCAGCAGCTGGAGGCGAAGTTGGGGCCGGACCTAGTAATGTGTTTGGAGTTGGGAGTGAATCCGATGCTAGGGCCGGCAGTGAATCCGGGGCCGAACCCCCTGCTAGTGGGAGCGCACCCCCCTCATAATTGTATATAATACCTTGTGTATGAACTTGTATTGTTGCGACACAAATCAATGTACTTATTATCCTTTCGTGTCTCTATATCTCCTTATTGGAATAGAACCTAGATCGGCGGGCTCATTACGAATGGTCGTTCCAGACCTTCGTACTGGGCCCCTCCCTTTTCCTTTCGTTGTTGCTTTTATGACAAGACTAAGCCTGACCTTCATAATGAGATTCTTTGGCTCTGTCCCGTCATCTTATTTTGTTTCTTATCCCTAGGCAATGCAATTTGGAATATTGTCCAGGTGCTTTCGCGCTTGGCCAGAACGAGGCATCATTCAGTTATTCCATTTTGGGAATCTGAGGAGTCTCGTTCTGGAGCATTGGTAGCGGTGAGCTGTGCAATAAATGGTGCAGCTCCCCAAGAGGCGCGCCTGTTGGGTTTTCCAGGTCGAGTGTGCCTATTTAAGGGAAGTCTGCACGTACCATTTCTTCAACAGTACTCTCCATTCTTCCTGCCGTTTGCTACAAACACTCTTTTTTCTTTCTTTTATTCTTAGAAATCTCACTTCATGGATGGGGATGTGCGTCGGAGGGGGGCCCGAAGAATCCCAGCACCTGAACCACAAAAACTTGTTGTACAAATATTCACCTAAATAAATAGGCGAATAAATGCACGTTTTACTCGCAAGTGCACAAGATCAAAACGATAGTATAGACGCAAATACGAGATCATTCCCACGAGGATTGGTAAACTATGTTTAAAAAGTAATTCCTAAAAAGATATTGTTGAATGGAAAAAAATAAATGATTGAATTGAAATAATAATATAAAAGGGATAGGGCTTCGATATCCACCGTTAATCATACTCAAATAAGGTAAACAATATGCACAATGCTACAACCATATCAAGATACTCAATGTTTGCCAACCTAAGGACATGGCATCTACTCCTTAGCCTATTGATCTCCCTAAGCAACGAGTTAGGTATGGCATCTATTCTAACTCTTTTCTTCCTCAAAGGATTTAGCATGGCATCTACTAAGTTGTTCTTCAAGAAAGCATAAAACTATGGAGATCGACAAACACATGGAGCATAGAGCATGGTATCTACTCCGGTTTTCCATGTTGATTAATCCAAGAACCTGTGATGGGGTTCTTTTGTTACTCTATTAGGCCCAGGACTCGGCCATCCAAATTGACCTAAATAACATATCCATACCACAAGCATATGATGATCAAACACTTACATGTGAGGAATTCAAGAAAACCGAAAATAATTAAGTTAAGCATCAAAATATGAATTGTAGTAAGACAAATTGAAACCTTAATGTGACGCCCGAGGAATTCTAATCTCTTAAACATATTATTAAACTAAATGATATATGTTGAGGAGACATTATCATTTAGCTATGATAATGATTTTTGAGACGTTCATGAAGTTTAAGAGATTTCTAGTCAAAACCCTTTAGAATCTCTTTAGAACATGATCGTTTTCTGACGACCAATCTTATAAGTATCAAAAACTGGGTCAAACGAACTCAGTTTTACTCAAACTGAAGCCCGTTGTGCTTGTATCGAAGCCCTCTACGACATAGTAGATTTTCGATAAAAGTCAATTAGTTGACCTTTTTAAGCATAAAGATGACTATTCATTGCTTACGTGGCACTTTTGACCCGGGCCTTATTTCTAAAATGGAGTTTCACCATTTTGATTTTATATCATAAATGGACTCTATTTAGTATATAAATGGTTTATACTTCGGTTTGGTGAAATCGAAATTCAATTCGAGACAGTTAACTTTATGGCTAAAACGCGAGCCTTAAAAACCTCAAACGTGCGATATTAGCTTTAAACTGCTAAATCCACTAGGTAGGGCCAACTCTTCATTGCTTAGAAGCCTAGGGTATTGACACATTTGGCATTTGGGAGAGGTTTCTAGAAAGAATGCACTAAAAGCCAACAAAGTCATAAAAATCATGACCATTCTAGTAGATTTTTGGCAACTTGCATGCCAAGAAAAGGTTTCCAGATTGAACCTAGCTGTTTTGAACGTGTATGGTGACCCATCTAGACTCTGCCTAAGCCTACAGAACTGCTGAGAAAGAAAAAACTCACACAAACAAATCTATCATAATCAATTCTCAACTCGCCCCCTCTCGCATAGGTTTTTGAGCATTCTTCTCCAAAAAAAAAAAAAAAAAAAGAAGAAGAATTATGACAGCCAGCCTTGCTTGAGGTCCGAAGCTAACCAGCTTTAGAAGTCATTTGAGTCCATTTTGGGTATGAAAGCTTATCCTACTATAAATAGCTTCCAAACCGTCTCAACTAAGGGGGGAGGAAAGGTGGTGGAATGTTCTGTGTTTTTTCAGCACTGTTTTGCAACGGCTGTGTATATCAGCTTAGGAGCGTTCTAACCATCATTTTCGTACATGACCATTTGACTTTGCTTTGAAATCAAAAATCCTACCGCACCATTCGGCTCTATGAGTATAAGAGAAGGATTGTTGATGCTATACGAAAAATGATAAACAGAAAAAAAAACATAATAGGAAATGATATTTGATTTGCTAACAATATTTGAGTAAATCTATATGTTGTTTTGACAAATGGAGTATGTTGTGATTATCGGTTCAGTTCTAAGGGATCCTACAAGTGTCAACAGGTTAAAAATAGAAGCCAGCGAAGAGGATTGTAACCTAAATCATACAAACAAAACGAAGATATAATTGATCATATTTTTAAACCTAATAATATAAAATAAAAAACCAAGATATACCTAAATACTATTCCTGGCCTGCCCTATCAGATGATATCAACAAAAAACCGAAACATAAGAGGATATACAAATCTTTTATAATATATAAGAAATAATCTAATATATACTTAAACAAAGTCAAAAGGAAAAAAATAAACCACGTAAACAATCACATGCTAAACCGATAAAATAGAAACAACATGTACATTCAGAGCTATACAAAAGAAGAAGAACAATGACAATGAGGACATGTAGCTATACAGCAAGATTCACCCTTTCAAATAATTAACATAATAACGACAAAACAAAAACAACATAACATAATAAAGTAGGGAAGATAACATTTAGTAAGCAAGATAAAATATAAACTCTTAGTAATTAGATTATAAAATCACATATAATCCAAAAAGCCATAAACATGCTCTTCTCCAACGAATAGGGTAAACGAATAGAAAATCGAACGTAGCCAACTATATAGGACTACCTTATACACATTAACTATAAAAAAGAAGATAACCCCGGACAATCACACTCCTCGGCATGTCCTCACTTCTGTTTGGGATTTCATAAGTTAAAGCTTTGGACTAAATTTTATGAACAATATCGTGACGAAACTCACAAAGATCATGATGACTGTATATATGAGTATCACGATTGGATAAAATCGAAATATGAAAATGAATGATGGATCAATAATACTAAAAGCTAAGAGCAAAGATCCTGCAGACTGACCAATTGTTATTATTTGGTCATTGATTATGTTATGTATCCATATTGCTAGGCGCTGGTGGATCACTATTATTCTGGCGGGAAAAGAGTAAGTATGGAAGCTACTTACTGAGAAATGATACGGTTCTAATAAGATAATACTTGCTGATTTATTTATCAACTGTTGATTATATGTGCATGAATATGATATTGCATATATTGTCTTATTTTTTATTGTTGTCTCCAAAACGGATCATAAAAGACATTAATACATTTGGGTTCTAGTCCCCAGACTGTGGTTGGAGTCCCTATGCTGAAAGGATAAATAATAAAGTGGGTTCTATCCCCAGACTGGCGGTTGGAGTCCCCAGTGCTGAAAGATTATAATCAGGGGGTGAAATCCTGAGTCTGGTGGTTGAAGTCCTCAGTCCAACTCTCCCCAGTCAACACTTCATCAATTTGCACTATTGCAAACTGCTGAGCAAGCTGTTCGATAACTGATGTAGAATCGGTCTCTACTTCCTGTGACTTTCTACTTAGTGCATCAGCTACCACATTAGCTTTGCCTGGATGATAAAACACTTTGCTGTCATAATCTTTGAGCACTTCAAGCCATCTCCGTTGTCGCATATTCAAATCCTTCTGCGTGAATATATATCTGAGACTCTGATGATCGGTATGAATCTCACACAGCTCACCGTAGAGATAATGCCTCCATATCTTTAAGGCATATACCACTGCGGCTAGTTCCAAATCATGAGTGGGATAATTCTTCTCGTGATCTTTCAACTGTCTTGAGGCATAGGCCACAACCTTGCCTTGTTGCATGAGTACACACCCCAATCCTTTGCGAGATGCATCTGTGTACACAACATACCCAACAGATTCCATGGGCAATGTGAGGACAGGAGCAGACACTAGTCTTTGCTTAAGTTCTTGAAAACTCTCTTCGCAGTCATCACTCCACACATAGGGAGCATTCTTCCTTGTTAGAGCTGTGAGAGGCGGAGGAATTCTGCAATAATCTCCGATAATAACCTGCAAACCTAGAAGACGCGAACTCTCGACACTGTGGCGTTCCCATTCACCTATAGCTTCCCAATTCTTTCTTGTGGACCACAGTAACCATCCTTGGAAACTAACATGACCCCAAAAATGATACCGTCTTCCCCAACCAAAACCACACTTTTAAGGTTTGGCAAAGGAGCTTCTTCTCCTCTTAACACTTCTAACACTTCTCAAATGCTGCTCATGCTCAATATGATTAGCTGAGTAAATTAGAATGTCATCAATAATCACCAATTACAAATGAATCAAGAATTTATGAAAACTCGATTCATCAAGTCCATGAATAACCGATGAGCATTGGTTAGACCAAACGGCAATGACCAAAAATTCATAATGGCCAAACGTGTACGGATTGCCGTTTTTGGCACACTTCTTCTCGCACTTTGAGCGGTGATATCCCCGATAGAAGATCAATCTTCGAGAATACCGTAGCTCCCTTAAGCTGACAAACAATCATCGATCCTAGGTAAATATACTTATTTTGATAGTCCCTTTGTTCAACTCCCCGATAGTCTATACAGTAGCCGCATAGGAACCGTCCTTCTTCTTCACAAATAAAACCGGTGCTCCCCAAGGAGAACACTTGGTTGGATAAATCCTCTATCCAACAGGTCTTGGCAGTTGCTCTCTTTAACTCTTTTAATTCTGTTGGAGCCATGCGATAAGGCGCTTTGTGAAATAGGCTGAGTCCAGGCATTAAGCTCAATAGTGAACTCGATCTCGCGATCCGAGCAATTTAGTAACCTCCGCGAAGACGTCGGAATAGTGGCGCACCACTGGAATTTCTTCTATCTTCGTTTCAACTTCAGGTTTAGCAGTCACATAGGCTAGATAGGCATATGCGCCATCCCTGATACTTTTCCTTGCTTGTAAAGAGGAGATGAGAGGTGGAGTAGCTCGCACACGAGAACCACAGAATTTGAACTCCTCGGTATTCCGAAGCCGGAATACAACTTCTCTCTTGCGACAATTAATATTTGCCCCATACTTCGATAGCCAATCCATACCAAGAATGATATCGAAGCCAAGCATACTGAACACTGCCGGTCTAGCTGGTAAAGTCTTCCCTGCTATGACTATAGGACAATTCTCAACATACTTCACACATGTTACCGTATCACCAACAGGATTTGATACACGAATGTTTTGTTTGAGGGGTTTTGTGTTCATGTTACAAAGCTTTACATATGTAGAAGAAATAAACGAGTGAGTAGCACCATAATCAAATAAGACGCAAGCAAGGCGACCAAATAATGGAATGGTACCTGTGACCACGTCGGTGCTAGGCTCTTCTTCTTCATTGGTAGCCGGGGTAAGAGAGTAGACTCTTGCTTGTGCCGGCTGCTTCTGTTGGTAATTGTTCCCTTGAGGCTTGACGTTATTTGTGGTGAGCTGTGGGCATTCAGTCTTCATATGGCCTGGCTTGCCACAGAGATAGCAAGTGTAAGTACCGTATTTGCAATCCCCCAAGTGCGACTTCCCACACTTAACACAATCTGGCCTTGAGTTTGTAGAAGTCATAGGAGCTTTTCTTTTCTCAAAGGCACTGTAGCTACCACTTACAGCTTGTTTCTTTGACGGATGAGTGGGAGGAGGTACACTTCTCTTTCTCTGAGCAAAGTCTGTAGCTACCTCTTTCATACTCTTCTCCGCAAGAGTTGCCCTGTCAACCATCTCAAGGTAGTTCTTGATACCAAGGCATATGACTCTATCTCTGACACGTGGAACAAGGCCATAGAGAAACCTGTGAACTTTCAATTCTTCGGTCGCTATAAGAGTGGGAGCATAACGAGAAAGCTCATTAAACCGAGCGGCATATTGCTCTACAGTCATAGTGCCTTGCTTAAGATCCTGAAATCCCGGGCACATTGAAGTCGCTGGGTCTGTGGGAAGAATCGGTCATCAAATTCTTGTTTGAATCGCTCCCATGTGATTGGGACACCTTGGCCCAACTCTTCAGTAATAAGCCCCTTTCTAGCCAACCACCAATGGGAGGCTTCCCCAGTGAGTTTCAAGCTTGCATAGTTAACCTTCTGTGCATCAGTACACTGAAGAGATTCCATAAGATGCTGGATACTGATAATCCAGGAGTCAGCAGCTAGTGGCCCCTTAGAGCCATCAAAAGTCTCAAAATTATGGCGAAAGAAACTAGAGGATGAGCAACCCTCTACTCTTTCACGGTCTCGTGGTTGGGGTTGTGGTTGATTCTGAAATTGTTGATGCATTTGTTGTTGCATCGCTTGCAGAGTAGTCACCATAGTATTCATGAGCTTGGTAGCTTGAGCCCAAAATCGCATTGGGTCAGGCATATGTGGTGGCGGAGGTGGAGGAGGAGGCGGAGGCGGAGGAGGAGGTGGTGGTGGAGGCTGATTCACACCGCCATTCTCGTCAGCGCTATGCTCCAACAACCTCACGTTTCGCCTGCGTCGACGCTCAAGTCTAGGAGGCATTACTTTACAAAGTTCCCATGTTAGAACCGAGTAATCCACATAGACACAAGGCAATTCAATAATAGGATATGTATATGTAATGCAAATGTATACACAAACAATGCAAACAAGGAGTTTAAGAAGTTTTAATTACTTAGGGTTCCACTTGAAATCTTTTAAGTTCCTATAGCTCTGACGTTACGCCTAGACTTTATCTAGACAATCTAAAACCTATTACTCCCATAATGGCCCTCAGAGCAAAAACGCTCTGATACCATAAGCTGTACGACCCGATCCATAATTACACTGTAGCTATTTTTTTTTTGAAAACCTACAATAACCATGAACCGGATCTATCGCCACAGGGTGATAGAAACACCTGCTATACCTGTATCTCACAACGTATCATGAGAATACCTAATACATCAGAGTCATATATCACATCAACTAATAACTGAGCGGAAGCATTTATAATCAAAGGGAGTAATCAAAACACCTGTAGAGCTGACAATAAAAATACTACTGATTAAAGTTTTACATGTGAATATACAAAAGAATGGCTATACAAAGCGTGTCACATGCGACACAAGCCATATATACAAAAATACAGTTGTGAATACATCATCACAACATCAAAAGAATAGACTAGGTAAGAGTCTATACAAAATGTACATGTCCCACGACATCAGTCGTAATAGCCGAGGTAATAGGCTACGGGATCATCATCCAAACCCTCAGTACCTGCACCAATATCTATGTAACCATAGAGATCATCCATGATTACATAGGCGGAAAGGAAAATGAGTGAGTCAACAGATTCAATGGATAAAAGTCAACTGAGTTTTCGTAATGAACCGAAGTATTAGTTACATGAGTTTACAATAACAGCTACTACAAATATGGCATTTTATTTTCAAACATAAAGTAGCTGATGAAGTAAACACATGCGGTCATAAAACATCTGAAATAGTATAATAGCTGCGTACATACATGTACGTTCCAGTCTCCCGCTTGTACTAGCACACATACGCACTCAACTATGTTATAAATATATCATATAACTTGGCTACACTCATATACAAGTATTCCCTTTCTTCAAGGGTGATAACACAAGCATATAAGCATGTCCAAGCAATAAAACATAAATCACATATGCAGCTAGACATAAAAGTATACATAGGTTCTTGCCCGTAGCGAACTCGTAAGCATACATTCACATATGCAGCTAGACATAAAAGTATACATAGGTTCTTGCACGTAGCGAACTCGTAAGCATACAATCACATATGTCTAAACATAAAAGTATACATCGGTTCTTGCCCGTGGCGAACTCGTAAGCATACAATCACATATGTCTATAAGGAAGACCAATAAATCATCATATGCAACTAGCCGTAAAAATATACATATGGACTTGTCCATACAACCCCACAAGCATACTAATACGTCTATGATAAAGACCAATAAATCATCATATAATGTCTCATAAAACAATCATAAAATCATCATGCTCTTATGCAATGTCTCTGGTGCACACATACAACCCCTGTGGCGTGGGTTACTCTGTACTCTATCTCTTTCTCTTTACTCTGTTGCATACAGATCTTTACAACCCCTGTGGCGCAGGTTTACATACACTCTTCATGCTCATCATACATATGCTCTGAAATATCATGCAAACTCTTACTCTATGTTCATATCATCTTATAAATCTTTGCCATATTTCATTTTCTCAAATATCAATAGCAAATCAAATATCACAAACTCAACATATCATTATACATATATCTATATCCGCCATATTCATGAATCACAATAAAACATCAAAACTCATCATAAATCACTCATCAAGTCATCATAAATCTCAAGAAGATAGTCAAAAGCACAAAACACATATTGTCACAATATATCATCGGTTCGTCTTTTAAAACTTTATATTGTTTCATCAAAATCTCATAAAAACATTTATTTTGTTTAGCAAGTACTACATCTGCTAAACATTGAAAACAAAGCATGAAAAAACTTTAAGGTGTGTATCACTCTCAGTAAGTATAAATACTTACCTTTTTCCGCTTGACAAATTGAACTTCCTTCTAGACCAAACGCTCTAGCAATGCCTGCTGCATAATTACATTGCTAAAACATTAACCACTATAAACTTATACTTACTCTAGGTTAAATAACCTATGACACTTAAAAATCACAAGTATCAATAACCCTTAACATTCTAAGGTTTATAACAAAACCCCCAAATTAATTTGCTTAAAAATACCACCAACAACCCTCTAATTCCAATATGTCATTTTAAAACCTAGGCTATGTAAATATCAATTTTTCATGGAACCCATAGAAAACCTAGGGTTAATTAACACTCTAAATGTAATTAACCCATATAAATAGCAATCATGGTATTTAAACATCAAAAGCCCAAATTAATCAAAACTACCAAGAATTAGGGGTTTATGCCTAAACTAGCTTAATTGTGAAATTAGAGTTTTAATTCATTAATTCAACAACTCAAGGCTTACATTTTGTATATAATTTCACTACATACAAAAGCCCTAAGCCAATTTAAAGGATTTAATCTCATACCCCAAAATTTGACCTAACTTAAGGAAAAATTAGGGATTTCGAAATTACCTCAATCCAATCGGTAAATTGGACGTTCTAACTTTGACAATCGTTACCCAATGCTCAACAATGATGGAAGACTTGATTTTGTTCCAATCCAAGCTCAAACTCTAGTCACACCGTGAAAGAGAGAGAGGTTGAGAAAATAAAAATCTCTCTCTAGCTACTGCCGTGAACAGCCCATTGTGGGTGGTTTTTGAGCTCAAAAAATCATACCAAATAATCACAAGTTTAAGTGAAAGAGATGAGAGGTAGAGATGAGGGACTTACGGTTCAGATTTTTTTTTCCAAAATGCCGAAACCCATCTCTTCATCTACACAATTTCTGCATCTCTCTCCCTCAAATCTCTCGGTCCACTATCTCTTTTTTTTCTCTCAATCAAATCTCAGCTTCTCTCTCTCACCCTCACGGTCAGTGTGTGAAAGGCAGGGGAAAGGAAGGAGAAGGAAGAGAAAAGAAAGAGGGGAGAGGCAGCGTGCGAGAGAAGCAGGGGAGAAGAAAAGAAAAGGAAAAGGAAAGAAAAGGAAAAGAAAGGGGAAAGGGCTGCACGTGGGGGCTGCTCTCCTTTCTTTTCTTTTTCTTTTTTAATTTTTTTTTTAATTTTTTTTATTTCATTACTTAAAGTGAGGGACCACATGTAGTGTTTACTAAAGTGCCCCTAAACTTAAATGAATGCATGAGGATAAAATGGGTATTAACTATTTAACTCATACATGGGCCAAATGTGTTTATTTTTATTCTTTTATCATAGGCTACCATTTTTTTTATAAGCCATACAAGCCCAAAGTGTAAGAATAAAATACTTTGTTTTATTTTATCACACAAACTCAAAATATAAGAATATAATCATCTTATATTATTTTACCGCACTAAATGGACTTAGTTTTATTTATTCAAAATAAACTCATTAAATAATTCCTTGGACATTACATTAGGTACTGTTAACACCAATTTGTTTAGATGCTTTTTGTGGTTAATGTTATTAGGTTTTAGATTACAGCTTCCTTTTGGTGACCATGCATACGTATATGCAGAACATGAATCATTACTCTTTTTCTTACAGGTTGACCATGCATATGAAGTACTTGAATGATACTTTTTAGAATTACACATTGTCATTCAAGGGCTACTCAAAAAACATTGTCACTTATACATTCCATTGAATAATTTAAATGAGTCAGCCAAATACATTGTGTCAGATTACACAATGATGATCCATTCATAAGCTTATGAATCACTGAGACTTGGATGCTTTTTGTGGTGAATGTTATTAGGTTTTAGATTAACTAAGGAATAACATAAAGTTAGGTATCACTTACCTTAGTCTTCGTTTGAATCACTAAGACTTAGCTTAATGGGAGACTGTGGAATTTCATCAAGTAGATTCGAATGACCCCAAAAATCTTCATCTATTATGTCCATTGGGTTCATGGTGTAACGACCCAGGAAAAAGCTCTAGCCACATTTGTGCTATCACCCATAAGGGACTAGTCAATTTTGAAGTTTTTTTAGAATCACTTATAAAGTCCAGTTTCACTTAGTAACTAGGCGATGTGGGACTCAACACTCATGACTCTCTTTATAAATCATCCACTTTATGTGGGCTATTTCTCATCTTCCCAATATGGGACTGGAGTGTTACAAACTCCCCCTCTTAAACTCCTAACGTCCTAATTAGGGCCATGTCATGCAGTGCTTCAGTACCACATGGTCTGGCGTTACTAGGTGGCTTTGATACCATTTTTAACGACCAAGGAAAAAATGCTAGTTACATCTATGTTATCACTCCAAAAGGACTAATCAATTTTGACGTTTCCCTAGAATCACTTATAAAGCTCAATTCCACCTAGTAACTAGGCAATGTGGGACTCAACACTCATGACTCTCTTTGTAAATCACCCACTCTATTTGAGCTATTTCTCATCTTCTCAATATGGGACTGGGGTGTTACACATGGCTTGGTCCATCCAATTGGGCTAAGTCCAGTCACCCACAATTGTCTGCAACTATTATAACACCATCAGGACTCTAATCTATAAACTCAATCTCTGTAACACCCTGGTCTCATATTGGAAAGATGATGAATAACCCACATAGAGTGGGTGATTTATAACGAGAGTCATGAGTGCTAAGTCTTATATTGCCTAGTTATTAGGTAAAACTGGACTTTATAAGTAAATCTAGGAAGCTCCAAAATTGACTAGTCCTTTTAGGGTGATAGCGCAAATGGGGTCTAATGCTTTTCTCTAGGTCATTACGATCTCAAAATTTAAGTCAAGTAGATTAGTGATAGTTTCCAATTCTTGGAAAGTGTGATACTTAATGTGCAGCATTTTAATTAAAACAAATAAGGGTATTTATCCTCATTTCTTGTTTAGCTCCTAAGAAGCTTCTTCTACATCGTGATTTTGCTAAATAACTTTGACTAGTGGAATTGTCTTAGTCCTGAGTTGCTGCTCTTTATAGTTAAGGATTCGCATTGGCAACTCTTCATATTTTAGGTTAGCCTAAATTTGTAGAGGCTTGAAATCAATCACGTGAAAAGGATCATGCATATATTTTCTCAGCATGGACACGTGAAATACGTCATGAACATCGGCCAAACTAAGTAGCAAGTCAACTTTAAAAGCTATTGGTCCCTCGACTTCAGTCACTATGAAAGGACCAACATACCTAGGGCTTAATTTCTCATTCTTACCGAAATGCATCACACCCTTCATTAGTGACACTTCAGAAAAACTAGGTCGCTGATTTCGAATTCCAATTTGCGACGTCTTCTATCATCATAAGTTTTTTGACAACTTTGCATGGTCAACATTCTTTTCCAGATGAGCGACCTGGGTGCATGATCATACTCTAGTCAGTTGCTTAGTAGGATGAGCCGTACATCACAGGCACCAATGCTTTGTGAGTCGTATTTCAAGCTTCTAATAGCCAACTGCATCATAGGTCCTTAGCATGGTACTTCAGCTAGGTCATAAGCTTCTATTCGTGTTGTTCAGTGAGATCGTGGTCGTTCTACAACCTTTTGACCATGCAGAAGCAATTCTTAAAATCTCGTTAACATGGTTCAGCGGGATTGTGGTTGTTTAGGGGCCTAATGGTTGTCTAGCAACAATCCTGAAAGTAAAGCACGTCAGCCCTACATCAACCGCAACTGTTAAAAAAATAGCCCTAGCTAGCCTTTATTAATTGACCAATTAGGAATATTTTGAGGCATTCCTTGAACTATTATACCTTTTGTTTTAGCTTGGCATTCAATGTGGACTAGTGTTTCTTGGGTCCCAAAAAAGTAGCCCTCAACAAGTGGTTACCCTTTTTTATAGTAGCAGGAGATTTTTTCTAACCCCCTTTTGGTTAAGGACATCCTGACAATTCGGAATTCCTAAACGTGCATGGGTGTGGGTAGTGGGCAAACAACAAATATTCTCTTTTTTAGGGTAGTTATCAGCCTTGTCTTTTAGTGGGCCAGTATAGTGACGTGGCAGGGGTAGGGACTCCCTGTTGTGCCATTCCACGCGCCTATAATGCTCCCTCAAAAGGTCATCAGCCTAGGTATGGGCCTGGACAAACTAATGATTTTGGGTCCTCTCCTTGGATGCACATGTCCTGCTTCAAGGGCTACTTGGGCCCTTAGTAAGGTGGTCTACCAAACTCAAATAAAGTTTTTCTAAACACATTGTTTGGCATGTGTTCAAAACTAGCTAGATTTAGAAAAATCATCCTTAGAATGAGAATATTAGGGTTTTTTGATGCTTCGTTCAAAGCGTGTTATGACGAAAACATGACAAGTGGTCTCAAAGAAATCTCAGCCTTTTCTTGTTCAAAAACACGTTACCACGAAGACATGACGCAAAGCCTTAGAGAAGTCTCGGCCTTCTCTCATTCAAAGCATGTCATGACCGAGACATGGCGCAGAGCCACAAAGAAGTCTCGGCCTTCTTTTGTTCAAAGCTCATCATGACAAAGACATAACACATAGTCACAAAAAGTTTCTATCTTTCCACGTGCAAAGTCCATTCAAAGCCCGTCATGACATGACCTATGAAAATTTGTCAATGTCAGAGAGTTATCGATGAAACCCTAGTCGCGCGTCATGACGGGAAGGACCCCATTATGACTCTATGAAGATTTCTTGCTTGATAAAAATCCCATCTTGATTTCATTGTAACTCATCTCTCTCCTATAGCTCTTAAGCAAGCTTTGGACGTTTTTGTGAGGAAGAAAGTGAGATCCTTCATTGTAGAATCCTTCTAGATGATTGCCTTCCTTCACCCTTGTTAAACGCAAGTGACGAATATGCTTGACAATCAATGGGAAGGAACTCCTAGGCCTGAACGACACGACAACAAGCCCGTCATCATCTATTGCTTCTTCTTCTTGAGCAAACACTGACTTTTTCTCTATTTCTAGGCCTTCTTGAACATGCCCACCGGGACCTTGTAGACGGCCAAAATGAGGAGTTTCATGACGCTGCACGGACAGCAGTAGCAAATCGCAGCACACTTTGCCGCCATCCCTCCGACCATCTCTTCCAGCCCCCGCCTCTCAATTGCTGTCTTCGCCTATTCGCTTGCGGAGATCGCAGCAGAACATCCCGGCACATTTCAACAAGATCAACACATGAAAAATATTATATCTGAGTCAAGAAAGATTTTTATTTTTTATTTTTATAATTCTTCTAGCAATGATTGGACTGCCAGCGAAACAGAGGGAAAGAAGGATCAGATTCTCTTGGGAGAAGAAAGTCCGAGAAAACGATTTTGATCGTCGGCGACTCCTTTATTTGAATTCTTGACCAACCAAATTCGCGAATTCAAAGAAAATGAAAGTATTGTTGATTTTTCGGGAATTTTGAGAGGTTGTGAAGAGAGAGGGAGAGGCAATTGGTCTTAATTAGGAGATGAATATAAAATAAGAGAGGCTTAGAATAAAATAAAACAAGAGAGAGAGAGAGAGAGAGAGAGAGAGAGGAATCAGGAGGGGTAAATGGGTAATATCAATAATGCGAAACAAACAGAATGAACGAGTAAAGGGTGGGGCACAATGGGAAAGGCGGAGGACTAAACAGATCATTTGTGGTCCACTGTAAGGGTGTGGACATGTTAAAAGCAACAGATTTCTGCGCAATAAATCATATATTTTGTACACACTGTTTGTTTCAATGGGAAGTGAACATGTATACATATATACATATATAATGTATATATGTATACATTATATATGTATACATGTATACATATATATATGTATATATATATAAAGTAACAACAACAACAACAATAATAATAAATTACTATTTTATAAATGGCCATTTGAATGAGAAGATATTTTATAGTAAAAATTAATAACTAATTTTTTTTTTTACAAATTCTTGTTGATTTAAAGACCGATATGCTTAAAATTAATGGGAAGGAAGCACATTGTAGGTGGACTAAGAATGGGCAAACATCATATGAGAACATGCCTTTGCCTTGTTTCCCACAAGCATCGCAGATGAAAGAGACATATTTCCGTATGAGGGTCAATGGGTGGGCATGACTTTCAGGTTGGATGATGAGCGGTAGAGAAGCACATTTATGCACAAGGTTAAAATTACTGTCAAAACAATTGTAAATGAAGCCTAGTGCATGATCTACATTGCAACCCTCGCATTTGCCCTAATTTCAATAGACGAGAAGAAGGGGATGTTTGGGGTGCAATGGGTGCCACAACTTGCGGGCTAGTTCCACACATGATTTATAAAGTATAAACCCGTAGCACTTTTTGCAACTGTACTTAGGACCTGATACTTGTTTCCTACAACCATAGCCAATATTAGATAACACTCTATAGTTCTTTTCTCGAACTTCATCGAAGATCAATGGATTAGTGGTGGCTGAAATGTTGAAGCTCCGTCTCTCAAGAAACTTTTTCTACATCGTGATTTCGCCAAAGAACTTTGACTAGCGGAATTGTCTTAGTCCTAAGTTGCTGCTCTTTACGATTAAGGATTCGCATTGGCAACTCTTCGTATTTTAGGTTAGCCTAAATTTGTAGAGCCTCGAAATCAATCACGTGAAGAAGATCATGCACATATTTTCTCAGCGTGGACACATGAAATACGTCATGAACACCGGCCAAACCAAATGGCAACTCAACTTTAAAAGCTACTGGTCCCATGACTTCGGTCACTATAAAGGGACCAACATACCTAGGGCTTAATTTCTCCTTCTTACCGAAACGCATCACATCCTTCAATGGTGACACTTCAGAAACACTAGGTCGCCAATTTCGAATTCCAATTTGCGACGTCTTCTATCAGCATAAGTTTTTTGAAGACTCTATGCGGTCAACATTCTTTTCTAGATGAGCACCTGGGTACATGGTCATACTCTAGTCAATTACTTAGTAGGATGAGTCGTAGATCACAAGCACCAATGCTATATGAGTCGTATTGTAGGCTTCTAATAGCCAACGGCATCATAGGTCCTAACATGGTACTTCAGCTAGGTCGCAAGCTTCTGTTCGTGTTGTTCAGTGAGATCGTGGTCGTTCTACAACCTTTTGACCATGTAGAAGCAATCTTTTAAAATCTCGTTTACATGGTTCAGCGAGATTGTGGTTGTTTAGAGGCCTAATGGCTGTGTAGCAAAAATCCCGAAAGTAAAGCACGTGGGCCCTACATCGACTGCAACTATTAAAAAATAGCCCTAGCTGGCCATTATTGTTGACCAATTAGGAATATTTTGGGGCATTCCTCGAATTATACCTTTTGTTTTAGCTTGGCATTCAATGTGGGCTGGTGTTTCTTGGGTCCCAAAAAAGTAGCCTTCAACAAGTGGTTACCCATTTTTATAGTAGTAGGAGATTTCTTCTAACGCCCTCTCGGTTATGGACACCCTAACAGTTCGGAATTCCTAGACGTGCATGGGTGTGGGTAGTGGGCAAACAACAAATATTCTTTTTTTAAGATAGTTAGCCTTGTCTTTTAGTGGGCCAGTATAGTGATGTGGCAGGGGTAGGGACTCCGTGTTGTGCCATTCCATGCGCCTACAATGCTCCTTCAAAAGGTCATTGGCCTAGGAATGGGCCCAGACAAACGAATGATTTTGCATCCTCTCCTCAGATGGGCATGTCCTGCTTCAAGGGCTACTTGGGCCCTCGATAAGGTGGTCTACCAAACTCAAATAAAGTTTTCTAAACACATTGTTTGGCATGTGTTTCAGAGCTAGCTAGATTTACAAAATTGTCCTTAGAATGAGAATATTAGGGTTTTTTGATGTTCTGTTCAAAGCGTGTTATGACGAGAACATGACATGTGGTCTGAAAGAAATCTCAGCATTTTCCCGTTCAAAAACACGTTACCATGAATACATGACGCATAGTCTTAGAGAAGTGTCGGCCTTCTCTCGTTCAAAGCATGTCACGACAGAGACATGGTGCAGAGCCTCAAAGAAGTCTTAACCTTCTTCTGTTCAAAGCTCGTCATGACAGAGATATAATGCATAGTCATAAAAAATTTCTATCTTGCCACGTGGAAAGTCCGTTCAAAGCCTGTCGTGACATGACCTATGAAAATTTGCCAACTGTAAGAGAATTTGTAATGAAACCCTAGCCATGCGTCATGACATGAAGGACCCCATTATGATGCTATGAGGATTTCTTGCATGATAAAAATCCCATCTTGGTTTCATTGTAACCCATTTCTTTCCTATTGCTCTTAAGCAAACTTTGGATGTTTTTTGTGAAGAAGAAAGTGAGATCCTTCATTGTAGAATCCTTCTAGAAGATGAATGCCTTACTTGACCCTTGTTAATGTAAGTGAGGATTCCTAAAAAGCTTGAAGCTTTCTACTAGTTGGGTCGTTTTTCTTGTTTTGATTTCAAACTACACCAGGCACATACCTTGTTTTCCAAAGAGCCTAACGAAGGATCGGTGAGAAAATGCACTTGAAGAAAATTGGCTAGCTTAGAGGCAAGTGAGAAGTTGTTGTAGTATGGAGTCTTAGATAGTGATTTCTTGGTCATGATAGTGATTTCTCTGGTTTGGATACCCCAAAGTGATTTTTCCCTTTGATATGTTCAATGGGTTTTCCACTTCGTAACAAAAATGCTTGTATTATGATTGTGAAGTTTTATTATGAAATGTTGCAATTTATTTCTCATATATATATTGCCCATGTGTTTGTTGTTGAGGGTTGAACCGTTCCTAGGTTCTATCATCGTTCTTTCAAAATTAGAAGCATGAAGTAGATGCACCAAATTTATCAACAACTATATTTATTAGAATTAGCCAAATGACCAAACAACAATTTTCCCAGTTTATTACTAGAGAACTTTTTCAAGTGTTCTTTACAATCTATTAATTCATTTTCAAGTGACTTTATCTTATCATTCAACACACAATTCTCAAATTACAAAGAGTCGACCAAAACATGTGCATCAAATAATTTAGCAATCAAAGACTATTTTTCATGCTCAACTTCATTAAGCTTTTTAAGGAAACTTTTATTGATTTTTATCAATTTAGAACATTCCTTAAACAAATTATTATATTCCATCTAAAGGTCAGCCTAATTCTAAATACTCACTTCTCATCCCACTCTCATACTATTAGGCTGATGTAGCACTGCCCATCAGCCCTTAGATTTTTTTTTTCCCTTTTTAAATAAAGGTTAATCTAAGGGCTAGTGAGCAGTGCCACCTCAGCCCAATGATATGAGAGTGGAATAAGAGATAGGTATGTAGCATGACTCCATCCTCATCATCTGATCATCCTGGGATGACTCACCATGGTCATTCACACTAGACTCAGTACCACTCCTTATAGAGGCAGTAAACATCATGTAATTTACTTTCTCAATAATAGAGTCATCAATGTTTAACTCATCCCTAAAAGTAGCTTTCATGAATTTTCTTTTGGACTTCAAATAATTTGGGCATTCAACCCGAATATGTCCAAAACCAAAACAGTTATGGTACCTGATGCCTTAAGTACTCTTCTTTTTCTTACCACTAAAGTTTCTCATAACTTGAGCACTTGCATGGCCCTGTTATGGCCGTTAGTCTTGCTCTGACTAGCTACCAAATATAGTATAATATAGGGTACATGACCATGTACATGCCAATTGCCTAGTATAATATGATTTGAGGTACATTACCATGTATTGGCCAATTGCCCAACATAATCTAGTCTGGGGTAAATGACCGTATATTGGCCGATTACCCACTATTCTAATCTATGGTAAATGACCACATATTGGCCAATTGCCCAATATAGTCCAATCTTGAGTACATGACTATATGTTGGCCAATGCCTAATATAATCTATTATAAGGTACATGAATGATAATAGCTTAAAAATTCATGTTTTTCTAGATTAAAAATAAGCATTATCACACCATAATTTAATATTTATTGCATTTTATCATTAATTGTGAAATAATGTCTAATTATTAATTTTGAACTTAGAATGTCACATTAATGCAAAAGATTACCTTTTGTAGGCATTGGTGGAACACATGAAAATAAATGAAAGTTTAGTCTCTTCAAAGAAGAACATTCTCGTAAGCCATCAAGGGCCAAAAGAAAAGAAAGAAAAGACAAAATAGGAAAGATGTTTTTGTCTTATTTGTGGGTGGGCCAAAAAGGAGAGAAGCAAGCCATAATGCAGGAAAAATAACATGAAGACCTGGCAAGCAAAAAGAAAATTGAGGCATGCGTACGTGGGACACGTGAATGAAGCCCAAAAAGAAGAAAAAAGAAAAGAAAAGAAATAAAAGAGAGGGCCCATGATTTTGTGAGACTCAGCTAGTGACTAGTGTAAAAGAAAACAAAAGGGTTTTATTCTCCTATTAATAGAGGAGTAACACACAGTCAAGAGGAGGCAGAAACTGCAGAGAGCCGCATAGCAGAAAAAAAAAATCGCACGTCTAGGAGTGCCACGCAGCAGGAGAGAGAAGAACAGCGCCTTTATTCAAGGGATTTGTCCCTAATATTCAAGATCTCTCTTTTTCATGTCTTTTCATTTATATTTTGTCATATATTTTAATACTATGAGTGGCTAAATTCTCAACTAAGGTTGAGGATGAAGTCTCATTATGAATTTCAGTAATTCTTTTTGAGATTTGATTTTGCCCAGAATAATGTTTAATTGAACGAATAAAATTGTTCTTGTTTCGTATCAATTAATAAATAATGAATTCTGGATATAAGTTTAATCAGGTTTTTCTCATGATCTAGGATTATTTTTATTGATTGAATGTTTGGTTTATATTGTCGATTTTAAAATTTGATATCTATTGTGATTTGTTTTTGACGGATACAAGAGATGAGTTGGTTTTAATTTCTTTTAAAAGCGAAGAAGAACATGCTTTAGATTTTTGTTAAGGATTTTAGCGATGATATTTTCCATGATAATAAGATTGATTTCTAGATTATCATGTAGAGTATGGGTAAAATTAATGATCAAGAATATATGTTGTTATGAATTAATGAGGTGGATTCTAGAACCTTAGTTCTTTTTATCTTGATAGTTTACTGCTTTTATTTTTTATTTTGTTTAGATTAATTGCATATTTAATTTTTTTTGTATTTATGAACAACCATATTTTTCTTGAACTAGATTAGGATTTATTTAGTTTAGATTTGATTAGTTTTCCTACGTTTATACAAGTCCCTATGGGTTCGACCTCGCGCTTGCTAAACTATATTTCGGTACGGTTCTTGCGCTTGCGAGTACATTAAAATTTCACAACAAATTTTTGGTGTCGTTGCTGGAGACTTGGGTAGGAAAACGAATTAGATCCCAAAATGAATTCATTCTTCTACTAGTTGCAGTTAGTTTTATTTTATTTTTTATTTCAAAAGAAAAAAGGGGGGGGGCTAAAATTTTGGTTTTGGGTGGTGTATGACAACGTGGGAGCATGATCACAAACATCGTCTTGTTAGAGTAGAACTTTCCATAATGGCAGAAAACGTCGATGATACCAAGAGTCTAAGAGAATTGTTTTCACCTATTACCATTAATCCTCCTTCTTGCATAGTATTGCCTGCAACCACCGTGGCACACTTTGAGTTGAAGCCCCATATTATTCAACAAATTCCATCATTCCATGCGTTTGACCATACGGATCCGTACCAACATGTGAAGGATTTCCTCAAAATATGTTCTACATTTAGGTTCCAAAATTTTTCTGATGAGTTGGTGCGTCTTAGGCTTTTTCCTTTCTCCTTGAAGGAGAAGGCGAAAGCATGGCTGAATTCTAATATACCCAAATCCATCACCTAGTGGCAAATCCTTGTCACTAAATTTCTGAACAAATTCTTCCCTATGTCAAAGACCAATGCCTTTCGTCGTGAGATAACTGATTTTGCTCAAGAAGAGCATGAAAAGTTCTATGAGAGTTGGGAGAAATTTAGGGATTTACTTTTGAGATGTCGCCACGATTTGAGACTTGGCGTCTCGTCCAATACTTTTACAACGATTTGACCCAGTCTAACTGTAATATGATCGAATCTATGAATAATGAAAGCTTTTTAAACTATATGGACAGTGATGCATTTGATTTTCTGGACAAGTTGTTTGAAAGTTCCCGACAGTGGGATTTTTCTAGTTGTAGGGACAAGGCCTATGGTGTCCCTAAGAAAGGAGGCCTATATGAAGTGAATGACGATGCTGATTTGAGGTTGAAAATCGATTCCCTTACTCGTAAAGTTGAGGCTCTTTCTGTCAACCGATCGGTGAATTCTACCAACTTCCTCTTAGCGAAGGTTGTTCCTTGTGTGGTAATCAAATGCATAAGGCCCTGAATTGTCCTTCTTAGTCATCTTTTACCGAAAGTTCGATGGAGCAAGTTAATGCTTTTAATGACTTTAGGAAGCAATCTGGAGGCCTAATTTCATAAACCTACAACCCGAGATGGCGGAATCACCCCAATTTCTCTTGGAGGGAAAATCAACCACTCAATCAAGGAGGGTTTCCTAATCAAGCTCAAAACCAGTACCCTTATGGATTTCGAGCGCCACCTCAGAATCAATTCTCATCATCTTCTCAATCTACTCCTCAATTTGTGGCACAACCACGACAACAATCATCTTTGGAGGAGTCTCTCAAAGCCTTCATGCAATCAACTCAACAGGCCATTTAGGAAATGAGAAGTTCCACTTAGATGAACACCCAAGCAATTTCAAAATTGGAAAACCAAGTTGGCCAGTTAGCAACCCATGTTGGAGAAAGGGAAAAAGGAAAATTTCCCAGTCAACCTATACCCAACCCAAAAGGACAGTATGGCATCACTAATTCTTCTAGTTCTAACCTTGACCAAGAGCATGTTCAATCCATTACAATCCTTAGGTCCGGTAGACAGATTGATAATCAGGTCAAAACTCCAGAGGTTAAGAAGACTGATCATCGTCATGATAAGGAGAAGGACAATCCCACACCCATCTCAATTTCTCTCCTGTTCAGGATCCTAGTTCTTCCCAGCACATTGCTGCTAGTCCTACAGTCAAAAATTTTGTGCCAAGAGCTCCATTCCCTCATTGATTAGTTATACCTAACAAAGGTGTGCAATATGGAGATATTTTAGAGGTTCTTAAGCAGGTCCATATCAACATTTCATTCCTTGATGCAATCCAACAAGTGCTCACTTATGCAAAGTTTTTGAAAGATATGGTTGCAATGAAGAGGAAGACCAATGTCCCTAAAAAGGCCTTTCTGACAGAGCATGCCAGTTCAGTCATTCAATGCAAATATCCTATCAAATACAGGGACCTTGGATGTGCTACAATTTCATGCAAGATAGGCGATCATGACATTGAGCAAGCTGTGCTAGATTTAGGTGCGAGTGTGAACTTATTACCATATTCAGTCTATGTGCAGTAAGGTTTGCAACGCCCCCCCCCCCTACTAAATAAAAAGCGAAAGTGGAAACCCCAATTACCACTAAGCACTAATAACTCAACCATAAAATTATTAGGGATTATAAACTTCACAACGAAATAAATCATCAGTAAAGTTTTACCTTACAATTGATCTCATAAACTTGACATTAAACGTTCCAGAGCTTCTATTACATAACATAAATTCATTACAAACTCAAAATCTACTCTTTATTTACCAACACTACAAATATCGAATTACAAATATCGATTTAGCTCAAAACAGATTCTCCACAAGTCTAGGGTCCTTAAGTACCTCAAGAAAGTCATCTAAGCACTCTTATGAGATTCCCTCAATCTTCCATACCTGCAAGTTCTACAACATCATCTATGCAATTGTGATCCCACAATTACATAGGTGGATTAATGAGTCCACGAACTCAACAAGTATAAGAATTACTGATCTTTTCAATATGAACCATCTTTTTTCTAAAAATTCTCTAACATGGTGTTTATATCAACAGATATATTAAGTTTTCCCAAAACAATCATTTCATGTAAACCATAGATGATAAGATAAGCATTGTAGAGTTGTTTGACAATACATAATAGAATCCACTTACTTTCTTCATGACCAGTCTATATATGTATAGCTTTATACTTATATCTATATACAGTTTACTTGCATCTTATAACCTGCATATGTATAAAATTATAAAGAAATGAAATAATTCAATAATCTCAAAACATATAAATCACAGTATTCATTATATGAAATGCAACCTTCTCTCATTTCCTCTAGGAGTCTTGACCCCTCCGGCTTTCTAAGGGACTTAAACCCTTCATTTACCTCTTTCGGGACGCACACTGGCTCCTCGATTAACATTTTTTTCATGTAGTCTTTTTGGTTTCTTATTTAACTTGGAACTCTCTATTAGCTTCCACAGTTAACATAAGAACACCTTCCAACTTCATATTTAACTTGAAAACCTTCTGGTTTGTTATTTAACCTGGAACTCTCTATTAGCCTCCACAGTTAACATAAGAACACCTTATACTTTTTCAAGTTTTAATATATCTTATTCTCATTGGTCAAGAGTATGCAATAACATGTCATCTCTAAAATCATACTTTTGTTCTCATAATCATCTTCTTTCAATTTACAACTTATTCAACACATGTAAAAATAACCAGAAACATATAATCATGTTATTCATAAAATACTCAGGCTCATGTAATATAACAATTATCAAAACATAATATTTTTGCTCAGTAAGTAAATTACTTACTATCTTTGCAGACCGTTAAAGTGGACTCTTGATTCAGTACACTTTTCTTGTTGACTCTTTTCGCGATTCCTTGCTTAAACTAATTATCTGGTATTTTACATTAGAGAACTATCTTCAATCCTAAGCATCCAATCATGTGTCGCGTACCTGCGATATGTCACACTATTAATCGCAGCTACACCTCTGAATCTTAATCCATATTTTACAAACAACTACCCGCTAACTCTCACATAGCATTTCTTATTTTCCTAAAAATAGCCAAGCACCATTATCCTTCTTTGTGCTAGTGACACACCACAATTTAATCCACACACATCATGACACTTTGAGAAATTATTCCTAACTCTATCAAACCTCATCCTTCAATATAATTCAATTTGATTAATAATTTATTTTAATTAATCGCATTACCTGAAATATCCAACATCATTTAGTTCTCCTATGTGACTCACTACAAGACACATCTTAAATAAGGAGAATTCCATATGATTAACCAATCCACAATCTTTCTAATTACTATATACACAAGTGGCCATCAATAGGTTTACTAAACAAATAAAATCAACTACACTCAGCCATGACAGTAGACACACCATCCAAATTTACCTCAAAATATTACACACACTCTCACTAATAATTTCAGCTACCACCAAAACAATACCAATAACCAATAACCCAAAAATACCATGAATTGCTCAATCAAAATCATTCACCTATAACTTAAGCCACAACCGGCCATGGTTCAACATCAACAAGGAAGACATAACCAAAACTAAACCCCAAAATCACAACCATATAAAATCCTCCTATAGCTGTGAATAACCCAAAAAAATATATTAACACTAACACTGTAACGCCCCGCCTTTAATATAATGAAAGGCGAAAGTGGAAACCTCCAATTACCACTAAGCACTACTATATAAACCTCAACATCATTAAAGATCAATAAAACTGGTAGCGGAATATTTTTTTTTCTAAACATAACCCATACAAAACACATAAGAGCTGAACATTACACTACTATATTAAACAGGTCATTACATTATACTTTACATAACAAAATATCAAAAGTGCCACAGATGGCACACCATCAACAAGAACTATTCATAAAGGGTTTGTCATGCACACATAGCTATAGACACATCTCCAAAAAGCTGCTATTCACAAAGTATCTCACAACATGACTGAGGTAACAGGTTGCCTGATCCATAATATCCAAGACAGGCATATGGGTCATCTTCACTATCTTCTTCATCTGCATTAGCATCTATGTAATTGTGATCCCACAATTACATAGGTGGATTAGTGAGTCCACGAACTCAGCAAGTATAGAAATTACTGATATTAACAAAATGAGCCATCTTTTTCTAAAAAATCATCTACATAGTGTTTATGTTAACAGCTACCTTGAATCTTTCCAAAATAATCATTCCATAAAAATCATAGCTGATAAGATAAGCACTGTAGAATTGGTTTGATAATACACAATAAAATCCACTTATCTCTTCTTGACAAGTCCATATATGTATAGTTTTATACTTATATCTATATACAGGTTACTTGCATCTCATAACCAGCATATGTATATAATTATAAAGAAATGAAATAAATCAATAATCACAAAACATATAAAACACATCATTCATTATATGCAATGCAATCTCCTCTCATTTCCTCTAGGGGTCTTGACCCCTCCGGCTTTCTAAGCGACTTAAACCTTCGTTTACCTCTTTCAGGACGCACACTGGCTCCTCGATAGGACGCACACTGGTTCCTCGTCAGGACGCACACTGGCTCCTCAACAGGACGCACACTGGCTCCTCGTCAGGACGCACACTGGCTCCTCGACAACATTTTTTTCTCGTAATCTTTTCGGTTTCTTATTTAACTGGGAGCTCTCTTAGCTTCCACAGTTAACATAAGAACACCTTCTATTTTTCCAAGTCTTAACACATCTCATTCTCATTGGTTAACATTATGCAATAACATGTCATCTCAAAAATCATGCTTTTGTTGTCATAATCATCTTCTTTCATTTCACAATTTAATCAACATATGTAAAAATACTCAAAACATATAATCATGTTATTCATAAAATATTCAGGCTCATGTGATATAACATTTATCAAAAACATAGTATCTTTTTGCTCAGTAAGTAAAATACTTACCTCTCGTAGTCCGCTTAAAAATTTCTCTTGTCGTTTATAAAATTCACTGCAATTAATTACATCCACGCGCGACAATCTATCAGTCTAAAATTATATTTAAAACCAATATCTAGACCACTTATTTATTTTCCTTGAACTCTGTCTAAAAGTTTAGCATAACGACATATATCTAAATATTATAATGCCACCCGGGCATTATAACGGCATATCTAAAATATTATAATCTCACTTGGCATTATAACTACATAAATTAAATTCTAGTATCTAGAATTGACATAGACTAGGGATAAAGGAATTATACCTAGCACTCCCCAAATAAAGCACCAAAGCTTGAGGACTACTCCCCCTTTTTTTTTTCTTTTCTTCTTCCTAACTATTAAGTCTACACGGGCATGGGCTGAGAGGAGTTCCCTCTTTTCTGTTTCTTTTGTTTTCTTTTGTGAGCCAAAACAGCCCCTGCATGGACGGTTGAGGCAAAGTTTTGGTTCCAAATTCTTTTACTGCATATTCACACAAGCTTTACACGTTACACTGCATGTTACCTTTGCACTTACATGTTACACTGAATGCTACTCTTGCATTTACACGTTGCATAGCCCACCACTAACATTTACAGCACACAACTCCACTTCTTTTAGATTTTGGACAACACACACACATGCAGTCCACGTAAATGTATGTCTCTCCTTTCCTCTACATCTGGACAGCACATAAGCTGGAATAACTCTTAGGCTTACACGTTATTCCTTCTCCAATTTACTCTTGCCACCACTTCACTCACATGCACTAAGGAACTCACAACAACCCACGCCAAGGAGCCTTCCAAGTTTCTCAACTTTTCCTTTTCTCTTTTTTTTTTTTTTGTTTGTTTGTTTTCTTTACTCCCCATTCTGTACCGGACAGCACTACCTTTTTACTATATATATATATATACAGAGATTATCTGGAGAACACACGGTATGTGGTTCTGAGATTTATATGAGAATTGGGGTGGATGATCAGAGTAACAAATAAATGAACTTCACAATTTAAATCAGAATATAAAATAAACTGATAAGTGAAATGCATAAAATAAGATAATATGAAAGTAATGAATTATTTTGAATTCAAAAACTTACAAAGCCAAGTTTTGGATGCTTGGTTGAAACATGATTGTAAACAACAATGTAAATTGTTACAAGTGTTTACAATATTTTTGAGAGTATTCTTAGCACTACAATTGGCTGTTGAATGAGCTCTGATTTGCTTAACAGAGGAAGCTTGAATATATAGGCAACCGAGGAGAGGAGCCTTCCTCCAAGTGGGGGAATCATGAGATTCCTGAAGATAAGGGCACATGAGTGCATTTCTGAAAAGAAGCAGCCGAAAGTAGATTCCTTCTGCTTTAACTTGGGGTAAAAACACCGAAAGTAACTTTGTCTTCAAATGCTTTTACTTTTGACTGTAGATGAATAGTGATGTGTCGGGAGAGGTGGAAAGAACTTTGTCTTCTTCTGCCGACGCTTCAAATGCATCAATTAGTCTGAATCTGACTCATAAGGATCCTGTGCACCCAGGGGGTCAAGGAAGGAGTCCTTAATGTTGTCCAAATGAACCGAAGAGTCTGAGGAGGACCCATCATCATCTTCGTTTGAGTTTTGGTCCAGGAGGGCCTGAACAATTGCCAAAACGTCCTGCTTGGAAGTCTTCTTCTCTGAGGAGGTCTTCTTCTTGCTTTTTCAAGAGGAAGATTGTTGATCCTTGGAGGAGGAGGAAGGACTTGATTTTCTGGGGGCCTGGAGGGCCTGGTCTGGGGCCTTGAGGGCCTGTTGTTTCCGAGTCTTTGGTTGAATCGGAGCTGCTGGGGCAGCTTGAGGTAGGACTACAGGGGTAGCCTGAGATGTTTGTTCAGAGAACTCTGTATAAAGATGTTCCTGAACTTTGGTGAAGTTATATTTGTCCCACCATTTGACAGAGAATTGTCTGGCGAGAATGACTTCATCAATAATTGTGTACTGCCATTTCAATATCCAGGGGACCCTGAAATAAGCAAAGAAATGCAGTGAACTGGGAAAATTTGATTGATGACCTTCAACTCGGTGAATGGTCGAAAAATATCTAATTGCATCTTTGACATTGGTGGGCATGATGTCATGTATGGGACCATGAATTTGCCACCATCTGATGAACCAGGTAGGGAATTGTCCCTTGAAATATTTGTCAAACTGGATGAACCAAGAATGACTGAAGTCAGGAAATTGGAAAAGGAAAACCTTATACCAAGCTTCAATGTAATCATGATAGGTATAACCAATATCATGATTTGGAAGGGGTTTGGAAGAATAAGGAGGCAAATCCCACTTATTCTGATGAATGAATTTACAAATGTAAATATGATGATAAGTTATTTTAGAATTTATTTCAATTGGACGAATTCGAATGGAATCCGTATTTGTGAGGATATCCAAATAATATCGCTCAGTTTTGAGAGGATGAGATGGCAGAAAGTGCCAATCATCGCCAAAGTATTTCCTAGCTATAACAGCAGGAGTTTTCAAATGGATGAAACATTGTTTAATATAGAACAAGTTCATGAGAGGTTTATGAAAGTAAGGAGTTGGCCTTTCATAAAACTTCGGTTGAGATGACATCTTCTGGGAAGATGATGCCAAAGGATCAAAAGTCGTAGCCAGAACAGTCTGGTAGAAAGGTTTGGGAATATTAACAAGAATGGTAAATTTTTTTGCTACTTCTAGCGCTGAAGAAGGCTGAGAAGAAGCCTGAAGTTGGCTTGGAGTGACGAGCTCCAATTTTGGGGTTCTTTGTGCAAGTTTCTGCACATGTTCAGGGGGAGGAGTTGGCGGAGTATAGAAAGGTGCAGTTATCCTTTCTATATCCTTATGAGAGAGGGCTTTCCCTCATTTTTGAGCGAGTTGTCGCTCTTTTTCAAGTTGCTGAAGCAGCTCATTTTTTTGTGACATTTTATCTGAACAAAAGAAAGGGTTAATATCAGAATATATAAACCTGTTTCTGCAAAGAAATGTATGTCAAAATAAAAAATGCTTAAAAACATTTTGCAATTTCTAAAACTTTGTTCAGATGCAATGATTTGAAGATGGTTTTTGTTTAAGCAAAAAAGTTTAATTAAAAACTTTTGTTTTTGCAATTTATTTTGAAATTTCGTAATACATAGTACTATAGCAAGAACATGCTTTTTGATAATACTATGATTAATTTGTGAAGAGGTCCAAATTCCTGAATGAGAACAAAGAGTTTGTTCAGGATGATTGGAATGAACCTTTTGTTTGAGGATACCATGCTAACCAAGTTTCGAGGTAAAGATTTCAACAATTTTTGAATGATTGTTGGATGGAGAATTTAGACAGGAAAATGTCTGGAAAGGTTCTTCATGAAACTGGGAAGTTTGAAGAACATTGATAGATTTGGTGATTGCTTCACTTTGGAAGGCTTTTAGTTGCGAAGAATCAAGTTGGTTTAGGAATCCAAACTTTACTGGTTCTCCTAAGGGTTTGGTAGTTACACCTTCTTCATCTGCCATAAAGGGATATAACAGAATAAGAAAAGGTAATCCTAAGATGACCTTATCGGACATATTTCTAACTAAGACAAATGATTGTTTGAAACAAACATTGTCTTGACAAATGTGAGCATTTCTAAGCTCAAAGTTGATGTGCATCTTTTCGCCACTAGCGGATCGAAGGACTTCTTTGGTTTTACTGTAATAACGGGTTGGAATCAATCCTTCCTGTATACAGCTTAGATCAGCACCTGAATCAATCAAGGCAATTACATCTAGTTTAAAGTCATCAATGACTATTTGGATTTTAGAATACCATTTTTTAATCTGGATTCTATTCATCAGAAAGATTATGTTTTCCTATAAACGGATAACATCATCTTCTAATGGTTGTTGTGTTTCGTCGTCGGCTTTACTACTACTAGCGGCTGAATTAGCGACTGACTTAAGTTTTAACTCAATTTTTAAAAGATTAACATCTTGTTCAAGATTGTGATGTCCTTCTTTTAATTGTTTGAGTTCATTTTTAACAGTTTTAAGTTCAAGTTGCAAATCATTAATTGTGATTGGCTTTTTAGACTTATTGTTAAATTTTTTAAGAGTTTCACTCATACTTATTTCCTGGGTTTTTGAAGTGGAAGCTTCATTACCTGGGTTTGTTAAAAGTTTATTTAACTTTTGTAAGTATTGAGTTTTTAATTCTGGATTTTCAATTTTTGAAATAGCATCAAGAAGAAATTCTTCATGCTCTTCATGTTTGGTTAAGACGTTGACTTTGCAACATGTATCTTGACAACCAAATGAAATTTTTGGGGATTTTGGGTTATCTCTGGAAGAGTAACCGGATGAAGATGAACCTTCTTCTGAGTACTCAGTGTCTGGTTCACTTGACTCAGTATCTCTAATGTCTAAAACTTTTATCAAGTTTTCTTTGTCTTCGTTAGAGATTTGGAGTTGTTTAATGGTTTTCTTGACCTTGCAGTCAACTGCAAAATGGCCTTTCTTGCCACATTTGTAGCAACCATCTTTAGATCTTTGTTTTGGTTTGTTAAACCTAGACTTAGATCCATGTTTTTTGTAAAAAACATCATTAGATTCAAATCTTCTTTTGTTGAAGTTTTTAAATCTTTTATGAGGTTTTTCAGTTGAATATTTATGGGTTTTGTATTTTCTGGATGGGGCTACTGGGGGTAGACCGTATTGTTCGCAGAAGTTTCCCATTTCGTATTTAGCTTTTCGTTTATCTTTGTTTGCGGTGTTAGATATTTTCATATCAACACACATTTTTAATCCTTCTTTTTGGATTATTGAAACAAGGTTTCCATAAGTGAAGTTATCATATTCTATGATATTGTCTTCATTTACCAAAACTTGTTTGATTTTGTGGGCAAAAAGACTAGGTAGACCGTTAATGAATTTTTCTTTCCAAAACGGTTGACTACGGTCGTCTCTTACCATGACTCTGGAGATGAATACATCTTTGTACCATCTAAAGTCAGACATTGTAGGACACCTCAAGTTGCTGAGTTGGTCATGTATCCTAGATTTGATTTCACTGGGAGTTCCAATGAAGTGTTCGATTATGGTGAAAACCAAAGTGTTGATGCAGTCTGAATAAGCCATTCCAACTGCTTCATTGAAGAGTGGGATACCTTCAGGATCTCTTTTAATGGAGTTCCTAATGGCATCTTTTTGTGGTTGGGAAAGGTGTTTTTCCCACCATTGGAGGAGAGTTCCTGTGAATCCTGTTACCAGGAGGTCAAGGACTTCCATTTGACTTAACATGTGGTTGGAATAGTAGCTGTTTGCTACCATTGACATGTGAGATAATTTGTTGAGCAATTGTTGCTGAGATAAACCATCTATGTTCCATTCATAGAGTTTATCAGGTGAAACGGCAAATTGAGAAGAAAGATGTCTTTCTTCATATTGAATATCCGGAGGAGTTGGCCGAGGATACCAATTTTTTGTCAAGGTCATCGGGTTGGCCTTGGGTTTGTGAATCCTATTCAGTTCTAGACTGGAAAAGGCTTCTTGAATTTTTTCAATTTCTTTATCTTCTTCAAATTCCGAAGAGGTTTCTGTTGAAGTATGGGGAAAAGACAAGGTATTGACGTGTTTGGACGTCGTTGCTAGATCCTTGAGCATTTGCTCAATTCTCTCAACTGGTTTGCTAGATTTAACTTGTAAGGCATTTCCAAACTTTATTTCAGGTTTAATTAAAGGTTTTTCAAGTTTGAGAGGTTTGTTTTCAAGTTTCTCTTCAATTTTGTCCAATTGTTTACCTATGGTATGTAGGCATTGGTTGGTAAAATTGTTTTGTTCAAGAATTTTTCGAGTATCTTCATTTTCAGTTAAAGCTTTAAAGGGGGAACCTATAACTTCAGATTCGAAATGTTTAATTATTAAATTATCCAGAGGAGGATGATTAGATGAAACTACAGTTTTATCTTCCGTTACCCATTTATGTTTGGTAATGGTTTTTACTGTGGTTTCTTCATGATCTTCGGGTTCTGGATCAAATTTAATTGGTTCGGGATAGAAATCATTAATGAAGTCAAAGAAGAGAATCTCTACTTTGGTTTCATTCATGAATTCAGTCCAATGATTGAAGATTTTAATTTTTTCTTCTTTACTAAATCTTTTACGGTAAGTTTCTCTCCGTTCAAGATTAAGTTCAGATATTAAATCTTCATTAAGTCTTTTATGGTTAATTTTAAAAGGTTTAGTTATGACTCCTAATTTTGGGTTTTTAGGAGGGACAATGTAACGCCCCGGTTTCTATGCAATAGAACCGTAAGCAGAAACCTCCGGTTTCCACGTGACATTACTACCTCAGAGTTCTAATCTCGCAGCGGAATATTTTTTTTCTTTTAAAACACCAAGGAATAATTCACATAACACAATAGAGCTGACTGAAATACCTCGTGAATTAAAATACGTTTAATAATACAAACATGTGCATACCAGATGCACCAAATAAAAGATAGTTGCAGTATATGCCACAGACGGCATACAGTTGCAACATCACGCTGTTTAGATATATTACAAACTATCATTAATCAAAACATATAAAATATGAAGAGACATATATATAACAAAATGTTGTCTCTTCCGGGATATAGCGCATCCCGAGAAAGTAGTGCCTAATAGTCATCAAAGCTAACGAAGGAGTCTCCGCCTTCATTACCTGCATCACAGTCTATGTAAACATGACATCATCACATTTACATAGGCAAACAAGTGAGTTCCACTGTTTCAATAAGTATAAAAGCTACTGGTTTATTGTTGTATTATTAATGACAATCATGCAATTTCCGTGTTATTCATGCAATGTATCACTCTAGAGGACTCCAACCTCTCGGCTAATAGGGGACTCCAACCCCACGCTTACGAGTTATAGGGGACTCCAACCCCACGTTCTCACTTTACTAGCAGTACTNGAGGACTTCAACCACCAGACTGAGGATTTCACCCACCTATTATAATCTTTCAGCACTGGGGACTCCAACCGCCAGTCTGGGGACTAGAACCCACTTTATTATTATCTTTCAGCACTAGGGACTCCAACCACCAGTCTGGGGACTAGAACCCAAAATGTATTAATGTCTTTTATGATCCGTTTTGGAACAACAATAAAAATAAGACAATATATGCAATATCATATTCATGCACATATAATCAAACAGTTGATAAATAAATCAGCAAGTATTATCTTATTAGAACCAGTATCATTTCTCAGTAAGTACTTCCATACTTACTCTTTTCCCCGCAGAATAATAGTGATCCACCACTGCCTAGCAATATGGATACAAATAACATACATCAATGACCAAATCAATAACAATTGGTCAGTCTTCAGGATCTTTGCTCTTAGCCTTTATTATTATTATCCATCACTTCATTTTCATTATTCGATTTTATCCATACGTATACTCATATATATATATACAAGTCATATTTGTGAGTATTCTCACATATTGTCCATAAATTTATCCAAAGCATTTAACTTATGAAATCCCACATAAGTGAGGACATGCCATAAGGATCCCGTTGACAATAATGTAAATCATCCAATATTGCACTCGAATACCCCACCGAAGTAAGAGCATAATTCGAGATAAGTATTTAAACAAACAAGAGTTAATACTGCATAAATATCCCCACTATAAGTAAGGGCTTATTATGAGTTATATGTACAATATTGAAAGAATCTCTTATAGCCAATTTTCACTCAAGTTCATGCCTATACCGCTGAAGGACATGGCCACATAACGTTTAGGCATGAGATTGCGTGTTATCCACTATAAGATTAAAAATAACAATATCATAAAAAAAACCTCATGTCTATACATCGAAGGGCAAGGCCACAATAGTATTTAGACATGAAGTTGAGAGTTAATAATAAGATAAAAATGACAACTAACAAACAATATATAGGTTGATTTTACAAGTCCTTTAAACCTTTTCTATTTTCCTTTAAAACAAGCTCCGCTTGCTTCTATTTTTAATACCTTTGAGCACTTTAGGATCCTTGAACTAAACCAATAATCAAACATACTTCAAACACATATTAGATACATCAATATTATGATATTATGGTTAGACAAATCAAATATCATCAAATAATACTTAACAAAACAGATTAGCATCAAAATCCACAAAAATACTCAATAGAGGCCGAATGGGTGTAGGATGAGTTCTTGGTGTTTTCTCATGATTCCAAAGCCCAAAGATCAATGGAAACATGATAAAAAATGATTTTAGAACCCTCCTAAGTGATCATACACAGCCCATGCAAATAGGTTGTGAAAAACCACAAAAATTCCCCACACCCCTCTATTGAGACGGTTTTGAAGCTATTTTAGGAGGATGAAGCTTTCATACCTCAAATGGACTCCAAAATGACTTCTAAAGGTTGGGTTAGCTTCTGGACACCTCAAGCAAGGTTGTGTATAATTCTTGGGACAGTTTGGAGAAGAATTTCTCAAAAACCCCCTAGGTGCTGTGAGAGGGTGCGAGTGAGATGAATGAAGGATTTTTCTGTTTTTGGGTGAAAGGGCTGAGTGATTTCGGTGCTGGGGCTCATCTCACATTTATAGGAGAGGCCAAGGCTTCTAGATGGCCACAATACACGTTCAAAACAGCCTAGGTTCATTGGAACCTTATCCTTGCATGCAAGTTGCCAAAATGCCCTCAAAGTCAAGATAACCTTATGACTTTTTTGTCTTTTTGTTCTATTTTCCAGCAACCTCTCCCACTGCCAAGTGTCAATACCCTAGGCTTCCAAATCAGCCATGAGCCGGCCCTACTCAGTGAATTTAACAGTTTTAAGCTAAATTCGACAGTTGAAGGTTTTAAGGCTCGGTTTTTAGGCCAAAAGTTAACTGTCTCGGAATTGAATTCCGATTTCACCAAACCGAAGTAAAAACCATTTATATACTAAATAGAGTCCATTTATGATATAAAATCCAAATGGTAAAACTCCATTTTAGAAATAAGGCCCGGGTCAAAAGTGCCACGTAAGCGATGAATAATCATCTTTATGCCTAAAAAGGTCAACGAATTGAATTTTATCAAAAATCTACT
Source organism: Betula pendula (assembly GCA_900184695.1). Classification (NCBI taxonomy): domain Eukaryota; kingdom Viridiplantae; phylum Streptophyta; class Magnoliopsida; order Fagales; family Betulaceae; genus Betula; species Betula pendula. The sequence continues at coordinate 263,881 of FXXK01000363.1, forward strand.
ATGTCGTAGAGGGTTTCGATACAAGCATAACGGGCTTCAGTTTGAGTAAAACTGAGTTCGTTTGACCTAGTTTTTGATACTTACAAGATTGGTCGTTAGAAAACGATCCTTTTCTGAAGAGTTTCTAAAGAGTTTTGACTCGAAATCTCTTAAACTTCATGAATGTCTCTAAAACCATTATCGTAGCTAAATGATAATGTTTCCTCAACATATATCATTTAGTTTAATAATATGTTTAAGAGATTTGGATTCCTCGGGCGTTACAGACAAATTGAGGAACTGATAGAAGGTCAGATGCCGTTGGGAGTTGAGATCCATTAAGGGAGTCAACATCATCGGTATCAACCGGATCAGTTTCTATGTTGTCGTTAGGGTTTTCAAACTGGCTATGTGCCGTGTAACAACCCTGGCTAATTTGGGAAGAAGTTTGGACACTTTTGAGTTTAAGGGATTTTTCAATCTCTAGATTCAAGTGTTGAAGCTTCTTTAATTCTTCAAGTTTTTGGAGTTCAATGTCTATTTGTCTATCTCTTCGGCTTAAAGTTTCTGAAGCTGTTGAGAAAGATTTTCGAGTTTGAACTTTCTTTTTGGAAGGAATCTTCCTAGAAGAACCTATCTTCCTGGAGGATTCTGGTTTGTCTAAGTCTTCAATTTGAAGACGGTTTGGGGGGATGTTTGGTTGAGGACCAAAGTCTATTTTTACCCTGCCATCCATGTACTGCTGGATGTAGTCTAAATTGTTGAGACTCTGGGTTGAGTTGACAGAATGATTTTCATTGGTTAGAAACCAGCTATCAGGGAACTGGATATCTGACCAGCGAATGGTTCTGGGGACATGAATGTCTGATTGGGGTTGGTAACCCTGCATGAGTAGGGTGTAGTTTTTTGGACTCTTTTGGGCTGCTCCAAAGTTTAGATTGGTTTTTGTGCATTTGTAAGAGATCCTATAAATCAAAGCTAAAGGTTGAACTCCTTCTAAGACGTTAAATCCTGAAGTTTTTATGTTCAAGGTTAAAGCTTTCAAAATGTGTTTGTTTGTCAGACTTAAAGATAAGTTTGGGAAGACATCAAAATGGATTGGACCGTCATTCAATTTAGACTGGACCGTTCCTAGAATGCTGTCATTGAAATCAATGAAACGAGCATCTCTAACAGCTAACAAGGCAGTGGCATTGAGGCCTCTTCTTGTTAGTGGTTTAACTGCGACCTGAACTAATCCTATGTGGATGAAGTTATGGCCATCTGCCTTATGTCTCCTAAGAGACTCAGGACTGAAAAGTTGGCATGCCTCATGCTCTTTGCTTAAGGCATAAACTTGTTCCACGGTTTTGACGTGGTGTTCACTTCGGAACGTTTTGAGAGACCAAGTTGATCTCTTGTAGATTTTGTCTAGGGGAACCCTAGGGATATTCCAAACGTTGAAATCAACGCTGGTGTCATCTGAGAGGAACTCAGTGTGTTCCTGATTTACTATTTCCGGTAACTCCCTCATGGAGGACCGAGAGCTAACTGAAGAACTAGATCTAAACAATCTGTTCATCTTTCCAAATTTCTAGTTTTCTCTAGGTTTTTTCCTCAGACCACCTTTTGTTCTTCTCTCTCCCATACCCTTGTATGGGCTCTCATCTTGCCTCTCCTACACATACCCTCACTCTCGTGGAGGTTCAGCACATACCACTACACATACCCATGTTAACCTACACACATACCTATCTTCCACTCAGACCTAGCCCGCTCATACCCTTCCTCGGGATTTACTGTTTGGTCACTAGGATCGATTACTGTTTGGATCACCAGGTGGTGTAGATCGAGGTGGTAGTTTAGGTGGCTAAACCGCAGGTGGTACTCTGCAGCAAGACTTAAGCATATACAAAGAAATGAAATCAATAAAACAAAAACAAATCAAAGATTAGAACACAGATATACCAGCCACTTGGGCGGATTTGCAGCACTACCTTTTTACTATATATATATATTTGCTAGACCAAACAGCACTGTGAGGCATATATATATATATATATTCATCAATACAATTATTTATGACCTTTGATTTCATTTTAACACTCTAAAAATTTATTTTTTTTCTTTAAGTTTATTATAAATTAATCACTACCCAATTTAAACTAAAAACACATAATAACCATCAAATATATTCTTCCAAATATATTTGACCCATCTTAATCGACCTAATTAAATCTTGGGGTATTACAAACACTCAAAACAACCGAACTCAATTTAGCTACTACCCATTCGGTTTTCTAAAGAAAGCACTCAAATTCTTTAGTTTCAACTCACATGGCCAACATCAATTCAAAGCTCTAAGAACAAGAAACAATCCCAAAATCATTCGGCCAAATAGAACTATCAAAACCCAGCCACCAAAATCAAACTCCCAAAAATCTCCACCGAATACCCAATTAACCATCACTATAGAGCTCCCCCAATTTAATCACAATCTAATAAAATCCCTAGAGATTACCTATCAAAGATGATTCTGAACATGGAAGCTTCAATAGAAAATCACATCTTTAGCCGTGAGCCTCCATGGTGGTTCTTCTAGCTAAAATGCCAAACCCAACACTCTCTCTCTCTCTCTCTCAGGTTCGACTCTCTCTCTCGCTCTCGCTCATCTCTTTCTCTCCTTGGCTGGTGCGTGATAGAAGAAAGAAGAAGAAGAGAAAGATAAGAAACAGGGGAAAAAGAAGAAGAAATAAATAAAAGGGAAAGGGAAGCGGTGTGTGAGTTTTAGAAAAAGGGGAAAAACTTGAGCCTTATCCATTTCTAACGAAGGGGTGGGCTATGTCTATTTTTTTGGGGAAAAATATAAAAAGCCCCCCCATACTGACAGCTTATTTTAAATGAGCCCCCTGAAATGACAAGTGGGCTATTTCAACCCTACAAACTACTAATATGGTATAAAAAGGCATCTCCGTTAGCATCTTCCGTCAAGCTGGATGGAAAATATACCACATGACAAATTTTGCCCAAAACTTCTAATTTTGCCCTTTGTTGGACATTGTGAAATGCACGTCACGTGCATTTGTCCTTTTGAAGTGAAACCCCAGTAACAACTCCAGCCGCCGAGTTGGGTCCCACCACCGATGATGGTCCAGCAGAAACACCGACGTGTCCAGGGTCGGCAAGCACCTGGGCCTCTGCAACTGGCTACCGAGTCTCTGCAGCTCCGGCTTCAGGATCGGCACCACCGGCACCGGCGAGTTACCAAATCTCACACCGTCACCTGCTGCACCATCTGCCGGAAGTTGGACGAGTCAGCCGTTATGAAGGTCGTCTGGGACTGCTTCATAGCGCGCGACTTCTGCTTCGAAACCTTCCCTCCGGCTGCCGGGATTGCGCTTCTCTGGCGCTTGGGTGCCGTCTTGGGGTCGGAGCCACAAGAGAGTCCCAAAACAGTAGGGGTGTTGGTTGTTGTGTCGAACTTGACGATGTTTAAGAAGGGCGAGATGGAATCGGTTGACAAAGCATCGCCGTTGACGCCGGAGAGCGACTTCTGGAGAGCCTTGGTCAGGGTCTCGGTATTGCAGGCAAAGGCTTCAGAGATCTAGGTGTGGCGACCCGATTTCATAACACATATATATATATATATTTTTTTTGAAATGAAACCGCATCATCACAGTGTCGTACAAGCGTACAGCATCATTATCTCATAATATGAGCATATAACTCAGAGTAATCACAACATTGCAGCGGAAACTAAATAAACAACTCTGTAAGAGAAACATAACATAAGGAGCTGACATAAACTATATAACAATAATTTTTACTACATAAGTGTTATACATCAAAGGAAAGCTATCAGAGCTGCCACATACGGCATAGCCAAAATACATCGATTAGTTTTACATATATATAACATCACGATGTAAGACAAAGCTAGACTACCGCAGTCTATACAAAATGCATCCGGCGTACACCGCCATCAATCATAACCCAAATACGCAGCATGGATCTTCACCAAGATCCCCAGTACCTGCAACATCAACATCATCTAAGGCGATCATGGAGTTAACCACATTCGCCATCAGGCGGATATGTGAGTCCACGGTCTCAGCGGTATAAGAAATCACTAAGTTTTCACAATGAGCAATCTTTTGTTTTTTACTTAGTTTACAATAACAGCTACATTTTTGGTTTATACATTTTGTTTATAGAAAAATGGCATAGCTGATAAAGTAAACATCATAGTCATGAAATTTGTTTGGAACATACTACATATACAATCTCAAATCATAAAAGTGGCATAAAATTCCATAAATCATAATACATATACATTTCATCAAAACTAAACCTGTCATGCATGCTTTCATACTCATACTTTTCATAACATATCATTTTACTATCATCAAGGCATTACACCCTTCGAAAACATAATTTTTACTTTCATCAGAGCGTTACACTCCTTCGAAAACATATCATTTTACTATCATCAGGGCATTACACCCCTTCGAGAACATATCTTTTACTTTCATCAGGACATTACATCCTTTCACTTTCATCAGGCATTACATCCCTTCACTTTCATCAGGGTAGCTAACCCTTCGCTTTCATCAGGGCTAATCACCCCCTTCACTTTCATCAGGACATTACATCCTTCATTTCATCAGGGCTAATCACCCCTTCGAAAACATTTCACTTTACTATCATCGGAGCATTACACTCTTCGAAAACATATCACTTTTATATCATCAGGGCTAATCACCCTTCGAAAACATATCACTTTTCTATCATCAGGGTAATCACCCCTTCGAAAACATTTCACTTTTCTATCATCAGGGCTAATCACCCTTCGAAAACATTTCACTTTCTATCATCAGGGCTAATCACCCTTCGAAAACATTTCACTTTTTCTATCATCAGGGCTATACCCCTTCGAAAACATTTCACTTTCTATCATCAGAGCATAACACTCCTTCGAAACATATCACTTTTCTATCATTAGGGCTAATCACCCTTCGAAAACATTTCACTTTGCTATCATCGGAGCATTACACTCCTTCGAAAACATTTCACTTTACTATCATCAGGGCTAATCACCCATTCGAAACATTTCACTTTGCTATCATCGGAGCATTACACTCCTTCGAAACATTTCACTTTACTATCATCAGGGCTAATCACCCTTCGAAACATAACATTCTCATGCAATAAACATCTCTTTTTTTTCTTTTATAATCATGTAATCTTTAACATCATTTCATAATCAGATTCCATCAAACATTTATAAACATATTCAAAGCATCAAAATATCATCATATAAAAACACTAACATAACATACGTTGGCTCGAATATAATAAAATCTTTGAAAGCATAAAATAGTATCTTTTCTCAGTGAGTAATTATACCTCACTTGTTCTGCTCGATGCTTAACAATTGACACCAATGACAAGTCTTAAATCACAAATCTGCAATACATCATTGCATGTGATCATAAGGCATAACTCATAGCTCAAAACATACTTCTATACACCAATGAGTGCTTGCACTCATAAGCACATAGCCCAATTGAGACCCATATCATACATGGGGCTCAAAAACAATTTAAATGCTAACAAAGTTAACCATAGAGAATCTCTAGGATTAATTTATAAAACTCTAAGCAAACCAACTAACTTAGCTAATTGAACACCTACCTCGAAAGTATGAAGCCCGGTCTTTGGAACTTCGATCCAACGCTCAAACTCCGAAAATATAACAAATTCCTAGACAATAATCAAGATTAAGCAACATGCATAAGGTGTATAGCTCAATCTTGGGAAAGTGGACAATGGTTTGAGAATTTACCTCAAACGATCGGTGGAAATGATAATCTAACACCGAGGAACACTTTGCCGGTGTTGGATTACACTTTGGAAGCTCCAAATGATCAATATCCTAGGGTTTAGATCAAACCCTAGGAGAGAGGAGAGAGCTCTAGGTGTTCAAGAAGAGAAAAATGGAAACTGAACTGAAATTTTCGTGTTTCAGTACTTATATATCGCATTACTGTTCATGGCGTCCGGACCTCGCTGCGGACGGGCTGCAAACGGAAGCTGCTGTCTGAGAGGCAGCCAGGTTCATCCGGACGCAACTGCAGACGAGCTGCAGATGACACCTACTGCCAGGACGATTTGACCTCGAAAATGATGGAATTGGAAAAAGTCATAAACTACAAAGTTGTAGTATTTTGAGTTAGCTTTCCAATGACATAAATTTTGCCTCAATCAGAGTTCTGAGTAAAAAGTTATGATCATTTTAATCCAACAAGGTCATTCTGAAATTTGAGACTTGAGTGGAATCACCTCTTGAAACTTTTTCTGTGTGTTTTGTCCATTCTTCTTACTTTCAATTACTATCTTACTCATGGTTATTAATTCCACTAAGTCATTTACATAAACAAGTTAATAAAATCCTCTATTCATATCTCGGATATAACACTAGGAGTCGGCAAAGGCTTGCCGGAAATAATGTCACAATGTCCAACGAATGGCAAAATTGGAAATTTCGGGCGAGATTTGTCACGTGCACGTCATGTGGTATATTTTCCATCCAGCTTGACGGAAGATGCTAACGGAGATGCCTTTTTATACCATATTGGCAGTTTGTAGGGTCAAAATAACCCACTTGTCATTTCAGGGGACTCATTTAAATTAGGCTATCAGTATGGGGGGCTTTTTTATATTTTTCCCATTTTTTTGAAATGAGAGGAGTCCGGTTGGTTCTAGAAAAAGAAAGGAAGACATTTTCTGTAAACGTAGCCCTTAAGTTATGAGATGCCACCTCCCATTAAATGAAACCTTATTAGTTGCAGAGCCTATGTGAGGACAAACATGAGTCTACACACTTAATTTTCCTTTAGTAATTCTAATCTCTTACTATAAACTCAATTATTACTATTACTATATTAATACTATTATTATCATTCCAATCTAAGTCAACTCTCTAAGCATCTGGTCAATCTAACTAAAATTCTTTATCACTTAAATGACCCGAGAATAATATTATAACCTAATATAAGTTCTTTATAAATAAAATTAGGGCCTATGAATTAATATTTCTACCAACCGATATTTGTCTCCATAAACATCAAATTAAAATCACTTAAGTCGAGAATTAAAATCTGGGGCATTACAATCCACCCTCCTTATTGGAATTTCGTCCTCGAAATTAAAGTCTAAAAATTCCTAATCAATCTCTAAATCACATAATTTAGATTTTAATATAGCATCCATTCTCTAATCATGGTTTTTCCTTCACCTCTAACCTTCTCATCACATCATTTCCATCTTTCTACTTCTTTAAAATTCACTAAACATCATCGTCTCCTTTTATGTCAGTAATGCATCATGAATTAATCATCATATTGTCATAATACATCAACTAAATATTTGAAAATTTTACATCATCCTTATATTATTGAAATTCAATCTTATGACTAAAGGTAGATCAAACATAGTCTCCCAATGTCATAAATTTTGATCTATCATTCACATAAATTTTCCAGCTATTCACCATTTCTAGTGATCAATTCCTTAACTACGGATGAAAATTCTATCTCAAAAATTCTTTAAACAACCTTAATAACATCTGATTATATTATTCATATTACTATGAGAGGCTATCTCTTTATGCCTTCGCATGGATTGTTTAATCCTTTTAAGTCTCACATATATTTCTTCTTGTCAAATTCTAACATCATCATTCAAAACATGATGCATGTTATTTTTGTCGTTTAGTTTATGTTTAAAAAAAAAAAAAATTGTTTCTGTAACATGAATTTTGTGTTTTAAGTTCATTATGCTACTTTTGCTAAATAATTTCATTGCTTTCATGCTTAATTTTTTGTACATGCACTTAGCCACAGAAACATGACTCTTTGTTAAGGATAGAGGTGATTTAGAAAATCTTGAGGATAACATTGTGGAGTTTTTTTTTTAACCCTTGTAAGTTTTGAGCCAATCATTCATTGTGAGAGTAAATTTTCATGATATCTCATTTCATTTGGAAGCGCAAAAATTATATTCGTTGTGTTAGTCTCATTGTTCTTTCTTTTGGCCGAATGCTAAAATCATTATTTTTTATGCCACTCTTAATTTGTAAAGTCATGAATGTTGAAGAACTATGTGAATCTTTGAGAGATGAGATTAGGCCATTTTTCTTTACTTTGAGCCCCAACTTTCTTTTTGTGATACATCATCTCTAGTTACCCCGTTGATCCTTATGATTAGCCTTTCTTTCTTTAACCCTTTTCCAAAGTGTTTCAAGAATGAATTCAAGTAATGTATCTCAATGTGGTGGCATGTGATTCAAAAAGAAAAAGAAAAAAAGAATAGAGTGGTGATCCAAGTTGAAAAGTGCATTATTGAAAAGAAATGGTCCATTATTGAAGAAAAATTGAAAAGAAAGATTGATTGAAAAATACAAAAGAAGTTGAAATTCCAATTATTCTTGAGAATACTTCTCACTTTTACCATTACCTTTTTGTTATTTTTCCCTATTCTTAACCCTACATTACGTCCCAATAAAGTCCTTATTTGATCTTGAGGATTGTATGGTTCAGACATGTTCATGACTAATCAATAAGTGTGGTGTAAATTATTTTCAGCATCATTTCATGAGACTACTTATTCTTTCTTGATTAAACGGTTTTTCATATGGTTTATAAGTGAGATGTTTGATTTTGCTTACATTATTCCACTCACATATACTTGAGAGTGTTACACCCATTTCAGAGTGATTTCAATTGTTGAGTATTAACACCGGTAAGGTTTGAATCAAAACATACTTTCAGATAGAAATTCAAGGTCATGTTTATCTAGACACTGAGAGTGTGTTTTTGTTGGCTAATATTTTCACTCACATTGAGCATTGAGAACATGTGGAATTTATTTGGTAGTTGTTAGTGTTTTGAATTTAAACTAATTCTTGTTGCTTAAAAAAAAAAGGGGGGGGGGGGGATTTTATTTTCTTGAGTCTTTGTTTTTGTTTTAAGTCGCTTGAATTGCTAGTGACTAGCAATAAGCTGGTTGGGGGGTGTGATAATAGCTTGAAAGTGTCTATTTTCTCTATTAAATAAGCATTATCATACTTTGTTTTATTCTAATTCTTGTATTTTTTATAGTTAATTTTAGAATAATGTTTAATTATTAATTTTAAGTTTAAATAATATATTTATGCTAGTAATTGTATTTTTTTTTATAGGAATTGAAAAAAAGAAAAGAGTCAAAGCAAAAGGCAAGCCAAAGAAAGAATGGGAGGAAGCTGGAACGTGGACCATAATAAAAGGAAAAGTAATGGAAAAAAATGGGACCACAAACAAAGAAGACCCTCCTTGAGTAAGCCTTGGTTTGTGCGTGAATGAGCAGGTGAAAAACAAATCCTAAAATAGAGAGAAGTCTGTAAGGAGAAATCCTAAGCAAATGATAGAAGGCCAGTGCATAAAAAGAGGAGAATCTCACGACTTGGAGGACTCCTATTAGAAGATGAAAAGTCAAGCTGTGGGCTTGCCAAGTGAAGTCAACGTGAATTAAGGAAGTGAAGGAGTCGTGGAAAAAAGGGTGACCAAACCGTGCAGTCTGAGGATTTGTTTTCTTGGTATTTTAAAAAGAGCATCGTGGAGGAGAATTGTTTTTTTTTTTTTGGGGGGGGGGGAATTAGAGTCTGTGTGGAATAGCACCGAACTGAGGAGATGTGAAAAGGCAAGAAAAAAAGAACGAGAAAGAAGAGAAGACGTGAAGGAAAAAAAGAGAAGAAAAGCATATCAGCAAACCGAAAAAAAGGCAGCACCGAGCAGGACGTAAAATAGAAAAGAAAAAAAGGAAGGAGGAGCTGAACAAAAGAACAGGAGAAACGAAAAAAGGGAAGAGGGAAATAGAGCAAAGACGAGAACATTTGGGGGAGTTCAGATTTTTCCAGTTTTCTTCTCAGCTGACTGTTTTCTTTTAGCTTCAATTTATTGCTTTTAGTTATAGTTTAATGTTTAGTACTTTAGTTATAGAATTTATTTTCATAATCATGAGTGGCTAAATTTCTAGCCAAGGCTAGGGGTAAAGCCTAGTATTTTTATTATGTGTTCTTGAGACAATTTGTTCTTCATAGATTAATGATTAAATTTTGGGGATGATTTTAATTTGAGAATAGTTTCATGTTACAAGTTTATTTTGATTCATTATGATTTTTGTTTATATCAAATGCTTACTTTGTTTGATTTGTTATGATTCGAAAATATAATGAATGCTTAATTTATTGTAACATTGTTATAAAAATCAAATTCTTTATCAACCCATATTTAATTTACTTTATTTTTATCAGTGCCTAATTGTTTTATTTTTCGATTAGGAGAGTTGATTCTCTACCTAATTGTGTTAAAAATATGTCTCAAGAATACGTAATAGAATGCTAGGTGGATCCCTAAGTCTTAGTGTTTTCCAAAACTCTTTTTAATTAATTTAGTTTAGTTGTTTTAACTTTATTTTATTATTATTCATCTCCATTGCTCCACTTTATAAGTGGAAAACATTTCAATTTATTTTTCTGCACAATAATAGGATTTTTACTTAGTGTCTACCATTCCCTGTGGATCGACCTCGTGCTTACCTAGACTTTATTACTTGCGATAACCTACACTTGGGTTTGCACTCTTTTTGGCTCAACAAGTTTTTGATTCCACCCCCCCCCCCCCCCCCCCCAAAAAAACAACATGCATCAAACCTCAAACCTCAACATGCACTAGGTCGAAATGTGACTTCCTTCTTTCTACAATCAATGCTAGCACCATGGCTCGATAGCCAATCCATTCCCAAAATGACATCAAAACCCATCATACTAAACATTGTAATTATTGCTGGTAGTGACTTGTCACCAACAAAATTTGGGCAATTATCCACATATTTACTACAAGTAACTGTATAACCCGTGGGTGTAGACACTCTAACACATTGTTCTAATAGTTTTAGATTCAAATTGCATAGTTTTACATATGTAGATAATATGATTGACTAAGTTGCTCCAGGATCAAATAAGACACATGCCAATCTACCAAATAAAGGGATAGTACCTGTGACAACATCAGTGCTGCCATCCTCAACATCAATAGCTACAGGTGTGAGAGAATAAACTCGAGCCTAAGTAGGCTGCTTGTGCTGATACCCTACAGTCTATGATCCTTGACCTCCAGAGGTATCCATTGGGCAATTCCTAGTGATTTGATCAGGTTTACCACAAGTAAAACATAATCACAGTTTGCACTCACCAAAATGTAATCTTCCGCACTTTGTACATATGGGTCTTTAACTTGAATATGTAGCCTGAGGATTTCTTCTCATAGCAGTTCCAGAACTGCTCCCATTGATAGCTTGTCTTTTTGCAGGATAGGCTGGTGGAAGTGCTGACCGCTTCTTCAGAGCATACTTAGTAGTTGCTTCCTTCATACTTCTCTCAGCAATAGAGGCCGTATCTACCATTTCTGTAAATGTCGCAATCTTGAGACAAGCAGTGTGATCACAAACACCTGCATTGAGGCCATATTGAAACCTCTCCATTCTTGCTTCATCATTGGATAATAAGGTTGGAGCATATCTTGATAGTTCTAGAAACTTGTTAGCATACTACTCCACAGTCATATTGCCTTGTACTAAGGTGAGGAATTCCTGGGCTCTCATTTCTCTTTACTCCTTTGGAATGAACCAGTCGTTAAATTATTTTTCAAATCTCTCCCAAGTGATTGGGGCATTTTCACCTAATTCAGCCCTCAACATACCATAATTTGATAACCACCAATATGCAACTTCATCAGAGAGTTTGAGGGATGTGTACTCAACCATTTGCTCATCGGTGTATTTCAGAGTCCGCATAAGCATTTGTATACCTGTGAGCCAACGATTTGCTGCTATAGCTCTTGCTAAACCGTTAAATGTCGGGTAATGATGGCGGAAGAAATTGGCTGAGGTGCAGCCAACCGTTTCTCTTTGTTCCTAGCCCCACTATTCACCGACTCATCGCGGTGTTATCGTTGTGGATGTCATCCTCTTCTTCGTGGCATTTTTTGCACCATCACATTGCAACTAGTTAGACAATGTGATTGCATACAAAATACCACGTAAACAAGCATCAACAATTATGAGCATTTATTAAACTTGCCAATGCACGACTCATTTTAAACTTAATGATTTATTTTCTCTTTAGGCTTTTAAGTCCCTACAGCTCTGACACTATACTCTAGACTTAGATATTCTAGATAACCTATCTCTCACAATAGCCCTTGGAGCAAACTACTCTGATACCAAACCTGTGGTGACCTAATTTCATCACACACACACACACACACACACACACACACACACACACACACATATATATATATATATTAAAATCACTGGAGCTGATATAACTATTTACAACAGTTTTGTACAACAACTATACAACAAAATAATGGCTAGCAAAAAGCCACATACGGCTTAGCTAAATGCATCAATCATTTTAAATTATACAACACATTGATGTAACAAAAGCTAGACTACTATAAGAGTCTATGCAAAATACACAATGGGCGTACATCGCCCTCAGACATGATAGCCCAAGTAGGCAGCCACTGGATCTTCATCAAGATCTGCTGTACTTGCAACAATAGCATCATTTATATAATTATAGAGGTCATCCATGGTTACATAGGGGAAGAAAAGAAGAAAAGGTGAGTCAATAGTTCATAAAGAATGAAGATTCCCCCAAGGGTTTTAGCAATGAGCCAAACTTTTATTCATGCAATTGTTCTTATTATTAGCTACTCAACTTCATAAAAATATTACTATTTCATTAATCAAACTTGGTGTAGCTGATGAAGTAAACAACACATTCATAAAGCATTTTGAATCATTATATATATATCGTTGTGAATGTATGCATATGCTCCAAAATACGTTTGGATACATATACATATAAGCCATCTAATGCATATCTTGTATATAATAAAACTCCATAAAACATCATATGTAATCCAGCTGTAAACATATACATAAGTTCTTTCCCATTGAGAATCTTATGCATACCAATACATCTAGTATGAAATTCCTCTTAAACTAATACACATAAATCATCAATAGTAATGCAATGCATGCTTTAATCTTCTACTTTCATTTACTTTCGTAATGTGTACAGCATGCTTAACGAACTCAACCCGAGCAACTTCACACACCGATCTCAGAGACAACTCCCTAGCCTCGCACATAACGGGCCAAGCCCTAGCACTTGTGCGTAACTGGTCTAGCCCTAGCACCTTTCATAACTTTCTTTACTCTTATCATAATGGACCTAGCCCTCTTCTTTACTTTCATTTTTATGGGCCCAGCCCTCTTCTTTATCTCTTGAGTATTGGCTCATGTTCATGCTCACACATCAATGCACATGCTCATGTCAATGCACTTACAAATCTCAACAATCATGTCTCAACAACTGAAATTAAATAAATTCTCATTCATCATAAGCTCAAAATTTCAAAGCAACAAAGTAATCAATAATCATAGTATCTCTTTCATATCTTAAAACTTTCAAAATCACAACAACAATATCAATCATATCTCATCAAAAATTTCATAAAATATTGAAAGTATTAAGTAATAATAAATCATTCTCAAACAACATATGAATGGCTCGACCTTTCCATAACTTTAAACAATCTTTAAAAGCATTAAAATTCTATTTTTTCTCAACTTGTTTAGCATTTTTAAAACATCTAAAATCATTTATAAAATCATTCGAAAACATAAAACGTAATTCGTCCTCAATGAGTAAAGATTACTCACCTCAATCCTTTGATGCTTATTGGATACTAACACAACCTCTAAACCACAAGAAGCTGCAATATCACATTGCATGCAAATCGTAGACACAATCGATAACTCGAAACTTAATCAACAAGTACTTATAACCTCATAAGCACTTAACCCATAATACTCAAGGCTTAATGGAACTCATAACATGATTCCATAAGCTATAAGAGTTAATCCATGGCAATTTACTATGGATTAACATGCTACATAACAAAACTTAACTAAAATCACAAAGCTAACTTAATGCATACCACAATGAACGAAGACCCGATTGAAGGAACTTTGATTCAACGTTTGAACTCCACAAATGTGACAAAACCCTAGACAAATAATCAAGATTAAGTAACATGCAAGTAGTGTTTAGCTCAATCTTGAGAAAATAGACTTAAGTTTGAGAGTTTACGTCAAACGATCGGTGAAAACAATAATCTAACATCGAAGAATGCGTTATCGGTGTTAGAAATCACAATCCAAACCTTAAAAGTTCACTCTTTTAAGGTTTAGAGCAAACCCTGGGAGAGAGAGAAGAGTTCCAATTCGTTCCAGTTCAGAAAAATGAGAAAATGAGCTGAAAAATTTGTGTTTCAGCCTTTATATATCGCATTATTGTTCACCGCGTCCGGACCTTGATGCGGACGGGCTACAGATGGAACCTACTGTCTGAGAGGCAGCAAGGTTCGTTTGGACGCAACTCCAGAAGAGCTACGATAGACGCCTACTGCCAGGCAAATTTGACCCCCAAAACGATATAATTGGAAAAAGTCATAAACTACAAAGTTGTATCATTTTGAGTTAGCTTTCCAATGACATAAAGTTTGCCTCAATCAAAGTTTTGAGTAAAAAATTATGATCATTTTAATCCAGAAAAGTCAGTATGAAATTATTGATTCAAGCGGAATAACCTCTTGAAATGTTTTCTGCCGGCGATGTAGATTTGACTACCAAAACGACAGAATTGTAAATTTTCATAAACTACAAAGTTGTATTATTTTGAGTTAGATTTCCAATGACATAAAGTTTGACTCAATTGGAGTTCGGAGTAAAAATTTATGACCATTTTACTCAAGAAAGGTCAATCTGAAATTACTGATTCGAATGGAAAATCACTAAAATAACTTTCTACTCTTGTTTATCATTTTCACTTGGTCATTTGTATAATTAAGTTTGTAAAATCCTCTAATCATTTCTCGGGTATAACACATAATTGATGTGTAACAGTCGTACTAATGAAATGTCCAATCCCATTATGACTGCGAACAAATAAATTTCAGTATACAAGGGTGTTAGGAATACTACTATATCAAAACAAAATATAGCGCAACAAAAAATAAACTATTCTCTAACCAAGATCGAACTTTAAGAACTACATGCAAAGAACTATGCTATTAAATTAAATAAGCAATAAAATACTTACTTGAACACTAGGGCCCCTCCTTGGCTATATGAACATCAGATCCTTGCTCCTTGTAGAAATCCCGACCTGTAGATCTTCTCACCAATGACTAGAAATAACCAAGAGTGTGGACTCAAATTGCTCTTCAAATATTTAAACTATGTTTTTTGAGTTGTTAGCTCACAAGAACTTCAGTTCTTAGTAAATACTAAAAGAACTGTGTTGGTGTATTTTTTAAGAGCTATATACACCTCTATTTATATTCTTAAAAACATAAGAGGCTGTAACGCCCCAGTTTTCAATCAATAAAACCGTAAGCAGAAACCTCCGGTTTCTACTTGACATTACTACCTCAGAGATCAGTCTTGCAGCGGAATATATTTTTTTTTAAAAAAAAACACTAGGGAACAACTAAATTACACAATAGAGCTGACTGAAATACCTCGTGAATTAAAATACGCTAGATGTTTTAATATTACAAACATGCGCATACCAAATGCACCAAACAAAAGATAGTTGCAGCATATGCCATAGACGGCATACAATTGCAACATCAAGTTGTTAAGATATATTACAAACCATAATTAATAAAAACCAAAACACACAAAATACGAAGAGACATATTCATAGCAAAATAACGTCTCCTTCGGGATATAGTACATCCCTATATAGAAGTTTCTAATAATCATCAAAACTGACGAAGGGGTCTCCGCCTTCGTTTCCTGCATCGCAATCTACGTAAACATGACATCATCACATTTACATAGGCAAACAAGTGAGTCTACTGCATCCCAATATAAACAGGTAATTGAATTATTGAACAAGCATATGACAAATATAATGAATGAAATGAATGGGTTTTCATGCATCGTTGTGAAGGCTTTGTTCAATCTTAATGCAGCATGAAATTGCACTCCGCTTATAATGGGCCAACCCCGGATTTACGAACTGTTACACCTCCCCCACTTACCAGATTGTTGGTTTGCACTGGAATCGACATTCCACACTCTGTTCTTATTACCTGGTTTAGGGACAAGGCTCTTGCCCACTGGATCAGCCATCTCCCCCGCCATATCACCAGTTGGGACAAGATCTTTTTTGTCCACTGGATCAGCCATCTCCCCTGCCACATGACCAGCTTAGTGTCACATCATTACCATTTCACAGAATATGCGTATGTATTGTATGACTAGTTTATAACACATGCAAATGAATAAACAATAACTGAATATAAAAGGAAACAACGTCAGCCCCAATAAGTACATCCATACTTACCCTACTTTCACAAAATAACAATAATCCACCACTACCTAGCAATATAGATACAAATAATATACATCAATGACCAATCAATAATAATTGGTCAGCCTTTATTATTATCCATCACTTTATTTTCATTACTCTATTTTATCCATACGTATACTCATATATATATACAAGTCATATTTGTGAGTATTCTCACATATTGATCATAAATTTATTCAAAGCATTTAACTTATGAAATCTCACATAAGTGAGGACATGTCATAAGGATCCCGTTGGTAATACACCATAAATATCCTTACTAAGTAAGAGCATATTTATGATATATAATTATAGCGTGGTAGAATATCTTATAGTTAATTCACACAAACCCATGTTTATGCCACCGAAAGGCAGAGCCACCGTAGCGGTTTATACTTGAGTTGAAGTGTTAATCTACTATAAGATTAAATAGCCATATCATACTAAACCTCATGTCTATACACCAAAAGGCAAAGCCACCATAACATTTAAACATGAAGTTGAGAATTAATAATAAAATAAAAATGATCTATAAAACCTCATGTCTATATACCGAAGGGCAAGGCCACCATAGTATTTAGAAATGAAGTTGAGAGTTAATAATAAGATAAAAATAATCTATAAAACCTCATGTCTATACACCAAAGGGCAAAGCCACCAGAGTATTTAGACATGAAGTTGAGAGTTAATCCACCATAAGATTAAAAATAACAACTACTTAATAATATATGGTTGATTTTACAAAATCTTTAAACCTTTTCCATTTTCCTTTGAAAACAAGCTTTGCTTGCTCCCATTTTTAATACCTTTGAACACTTTAGGATCCTTGAACCAAACCAATAACCAACACACATCAAACATATATTAGATACATCAAATATATGTTAAATATATCAAAAATCAGCAAGAAATATTAACAAAATAGGTTAGCATCGAAAACCCACAAAATACCCTATAGAGGCCGAATGGGTGTAAGATAAGTTCTTGGTGTTTTCTCATGATTCCAAAGCCCAAAGATCAATGGAAACATGATACAAAATAGTTTTAGAACCCTCCTAAGTGATCATACACAGCCCGTGCAAGCAGGTTGTGAAAAACCACAAAAAATTCCCAACATCCCTCTATTGAGCCGGTTTTGAAATTAGTTGAGGAGGATGAAGCTTTCATACCTCAAATGGACTCCAAAATTGCTTCTAAAGGTTGAGTTAGATGCTGGAAACCTCAAGGAAGGTTGGGTATAACTTCTGGACAGTTTGGAGAAGATCTCGTCCAAAACCCCTAAGTGCCGTGAGAGTGTGTGTGTGAGATGAATGAGAGAGTTTTTTTGGTTGGACTCAAAGGAACTGAATGGTCTGGTTCCTGAGGGTTCTCCATCCTTTTATAGACTCATCTAAGGTCCAATAGGTAAAAAAAAAGTGCACCATGTGATAAGTACTGAATGTTATACATTCAAGCCCCTTAACTCGCATGTGTTATACCTTAGTTTGTGTTATTGTTTAATGTTTTTGTTGTGTTTAGTGTTGTCTTATCTTTTAGGTCTTAAATGGAAACACATGCAAATCTTAATCATTGAGCCTAAAAAGACATCAAAGGGAAGCTGAGGAGCTGAGAAAAGACCAGAGATCGATCGCAGAATACCAGGGATCGATCGTAGCAGGGATCGATCGTAGAAGCATGGGATCGATCGTAGCCTGGGATCGATCCCCATCGAAGCTTCCAGAACGTGAACAGCTATTTGACAGCTAATAGTGGTGGAGATCTTTCTTGGTCCAAAGTTGCGGCTTGCCAGCACATTGTGGGCGCCGAAATCACCTCTGAGAAGACTCCCAACAGCTGGATCCCTAGATTTTTGGCTTGATCTTTCCTTAAGAAAGATCAAGCCTCCTTTTTCTATATATTCTATTTTTGGTCCGAGAATGGACAGTAGCTTAGCTTAGCTTAGTTTCATTCCAGAATTGTTTTAGCTTTGTTTTTGCTTTGTTTTTACTTCTGGACAGTAGGTGGAACTCATCTCATAGTACTTGGTTTCCTTAAGAAGTGGTTCTCTCCAATTCAATGGAGATTCCCATTTTCTTCATGAGGAACTAAACCTTTTATAAGGTTTTGATGGAATTCATTCCAAGTACTATGGGGTGATCATGTTTAGCTAGGATCTTACTCATTTGGTATAATGATTGTGTAGCCAAAGATGTTGTTCTTTCATGTGATATCCATTTGAGTAATATTACCTTTTCTTGTCTATGAGAAAGTGTGTTGCTTGATTGATTACTTAGGCTTTACAATGATACTTTTTGACATGTTTTATGAGGGTTTGATGGGGTATGCTAGGGACTACGATTCAATCCACATGTAGTTTAATTTAGTTAAGTGGAAAGTTTAGTGGAAACCTAAGATGCTTCATGCTTTTCCCATGAATTGTGTAAGCTTTGAGAGGGGTTTATATTGCATGCTAGGGAGCTTTGATTATCTCACATTTAGATTAGTAGGTAGGTGGTTAGAGTGTAACTATGATGTCTTATTATTCCCTTTAAAAAGGACTTTCATGAAGAGTAGTTGCAAGGGTTGACACCCTTTGCACTCCACTTTATACCTTTGTCAAAAGATCCATGCTAGATGTTGTTCTCTTGTAGTATGAGGAATGGATGAAGTCAATCCCTTATACTCTCCCTATTCCCTTTATCTTTAATTGGTTGTTGTAGTTTATGTTGAGTAGTGGTTAAAGAATATCAAAATTCTTGTTTTTGATAAGTTGAGTTAGAAGTGATCTTGGGAATTTCATAGCAAAACAACCAATACAATCCCTGCGGATCGATACCCTCAATATAGACCTATCTACAAAGATTCGTTCTATTGCGAGTGTTTATAAATTTAAACTTGATTTTTAAGCCGATCACCATGTGTAATGGACAAGGTAGTCAAGCTATCTTGCTTAATAAGTCACCAAAAATACACTTTTGTCAAACTACTTTTAGACTTTTTGGCCTTTTTTGTGTTTTCTTTCCAGCAGCTCATCCCAATGCCATGTGTCATCGCCCTAAGCTCCCAAATCAGTGAAGATCTGGCCCTACCTAGTGATTTAGCAGTTTTAAACTAAATTCGACAGTTTGAGGTTTTAAGGCCCGAGTTTAGGGCAAAAAGTCAACTGTCTCGGAATTGAATTCCGATTTTACCAAACCGAAGTAAAAACCATTTATATACTAAATAGAGTCCATTTATGATATAAAAATCAAAATGGTGAAACTCTATTTTAGAAATAAAGCCTAGGTCAAAAGTGCCACGTAAGCGATGAATAGTCATCTTTATGCCTAAAAGGTCAACGGATTGACTTTTTTCGAAAATCTACTATGTTGTAGAGGGTTTCGATATAAGCATAACGGAATTCAATTTGAGTAAAACTGAATTCGTTTGACCCAATTTTTGATACTTACAAGATTGATCGTTAGAAAACAATCATTTTCTAAAGAGAGTTTTAAGGGTTTTAGTAAAAAAATCTCTTAAACTCCATGAACGCCTCTAAAACCATTACCATAAATGATATATGTTTCCACAACATATATCATTTAGTTTAATAATATGTTTAAGAGATTAGAATTCTTCTGGCATCATAAAGGATTTTTTAAATAATCAATGTGGGACAAGGAGTAGATTGATGGACGGCTAGGATGAAAATCCTAGCCTCCATCACTTAAGGAGGTGGATGGCTAGGGTTGGAAAACCCTAGCCTCCTCTTCCTTAGTGATTGACACATGGGGCCAGGGATTATCTCCCTGATTCATGCATCACCTACACTGCATGGGGCTTGGATTTTATTCTAAGCCCATAATCCCACTTACCTCTTTGTACAGTTTTTCCCTTTATGCTCAAATCTTAATTAATTAAAACAACTTGCTTAATAATAAGCTCCTGTTTCAATAAATTAAATTAATTTGCCTAATAAATAAATAAAAGCATGTCATGGTTAATTTATAATAGCTTGGTGAGGGACCCGAAAGGAAAAATAAATCTGGCTCAAATAGTCATCGATAAATCTCTCTCGCTATTTAATTACAATTGATGCCACTATACAATTGTAACTGCACTCTAGAATTTATTCTTGATAAAAATTAACACTGTTCCTTTTGACTTACTTATAGATGAGTATGATTCCTCCAAGAAATATTATGTAACAGAATTAGAACTAAAATACTGTCACACTAAATTCTCTACCTCTTAATCCTTGATTCCCAGATTTACCCTTTGTCATTCTCCAACTGTGAATACTCCCTTCACAAGTCAAAAAATATATTTTGGATCTCAACCAAAATGCTCTGATCAGAGACTGAGAATGAACTCTTTTGAAATCCTAGTCAAAGAAAAATTTCATATCTTTTCTATTTATCCAAAAGGATTTGGATTCTCTATTGAGCAAAGCTTCTCTCACAATGTTTCATGCGATCACCCATTGTACAAAGATGTTGTCAAACGTTTAAGGTCTCACTCCTTAATGCATCAAAGTGACCAACACTTACTCATCTGAGTCTGCTTCCTCTCAGAATTTAGAATCATTGGTTACAAGTAGTCTAAAAGTTATTTGTCTCTCTGAGGACAGTACTTTTAATGGAAAGACAACTCTCGGTCCATTCAGTGTATACCACCTTATACACCTACTACATCAACCCTAAGAATCATCTTCGCCTGATTAAGGTAAATCACTTCAGTTGATATATAAGAGTCTTAGCCAATGGAATGCTCAATTCCATTCTCGACTGCGAACAATAAATTTTATAGAATACAAGAGTTATGGTCTATGACTTTGTGTGACAAAGACCATTGCTCACACCCATAGTCCATATTCAATATATTCTCCGAACCCTTTGTATAGGGATTTATTCAATAAAATCATAAAAAGATTGTATGCTTATATGTCACAAATATATTTAATCAGTGAATAAAACTTTATTCATAACAAAACTATAATGTCAATCGTATCACAAATTGAAATTTAGGGTATAATTCCTAACAAATGGTTATGGTCTCAGACCTTGTGTGACAAAAACCTTACTCATACTCATAGACCATATTCAATGTGTTCTCTAAACCTGTTGTATAGGAACAATCATAAAGATCATACAAAAGATTATATGACATATGCTCATTTATTTAATCAATGAATAATAATAATTATAATTCATAATAAAACAAATACTAAACTCTTAATGTCAACATGTAAATAACTTGAGATTTATGGCATAATCTCCAACAGTAGCCAACAAGTGACTATTGGCTAATGATTTTGAGTCCTCTCCTCAGAAGGGCCTATACTGGTTCAAGGGCCACTTGGGCCCTCAGTAAGGTGGTTCACCAAACTCAAATAAAGTTTCTATTGTCGGGCATGCATTTCAAAGCAGATTTACTAAAACATCCTTAGAATAAGAATATTAGGGTTTTTGAAGTAGGTGTGCATAAAATAATAAGAAAAGCCGCCAAGGCCCGGACACTATACTATAGAGGCCTCCAACAAATATCATTTAACAAAAAGGTGTGCAAATGGTCCTTCCCGAGCTCTGCCCTGAACATAGTGAGTTAATCTCCAAAGCGGTTGAACCATCCATTCCGTAAGGTATTCATCCAATCCATTCAAATCACTCATTTATTGGGCTATTGATCCATCTGACCACAAATCGATGGAAGCTATGGAAAACCGTATAACCCAACCAAATTGAAGGCATTAAATTTGTCCTTGTGTTATTGACTTGTGATTGTGAATATGCAACGTGGAAAACAAAATTTAGAGATTTTAAGTAAGGCCAGCAATTTTTGAAATAATTTACGAATTCGATATAAAATTAGTAGATTATGATTGAATATAATCGGGTTTGAATTATAAACGGGTCGACTTGTCTGACCTATTTAATTAACGGGTCAATCCATGGTCGCCCGTTTAGAAACTAGTTTTTTTTTGTTTTCTAAAAAAAAAAAAAAAAATTCAATTAAAACTACTTCACGTCTTAACCCAACGAGTGGATAATATTTTGATTAAACGAAAAAATAATATACCACATTTCGAGGTTTACAATAGCAGTTGCCATCACTGTTTACGCTTTGTTAAATTGTCCCAAGTAATTGTCTAAAAAATTTGAAAGGTTGAATCACTGTAACATGCGTAAGTCCAATTTTGTATTTGTCATGCATGAATATCTCATGATTCCCAGGACTAACATGAAGCAGAAAATCACGAACAATTGTGACAAGCAAGACAAAATACACGAGTGATTTTTTTTTTTTAGTATATCAAATAACGGGTCACAGGGGTCGTGTCCTGTCAATCCATTATTTAAATGAGTTATATTAAAGTTGAGAGGCCTGTCCTGTTTAGTTAAATGAATTGTGTTAAAATTGACCTTTAATGAATAGACAAGTCAAATAAGTCTACCTGAACCAGACATTACAACCCATTTTACCCGTCCTAATTTTAAGTTCAAGTATATGGGACAACAAGTGCACAATGGTTTATAAATGTATACATTTGCCATCGAGTTTTAGCTAGCTAGCACATATTTGAAAATTAAATTGATGATTGTTAGGGAATTGGGCCAATATAACCAAAAAGCCCATATGAAAAGCAA
The DNA here is from genome assembly GCA_900184695.1 of Betula pendula. Classification (NCBI taxonomy): domain Eukaryota; kingdom Viridiplantae; phylum Streptophyta; class Magnoliopsida; order Fagales; family Betulaceae; genus Betula; species Betula pendula. Next base: position 286,984 of record FXXK01000363.1, read on the forward strand.
AAGGCCCACAACCCATGAGCCCCAAAGGAGCCAACCAAAACTTCTACGATAAACAACGAAAGAGCCGTGATATACAACAGCTCAGGCTAAAATGAACAGTATTTCAGTCTGGGCTGGATGAGATTAAAAAAAAAAAAATTATTTTTTTAATACATGAGGCCCACAAGAACACTATTCATGTACCTGGGCTGAAATACTATTTATTTCAGCCTATGCTTATGTTTATATTTACCGACAACGAAAATAGGGACTACGTGCACCTCAAGCCCTGAGCACCCGATAAGGTCAGCGAATGAGAAATCCTAAAATATTCGAACCCACTCTCAAAAGCCTAGAGAGTTGCGGGTATAGGGATCCATGCAGGATCGTGCCACCCATGATGTCTCAAGAGTCAAGCTTGAAACACCTGGGACCCACTACAGACAAAAGACATATAAAAGGAATTAGAAGCATCCACATAAGGGATTCAGACTTTAACCTATGAAATTGGTTTTTGTAGTTGGTTTAAATTACAAATCACTCCCTGTGGTATAAGAAAAAACTCAGAGACCCATGTGGTTGGCCAAAATAACAAATCACTCCCTGAAGCAAATTTTCGTCAGTCATTTTAAAAGAAACTGTTAATTATTTTGGCCAACCAACGGTTATTTGATTGTATATGCAAATTTTTGACGTGGCAAACTAATGGTTTCTGTTAAAATGACTGACGAAAATTTATTTTAAGAAGTGATTTGTTGTTTTGGCCAACCACAAGGATCTCTGAGTTTATTCTTATACTATAGAGAGTGATTTGTAATTTGGGCTAACAACAGGGATCAAGTTTGCATTTTTTCCAATATATTATTATTATTCACAAAACTCCAAATTTCTAATTTAGGCATCGGAGTTATTCCCAACCAGCACATCCCAACAATGATCAATAATTTTTACTGCATATTATTCATTTATATGGGCAATGAGCTTCTAAGTTCTAATAATACTGATAAATGGCCAGGGCTGCTCACATATACTGAATTCCTGTGTACGTAAATGATATGTCATTAATAATTCCAATTTTTAGTTCATAACTACGATGCACATACTTATGCCCTTCTAGGCCGTGAATTTCCATTCAAATTCGTCCTAATGTTTGACTTTGCGAAAACGTGGCTTTGATTTTGTTAATAATTGAGAATTATTTCAAAGAAGAATAATTAGGTGAGTAACGACGTTTTCAATAAGAATAATTTTAACTTCCTATGACTTTTTTAAAAATTGTTGCTTTTTGCTCTTGCTTCAACTCATGTCGTACTATTAATTTGGGACTAAAATTTTGAATAATGGAGGATCTTAAATAGATTTAAACGTTCAAAATTTATTAATAAAATGGTTTAACATAAATATTTTTAACAAGTTTTAAAAGACTAGTCTCGTTACTTTAGACATTCATATATAATAGTTGTCAAGTTTAAATTTTCTTAGTTGAAGGTTTGATATTTATCTTCAAAAAGGTAGATATATATTTATTAAAATCTATAATCCACTGGAGTACCCACTAAACCCTAAATTAAAATATTTGAAACCAGAATTTTTTGAAAAGTAATTTTTCTTTTGTTTAATGTGCTGTCGTACGTATATTAGTAATATAGAAAGTTTAATTGACTTTCTAAAATCGCCTTCATCCTATATTAAAGTAAATGCATTCACTTTTAAAAGGTAAATATTTATTCTGAAATATATGTCCTGAAAAAAAAGTCAGACATTTGAATGAGACGGAGGCAAATAACACAACTTTTATTTATTGATCTTAATTATTTATTATGGCCAGCAATAACACAAACGTGAGGTAGATAGTTCTATTAAAGACCCAAAAAAAAGCCTAATTTGAAATAGTTCAGAAAGTCATCAGCCCAAATAATAGAATAGGCACCCACATATTGCCCATGTGATGTCTAACGAGATTCTAGAGTTAGGGGTCAATTTTGTTGGATCATTTGAAAGAATTATACCCACAAAAGGGGGAACAAAAAAACAAAGCATGATCACTTGTGCCCCTCAAATTGTAAATATATATAATCAAATCACTCGTCAAAGTACACTGGAATGATAATTATCCAAAAATAAGAATGAATGTTACTAGAATTACAAAAAATTTGGAATGGGTTGACCATTTCTATTCATTCGTTTGGTATCAACACGTGAATGACCAAACTTTCTAACTCGAATTGAATCATATTTAAACCAAATTTTTTAAAATACCCTAACTCTAAAATTCATTTCTCCAAAGAACCATTACTTTTTTAATTTCTTTTTTTGGGCACAAAAAAAGAAAAGCTTTTGGAAAAAAAAAAAGAACAAAAAGAAATTAGGCATATTCCATTCATAAGAGAATAGTTATTCTTTACATTTTTAAGAGTAATAGCTATTTCATAAAAATAATTGGATATTTGGAATAGCTATTCTTCCGGAAAAACTATTACATTCTAGGATCTATTTATGCATACCTAACATGTTAGTATTATAAAGAGCCTCTAGATCCCAACTCTGAACCACCTGCAAACTTTAGTCGCTGAATGATCTATCTTCTTAAATTTATGGTCCATTTGGATTTGCACAAAAAAACGCAGTACGATTTAAAACATAATTAAGCCTTTGATAAAATTACAATTTAACCATTAAAATTGCAATTTAGTCTTTAACTTTGTGTTTTTTTAAAAAATACCCTTTTTCCTACAATTAGAAAACGCATATTTTTCTCAGTATTTTTTTTTAAAAAAAAAAAATGCACTTTCAAACCATACATTTTTTGCGATTTAGTTTAAAATCTTTTTTTTTTTTCTTTTGTTGAAACGCACTCTAAGTAACGCTATTAACCAAACAAAGACAAAACAAGAGGAAGAGACATATCTTAAAGTTTGTCTGGCTTTTATAATTACAATTTGATCAAAATCCAATAGCGACCATTTTCAAATATAATAATAATTTAAAAAGTTACATCAACCTTTTTTTTTTTTAATAAAACAAAAAAATAAAATAATTGATAACATTACTCCATATGATCTTAAATATTGTAGCTTTATAATATAGGGCGCACCAGCCGCCCCCCATCAACTCCCTCCGCTCCCGCATTGTAACTCCACGTACAGTGACCCAACAATCCTCCTCATAGTAAATGCACATGCACCGAAAGCGTCGCATTCCTTGAAAAAAAGTAGCTCTTATCTTCCTACTCATATCAGTCACATCACCTCCCATTTAAACACTCAATATCTCCCCCTTCAAAGGAAACGCCCATCACTCATCACTTTCTGCCAAATTTTTACATGCGAATATATATATGTAAGATCAAAGGAGAATAGATACGCAACCCATTTAGTCAGAAATATGCATTTAAGGCCATACATGCACTTATATAGATATATATATATATCCAAATCCTAGTACAATTATAGGCCTGAGACAATAATTCATGGCTGTCGTTTGTTGCTAAATGGGGGAACTAAGTCTTGCAACAAACCATAGTCATGAGGAAGCTGAAGCTGCTGCTGTTGCTGCTGTGGATGCTGAGTCATGAGGTTGCCATAAAACATGTAGTTTGGGTCCACAGCTTGGTTGTTATTTGTTGGAAGCAACTGCGAAAATAATGCTTGGGGAAATGTGGTTGGTCCACCTGAGGCTGACGCTAGCAGAGAAGGTGACAACATTCCGGCAGCATTTCCTCGGAGGGTTGCCGGATAGTGGTGGTTGTGCTGCCCTTCATAGGTTGTGATCACAACTGATGGATCTTGGAAACATCTCTCCACTCTCTTTTTCACGTTGCACTTCTGACTCGTGCATCTGTAATAGCTTCTGAAATATTGGCAAGCAATTGATCAAAACATTATATCAAGAAATGTTTCATTATTTATGTTGTTTTACTTTCTTTTTTTCAAAAAGGAAAATCAAAATTTATACAAATATATCAAGAAAACATGACACACACCGATAAGGATCTCTGACAATTATAAAAGATTTGTAAATTCTCAGGTTATGTGAATTCAGACTTTTGTTTTTTTGTATTGAACGTAATGAAAAATGCTAATTATTAAAAATGTGATATATTACTAATGAGAATTGAGTATGTTTTCATCCGATTCTGAAATTTATGTTGTACAAAAACTTTGAGCAAAAAACTATCTTTTCGTTTACTAAAACAGAAACGTCTCTTCAAAAAGTGTGGAAAAAGTCTTTATGAATGAATTTTTTTTTTTTTGACTGATTCAATAACATACCACTTTTTTAATATATAGCAGTTTTCATTCTGTTTGTTGCAAAAAAAAAAAAAAAAAAAAAAAGGTATGAATTCAGATAATATGAGAATCCAAATATATTGAATTTGAGTGTGCTGTTTTTTTGGGAAGAAAAAAAGTGCAATGGAGCTAATGATTACAAAATTGAATACTTCTTAAGCTGTGTCAACCTCAGGACAGCCGTTAATTAACAACACGGTATGAACATGAAAATTGTGACAAAGTGATCTAAGGCTAACAACATTAATATAAAAGGAATGCAATTAGTATTACAAAGAAAAATGCTATAATTAATGACAAGTTATATATATTTGGGTGAGATGTGGTCTTTAGTTACATAAAATTACAACACTCACAACAAAACGCTAATTAATATATTATTCAACAAATTAATTAGTCATTGCATCAAACAAAGATCATTTACATTATGAAAACTAACTATATATTGAGTATATGCATGTTACAGTACTACTAGCTAGCTAGTGATCAATATGTAGGAGAGATCAAGAAGTTTGTTTTTGGTTAGAGTATGTGATAAAAATAGAGAATCATTAGATTGCCCTAATTAAGTGAAGGGAATCGAATTAGGATTATATTAATTACATTAATTGAATAAATTCAAACCTTGTACACAATCATATTAATTAAGGAAACTAAGTGTAAGATGTATGTACTCCTTTTGAGCTCTTTTATGAACGTAGATGTCTAATACCAAATAACCCGTAACACACTTTGTTTAAATTTTTTTTTTTTTTAGCAAATGTAATCTAATCATAATCCAATCTAGCTCTTCGATCACTTAGATAATTAAATCTTCATTTATATATGATAAAGATTTCTATAAATTTATCATATATATATATATATACTCGATCTTATAACAATTTTCTGATATTTAATTAATTATATATATAATTGATCAAAACAAGGGAAAAAGTGTACCTTGGATAAGGGCTATTCTTCACAGCCTTCTGTCCATACTTTCTCCATCTGTAACCGTCCTCAAGATGATCAATCTGGCTCTTAGTCAAAAAAGCAAACCGCGGCTCCCTTTGCCGTTTCTCTTTCTTTTTCGCCTTGTTCCTGATAAATCACCATCACCAACAGTCAATTACTTCTTTTAAATAATACAAACATTTTCTTCTTCTTCTTCTTTTGTCTATAAAGAACAAAACATCAACCCACTTCAAATATTAGAAGAGTTCAAGATCCACCAAATTAATTCTCTTTCTACGTATTTCTTTTCGCCATAAAATGACAAGCCATTGACAAAAATGCAATAATTATATATATTTATTGAAACCCTATTATATATTCCATGAGGAGAAGAAGATCCTACCCTTTTTTGGACTTTTCTTCATGATCTCCATCTTTCTTAACCGATTCTTCCTCAGTCCCTGGTGCAGCCTCGTTGGATGAACAAGACAAAGAAGAATTAGGGGGAGATAGGTTTTCAGTGGACTCTCCCACACCGGCCGGGGCCTTCTTGACCGTCAAATTGTCTTCAATTACTTGATGAGATGGTGAGCAAGACATGTCAAAGGCTCTTGAGAGGGTGTTGTAGTCCATGGAGCCATGTAGGCAGTCTGTGAAGCTCATGGGATATTCAAACCCTTGAGGGTTTTGTGTGGGATTGTTGTTGAAGAAAGGAAAGGTTGAGTGGTTGATTTCATAGTCAAAAGGATCCTTGTTTTCTTCAGACATAAATGAAAGATGATGATGATGAAGAAGAAGAGAAATATGGGATGGAAAGAAAGTAGAAGCCTAGTAATTTGGTAAGGGGTTTAGTACTCTTGGTTCTTACAATTAAGAAAGATAGCCTTTTAGTTCTACTTTTATTTAGAGAGAGAAGAGAGAATAGAGAGAGAGAGATTTTTTTGGTGGTAGGTTTTGCTAGCTCTGTGCTCTTCTATCTCAGTATTTTTTTTATTTTTTTATTATTTCTTTTTCTATCTCAATAATCAAATACGTACGACGAGTCTACACTCAACCGTGTTGAAGTGTATAGGTAAAATAAAAAGTAGGGAAATACTTCACTTACCTTTTGAAGTATTAGCATTTTTACAATCATAATTTCAAATTTTTAGTTTTTGTAATATTGATATCTCAGAAAAAAAATTATCTTTGTAATTTCACTCCTTTTTTGTTAAATACTCAAAATGCCCACTTTTTAAAATAAAAATATAAAAAAGGTAAAAATTATGGTGGTCACCAGAATTTTAATTTTAATTTTTTTTAAAAAAAAAAATTGGAGCGTTTTGAGCATTTTAAAAAATAAATGTTTAAAATTAAAAAAAAATAAATTCTTAGAATACAAACATTACAAAAATTAAAAGTCCGACGTTATCATTGAAAAAAAAAAAAAAAAGAAAAAAACTTTGATTTAAGAAGTAAGTAAAATTTACCCTAAAAAGTAAAAACATCGAGATAAGTTTACTTCATTTGTCATATACAAGGTGGAAAGTAGTCAGACATATATTTGTAACTTACAATATTACTCGGAACAAGCAAAAAATGCTTGATCATGTTAAAAAATTTAGTTGATGAACTTAACTTAACCAAAAAAGATAATAATGATGCATTTTATTGAACTTTACTATTAACTACAAAAAATGAAAATAAATTAACGAATTTGACGAAAGTTATCAGCGGTCATCAAATTAGGTTTGGGGCTATAATTTTTTCAACGATCAAGATTTAATGTCAAATTTTTTATGAGGAAAAAAAAATAATAAATTTGGACATAAGCCAAATGCAAACATCATATATAGTTGAAAGTTTGAAACATTTGAATAGAAAAATATATAATACGATCTGCAGATGCAATTATTTGAATAAACTTTAACATTAGGAAATTCAAAAAGAGAGAGAGAGAGAGAATAAAAAAAGAGGGCATGTGAAAAGAGATCATGGGTGCAATCAAATTGAATTAGAATGAAAACAAAGAGGTCTGTTTAGTCAAGCTTGACCAACCGTTGTGGGTTGTCTCTTTCACGTTATCAAGGAGGATAGAGTTGGGTGGTCAAGCTTTCCAACTTTTGCAGTTTCATTTCTGGAAGGATTAGGCTGACACGTGTTGCGATTGGGCACCGTCATTGACCCTAGCTAGCACGTGGGAGTTTTGTGCGTTTTTTTCTTTTTGGATTTTTTTTTTTTTTTTTTTCTGTTCCCTTTTCACGCCTATGTGCTGCTCATTGGGCCTTAACGTCCCATCCGTCACCCTCCCCACGCTCTCTATTCCCCCAATTTTTATCCAGCCCTACCATTTGTGATGTGTATTTCTTTTCCTTTTAGATTATATTTTCCTAATTTTATTAAGGCCTCGTTTGGTTTACAGAATGACTATTTCATTAGAAAAAATAATAGTTATTCTTTAGAATAGAAGAAGGTGGAATGAAATAGTTATTTCTATTACTTAATTTGGTTGTAACGATGGAATAGAACACTAAATAAATATTCTTTTATTTGGTATAATGAAATACGCTAATAAATGGAATCATATTGTAATAAATTTTTTTAAACACCTTTTATATACAAATATATTTAAGGACGTTTTCTTCTTTATTTTTTAAACAAAAACCGTTATACTATAACTTTTTTTTAAAAAAAAAAATTGTCAAGTTTTTTTAAAAAAAGTTCGTAGTTTGATGTGCACAAATGAAAAAAAAAAAAAAAAAAGCACATCAAAATAATCATCATATTCACCCATCATTAATTTTTTTTAAAAAAAATGAAAAAAAAAAAAAAAAAAAAAAAAAAAAGACACATCACCAAATGGTCTCATAATACTCAATAAAATAAAATAATGTTGGAGTGTGAGGGGCTTTTAAGAGAAGATGCTGTAATAATTCTATTCCTGTAGGAAATGAATAGGTATTCTTCTCCTTTTTAAAAGGAATATTTATTCCTCTTCATAAGGGAATAAGTATTCCTATGAAAATAACTATTCCTATAAATAAGTTCTTACCAAATAAAGGAATGACTATTCTATTCCGGGACCTATTCCGCAAACCAAACGGGGCCTAAGTAATGCTATATGTCACACAAATGCTTTGCGTAGCAAGGTTTTTTCTTAGCGACGAACATGTATTTTTTGCGGAAGTTTTCCAATATATTTACGATATTATTTCTATTGAGCGATGTGTTTAAGATGATTCATTACTAAAAGCTATGCGGGAGTACTGCTTAAAAAAAAAAAAAAAAAAAATCTCTTGTAAATATCTTACAAAATTAACATAATAGGGTTTAATTATTAGTTAATCTTGAATGATAGTTTGAATGCGTGTAAACTTTTTTTCAAAACTAAATGATAAAATTAACTATTTATCTATTTACTTAAATTTTTGAGATAAAATATAGGACTGTTTCAATAGGATATCATAAGTAGGAACATTATTTGTATAATTCATCTATAATAATTGATCAAATTAATAAAAGAATATTTAAGATGAATTGAGGAGGGGGAAAAGGGGTATTGCATACGTTTGAAAAGTCAAATACAAATTGATGATATCGATGTGTATGGGTTTGTATACATATGAAATTGGTGATCGATCAGTATGGCACCTGGCTTTGTCGTTAATTTGAAGCGTAAGTCAATAAAGGGCAGGTTCTGTTAGGTCTGGGCAGTACCAAGCTTCTGAAAGCCACCACACGTAGTCTACAGAAATAGGAAAATGAAATGAACTTAATTTGTTTCAATATTTTCTCACAAAAGAAAATGACTCAATCGATTAAGATATGTACGTTGTATTAATTTCACATGAACATGTTTCTACACTACGTACATCTCAATTTTAATTTATAGATCGAGCTTTTAGAATAAACAAAATATATATATATATATTCTATGCATGCTCTATGTCTTCACCATCTCTTTCTTTCACATTCAGATATTTACAAGCTAAAAAATGGAGAATTAAATCATAAGATAATTGAGAAAATCCTTGTAAAACTATAATTTTACTCTCAAATTAAATAAAAAAAAAGGGGGTTGTTCCTCATGATATGGAAGGGCGGTCTCCCCTCATAGAAGGGATATAGTGTTTTATTTTAGCAGGATTATATATCTCACTTTTTTTTTCCTCAAGTAAATAATATTATAACACTCATCACTATCATGTGTGTACGCGGTTTTTTTTTTTTTTTTAAATTCTTTTTTTCTAAGCCACTATCTTATATGTTTGTTTAAGCATGAGGCCATTTATATATTATCCCATGTCTATGTCAGCCTTATTTTTTTCTGCAGAAAAAATTCAAGCGAAGTCCAAATTCAAATGTGAAAGGATTTTTCATGTAGCCTAAGGTCAGAACCATTCATGACTGCCTCCAACCACTAAAGTGTCTAGACTGAAAGGGAATCTATTCAACCTAGACTTTTCCACTAGATTTTTTATTTTTACTATAAAATAAAATTCTGAATCATTCAAGCATCTGCTCCAACAATGAAAAAATATTATTCTTTAGGGGGGAAGACAATTAAGAGAAAATATTAATGAAATATCTATGCCAATAACAAAAGACAATTTATTGGACAAGTTGACTATTATTTGCTCTATAATCAAAGTGTAGGAGCACAAAGGTCAAAATTAACTGAAGACTATTGCTTTTCAGCATTTTTTTAAAGAGTAGCTGTTTGATTCCGCCAGAAAAAAATATATTATATATTTAATTGAGTTGGAGAGAAAGAGAGAGATCTTGACTTAGCATTACTAGTTTATAATATTTTATGACAACATTTTATATTCATTAATATTTAGTTGCAAAGTTTGGCAAAGATTTGGAGTTTCAAAATATTATCTTAAAGGGTGAAGTTCTAGAAATTGTGCAAATGCTTCATAAGGAAGAATAAGTGTGGAGCCGGAATGATAATCTGATCAAAGACTCGAACACTTTACTTAATAGTCTTCTATCATGGCGTGTTTATCATGTTAAAAGGGAAGCTAATTCGGCAGCTCGCTTTTTGGCGAAGGAGGCTCTTCTACATGTTTTAGAGAAAATTTTGATTAAAGAATATCTTGTTGTCATTCATGATATTGTAAGCTCGGAATGATATTGTAAGATTAGAGACCCTTTATGAGTGTTTTTAATGAAATCTTGAAGTTTCTATTCCAAATATACTGGCTAGAAAATATTTTAGTAAGATTCCAGTTTATGACATTAATTCCTTATGACATCATTAATTCTATATCCATTTTTTAGATTCTTCCAATAAGATTTCAGTTTTCCATCCCTTCTTTTTAGGGAAAAATCATTTTTAATCTCTAGGTTTTCATCTGATTTAGATTTAGTCTTTAAGTTTTCAATTTCAAGAATATGATCCTTAGGTTTTACCTAAATTTAAAATAAGTCTTTCTATCACTTTACCGTCAAAGTTTAAGTTTGTTATATGTCGCATATATCTCGTTTAACATGTTACCCTATTTTAACTTGCTTTGCCACTTCAAAAGTGTGCCGCATAGATATGAAGAAAAACGGACGACACAGAAAATAAAGAAAAAGTCTTATTTCTCAAGTTTTAAGTCAAAAAAAAAAAAAAAAAAATTGTTATCATGAAATATTATTTATTTATTTATTTATGAATGACTTGTTTTGCAAATATGACATTGCATTGAAGTGCTTACATGAGCATTGACATATTAAATGAGTTATATTTAGTATATTACAAGCCGTTAACTTTGAGTTAAAGTGGTAAAGGGACTTATTTTAAATTTGGATAAAACTTAAAGACTATATCCTTGAAATTGAAAACTAAAGGATTAAATCCAAATAAGATGAAAACCTAAGACTAAATATGACTTTTTTTCCTTAGATCTTTTTAGCTAGAAAATGGTAGAGCTAGCCTTATTAGGATTGTTGACATAGGAGATCAGCTTAGTGTAAGTGAACAAAAACTAACCTGTATCCTGGCCAAAAAAACAAAGGAAAAACGTATAGAGCAACACATAAAATTGATGAAAACTCTTATTCTATATATCTTCTTATTTTAATATTCTTACGTAGAATTTTTGAACAATTGAGTCCTTTGATCGGTGAAGACAGCTAGATGTACGTTTTAGACCCCTTTATAGGGTATAGAAGCGATTTTTATCTTCTTTATTTATTTTTTCATATATGGTCGGGGACAGGCCAATCAAGGGCATGCTTGCACCCCATAGTAGAAAGTTGGAAACTGAGATTTATGATAAAGCGATCACACTATAATGGTGTGCACCCTCACACATCAGATTCTCCCACGATGATACTCTAACGGTTGTAATCTGATCAACATGTGCAACTCTTGACCGAGTTGCACCTGTTGTGAAGAGGCATCACTGCCGCTAGAAAAGGGTGTAGCGTGAATAAAAATGTGTACCACAAACTCATCTCAATGAATATATGAGAGCTTCTAGATAAACTTCAATGACTGATACATAAAGGTGGAATCCATAAAGGCGGAGGTACTTGCAGGCAGGCCAAATAATCTTAAATATAGCCTAAGTCATCGCTGCAAATGTCTCTTTATGATAGAAGCATGTTTGGGGCAACTTGATGATGGAGATGTGGTCATGGGAGATGAGGGGAAAGAATCCATCTTGCAACAACATTTTCCGCCTTAAGGACAAGGGCATTGTCAGGGGAGAGAAATGCTGTAATCTTCTGAGAGTCAAAGTCCAATAAGGAATTATAATTTCATAAGGAGTAGTACTCCAAGTCCCAGGTTGAGTCAGATTTGTTGCTTAGTAGAGTTAGGGCCTGTTTGAGATTGCGATTTCAAAAAGTGTGATTTTAAAAATAGCAATTTGAAAACATGATTTTTGAAAACGCAGTTAAGCGTTTGGCAAAATCGCAATTTGGCCTTTAAAATCGCAATTTAGTCTTTTAAAATTCCGCGTTTTCAAAAAAGCACCCACTTACCTGCGATTTGAAATTGCAGATTTTCTGCGTTTTCAAATCGCAATTTTCAAACAACCCAGTTTTTACGATTTGGTTTAAAATTGCACTTATTTTTTACGAAATCGCAATTCTAAACAAACCCTTAGAGTTCTAATTTGAAATTAATAGAGTCAGTCCTAGACCTAGTTGGTCAGGTACTTAAATAGTTTAAGAGTCCTATTAATTTGGATTAATAATTCTCTTTGGGGGGGGACTATTAACGAAGAAATATACTTAAAAGAATGTTATCTTCAAACCTTGTGATTGTGAAAATGTTTAGTTCCCTTTACAAATCTACGCTGTCACTAGTGGGTTCGTATTTGTGTGTAACTTTCCTTTGTATTTGTTTGTGCACCCACAGAATTTCTCAAAACGAAAATGACAACTTAGATAGCCCAAAAAGTTTGTTCCAACAGTATATGCCGAATAAAGATGATTTTTTCTATTCTTTTCTTTTCTTTTTCTTTTTTTTTTTCTAATGCCGAATAAAGATGATTGCTTGTCAAGTTGCCAAATTAGACCAGAAGATGCCAGACCAAGGTATCATAGGATGAATCATGTAGTAGATAGATGTTCAAATCACATTATATTTATTTGTTTCCCATAGAATGTGATTGATGGTATATTCTCTGACAATGGGTTCTTAGTTACCTAATTTATGGTACCATGCTAACGGCTTCTATTTCCCCTAGCATATCAATGTCGTAAAAAATTAGATACATCGTTCTAAGGACTTTTGTAGAATCAAATTCACCATTATTTCATCAGCCAATAAGCTCCTATTGTTAATTTTTTTTAAAAAAAAAAAAAAAAATACATAAATTCTTTCCTCAAACTATCAATAATTTGCAATTTCTCTTTTAAACTATTAATTGAAGCAATGCAATCTCTAAACTATAAAAATTACAATATATTTCTTTTGTCTCGGTAGAAGATAAAAATACACTTAAAAATTCTCGAAAAAATAAAATTGCCCTTTAATTAATTTTTTTTAAAAATAAAATAAAATAAACCTTAGGGTGAATCAGCAACACTCACTTAACACTAAGAATTAGGAGATTGTCAAAATCACCTTTTTTGGGCTCGAGTTTTTTGGTGGGCGTTGTTGATGTTTTTTCTAAGCCATATACAGGGAAGATGGGGAGGTTGTCACGAATAAGGTTGGTTGGTATAGGGCAAATGATATGACATTTTGTGATTGGTTTGAGATCAAATCATGGGCTGAAGTCTTCTAGGAAGTCCTTTCATGTGGGCTCTAAGTTATGATGGACTTACCCTACCAAATCCACGAGGGGAAGAAATTGCCGAGGAAAGAAAGTTGATAATAGATATTTATTATATGGTAGAAATTAATCACTGAATATACACAAAGTACACATATATATAGAGCCAAAAGGATAGCCCCTTTCTCTTTTCTATTCGGATCAAGAATGAAAATGATTCTTTCTTGTTGAATTAATATATATATATATATATATAGAGAGAGAGAGAGAGAGAGAGCCAAAAATACACATACTCTCTCAAACTATTATTAAATTTACAATTTTCTCTTAAACTACCAAAGATTTGCAATGTACCTCTCAATGATAAAAACACCCTTAATAAAAAATTACAAAATAAAACTTCAAAATATTCTTCAAACTAAAAATTAAAAAAATAAAATAAAGTAAAGAAAAAACTAAAATGAAATAAAATAATGATAAAAATAAAAAAAGTTGTAACAGTGGGTGGTCTAACCATACTCAAGGTTATGAGGGTGGTTTGGCCAAGGGGGTAGCTCGGCCACCACCCAAATGGCCAGAGGGTGGTTAGGCTACCCCCTTTTGGCCATATATGTGGGTGGCAAAATAACCCTCACAATTATTGGAGGTTGTTTGGCTAGGGGGGCTCAACTCTTAGGCGGATTAGGCAGCCGCCTAAAGCCCCCAGTTTAATAAGGCCCAAAAAAAATTTTAATGAGGATTTTTTTATCAAAAATAAAAAATAAAAAATTAAGCCTTAATTATAGTCAATATTCTCTAATTGAGACCTTCAATTAATAAATATTAATGAAGATTTATTCCTTAAAAAAATATTTAAGGCCTTAATTATATTAAATATTTTTTAATTAAGGCCCCAAATTATGATAAAATGTAAATAAGTAATTAATAATAACTTTTGTCCACATGTAATTAACTAAGGTAATAAGTAATTTATAGTCAAATATTCTCGAAGAAAGCCCCAAATAAAAATTGATAAAATCATACCTAAGATCAACAATGTCATAAAAAAGATTAAATGGATTAGCCCATTATTTCAATTTGAAAATGAAATCTTAGAAAAATTTGAATATAAATCCTTAAAAGCGTGAACAATGATTTTTAATAAAAATATAATATTTAATTAATATTAATTTTTTTTTAAAAAAAAAAATACCTCATTTAAACTTCTCGCCTTAGGCCCCAAAAAATGTATTGTGCCAGCCCTGGGTTTGGCCACTCCCTCAATTTTGTTTTTGGCTATTCAAAGGTGGTTTAAACAAATCCCATGGTCACCCCAAATAGCTAGGGGTAGTGGTTCAGCCACTCCCAGGCCAGCCAAAGGGCGTGGCCGAATCACCCCTACCACTAAAAAAAAACACCTTTTACCAGCGGTTAATAAACACTGCAAATGGGGAAAAAAATGCCAAGAAATATTTCTTGGCGTTTGTCATATGCTGGCACACATGGTTTAGTCGAGTTTATTGAACAGTGAAAAAAATGGGGAACAAAATGCCAAGAAAGATTTTTTTTTTTCTTAAAAAAGAAATGATATTTTAGAAAATAACGAGTTTAGTTGAGGGTAATTTGGAAAAGTGAACAGTGAAAAATCTAATTTCAGTCAGATGAGACAACATATGCTAACGGATTGCTTAAATTGAATATTTTTGCAACATTGGGGGGTACATTGCAAATTTTTTAACATTGGAAGTGAAATTGAAAAATCACTCAAACATTGGGGAGTAAAGTGCATTTTTCCTTAGAAACATAGCACATAAACTTCATAGCAAGTATTTGTTTCCAGCAAGATGTCCAAAT